>JAKIJQ010000096.1:600000-787866 GCA_023373905.1 Rhizoglyphus robini | reverse complement strand
TTTTTCAATTATAGTCGATTTATTAGTATAAAAATGAAATTACAAGAAAGATAGGGATAGATATAAAGGTGTGTAAGTAGTGATAGAGAAGGCCTAATATATGTTATGTACAGTAATAATAAAAATAATATAAACTAGTGAATGTACATATTTCAAAACAGTAAAAAAGATAAAATGCTAATATATACATTATTTTGACTAAGTAATTGGAGGATCCCAGTTTCTGAACTTTGTGATCATGTCAAAAGAGTCACAGGCACAGTCCACCATCATATTTCCGATTGCTCGCAGAGACATTCGAAAGGAGTCCTTGAGGATGTTCAGACAAACATTATGAACAGCCCCGCGAGAACCGAAAATAAGTCCGTAGACCTCGAGATGAGTGACATGGTCATGGTCTTGTTGGTGCAACCACTCGATGATTTCCGCTTGGATCGGGTTGTACTTGTCGCGCTTGATTCTGTCGTACCTGTCCAGACTGCCTGCATTGAATTCATAACTTACGCCCACATCAAGACACAGAGCAGTTGGGCGTCCATGTTGGACCAGGATTAAATCGGGGATCAGGTATTTACGCCCCTCCGTATCGGTTAGTTCGCCTGGGATGGTCCGATCATTGAAGTAGATTCGCTGTTCTCGGTAGCAATCCAGGTAATGCGATCGCAGGTGGCATTCAATCTTGTCTAGCAGGCGGTCATGTCGAGCACCTTGGTCCGATCGAGAGAGTTCGCATCGATTCAGAATGTGGAACATTGTTTTCTGTTCATCGCAGTGGAGACACCTTTCCTCCCTGTCGACCATCGCTCCAGCTCTAACTTGTAGAAATTTCTGTCTCATTGCCTCGGGAAGATCGGTCATTCCGGAAAGATGCTTGTTCACAATCGATCCACCAATCAGGAAGTTGATATGGCCATCGTTGATTTTCCTGATATCTCTTAATAATCGCTTTTGATTGTTATTCTCTGCTGGACACAAGCGATTGATTCGAAAGATCTCACCGAGGAACCACTTCGATTGGGTGATAACACGAACAAACCAGGAGTTTGATTGCTTTAGTCTGTTCATCCGGTTTAGTGCTATCCGTGGGACATCGAACCGGAGTTGAGTAAGACCGAGACCGCCCAACTTGTTAGAGAGGTAAAAGAAGGAAGTGGGGGTCTGCGGTGATAGTGAGAGGATATGTTTCACGGCTGTACGAATGCGACAGTCCATTTCACTGAGAGTGGATGCTAGGCATTTCTCGTGAACCAATCGGTGAATCGTTTCCGGAATAAGGTGGTTCTTGATAAGATACAATTTCTGGACAGGAGAAAGTAGTGCTGTGGTTGTACGGTGCAGCTTGAAGCAGATATCCGTTGACCTGAAACGGTGACTGTCGTCCTCGTCGATGATTGCTCCCAAGTAGCGAAAGGAGATCACTGGTGCAATCGACTCGCCGCCAATCGAGACTGGTTCGCTGGACCCAAAGAGGACAGTCTTGTCAGCATTAATCTTCAGTCCAACTTTACGGTAGAACTCGATCGAGATTGCTGCGAGCACTTCGATTTCTTGAACGCTTTTACCGGCGAGAAGCGAATCGTCGGCGAAAGCCAAGCAACGGAGAATCCGACCACCGATCTTGAAGCCCATGTGAGACATGTCCAAAACACGAAGAAGTTGATCAATTACCAAATTGAAGAGGATTGGGCTCAAAGGACAACCTTGTTTTACCCCTCGCTTGATCCATATTTTTCGTGATATTTGGTCTTTAAACTTCAAAACGGTTTGACCATCTCGGTACAAATTACGTAGAAGGACAATGTCCGCCCGTTTCATTCCGTTAGCTTCACAGATAGCGAATATCGAATCTTGGGATACTGCATCGAACGCTTTCGAGACATCGATACCAGCAATGATCACTTTTTTGGTGGGATAGATAGCGACAGACTGTGATCGCTTCGTGGACGCCATCCATCGGGAGAAATCCCTTCTGGCACTGATGGGGTTCTAGCCGGTCTTGTAAGCGTCGGGCAAGGATTGCAGTCAGAGTTCGGTATGCAATCGAGCCAACCGTGATTGGACGATAATCCGCTGGGTTAGTCGATGGTTTCTTTGGGATCAATGAAGTAGTCAGCTTGCGCCAGTCATCGGGAATGTCCTGTACCCATAAGCACGCATTAAGCATTACCTTCACCACGTGAAGATGGTACAACAGATCTGTCGCTCGAATTCCGTCAAGACCGGGGGGAAGACTTTTTCTTCATGCGCAGATGGTAAGAGACGTCCCTGTGGTCGATGTATTCGAGCACGCTGATCGACTCGGAAGCGTGCACCTGGATTGGATCGAGGAGGTTGGCTGATCTAGTGCTAAAGATCGCGTTAAAGTGTTGGTATGCTTCCTCAAGGTTCAGTTCGGCGTTCACCTCTCCACGGATAAGGTTGCTCCAGACTTTTTTAGGATCTTTCGCCCATACCTCCTGAATATCGGTTTCGGGTTGAGTGGTCAGTGTTGAGCGGTTCGCTTCGTTTCTCCTTCTTCGAATCCTCCGCCTCCTTCTTCCTACGACTCGAACCACTTCGTACCACAACTGGTCTATCGTCGCTTTACCAAAAAATAGTTTGATTGCTATTAAACGAAGTTGAGAGTCGAAGGTGTGCATGATATCGGACCAAAACCCTTTTACTAAAGTTGGTCGAGATTCGGATGGATGGAATCGTTTGTCCTCCTTGGGAGTCAATGTGGGAATATGGTTGGCGCAATGCTGCTGATGAGCGGTGACGCTTCTAAAACTTTTGAAGTTGGTACGTTTGCATTGGGAACACCGAAAAGTTGTCTGGATGGAATGTTTGCCGAGTAAATGTGCGACAAGCTGCTTGGCGCTATGAGGGGACTTCCGTGCACTTGAGGCACTTGTATTGGGTTGACCTTCGTTCTTCTTTCTTTAGTAAGGGCTCAATGATAATCGAGGAGTAGTGGGTACAGGTTGAACCTTCTTGACATAAGTTGCACTTGATGAAATAATGGTAATTCACTCGATCAGTGCAAAGTTCGGGGGTTTGTTTGGTTGTTGTTGGTCAAAACAGAGGTATCTCTATGGTCATTGGCCATAGTTGGTGTTTTTCTTGCGCCACTCGATATAGCGCATGTATTCGGGACACTTGGGATCGAAGGTGGAGTGGTTGGCATCCGATTTACCTTTACGTGAGCAATTGGAGCAGCGGAGTGTCGACGACTCACATTTCTTCACTTCGTGACCTTTCTCATTGCATCGTCCACAGATTGGTTGGGCGTTCCTGTCGTGGAAGCAGTTGTCCTCGTTATGTCCGGGGATTAAACAGTTTGAACAGAATGGAGCATCAAAACATTCGACCACTCGACATGAAGTCCAATTTGGGAGAAAGATTTTCTTACTTTTCAGTTTCCTGAAAGTTTCTGGATTCACCTCGTAAGTGAAGTGCTTGGAGTCGCCCGTCTTGGAGGTTCGAGCGTAAAGGAATCTGGAGTTCGTAGATTTCAGAGCCGTCTTCACCATGGTTTCAGGGACGTCGTCAGGAACGAAAAGAACCTTTATTCTTGGTAAAAACTTTGTTTGCTCTACGACCTTCACCTTGTCGTTGCCATCGAAAAGTTTCTTAATACTTTCGTGGTCGTGAGAATATAAGATTCGGGAGCCATCGGTGAGATCTTTTGAATGTCTAAGATCGATTTCGGAGGGGAGTGACACTTCTTTGAGAAGGTCTTTCAAGTTAGCGTCGGGGTTTATTGGTTTAATCCGTACAGTAGGCACGCTGTTCTTGGGTCGGCTCCTCTTCGGAGGTTTCTTGGGAGCTGGAGTCGAGAGTGAGATCAAGGGTTGAATGGTCTGGTTTACTGTAGACTTAGATATGAGGTTTTGCCGAATCTGCTGGTTATGGTTCCGTCCACGAGTGGCTGCTTCAGCAAACATGGAAGACGCCCCGGATGTTGGAATGACCGAAGTAGATTGTAGAGTACGAGTTGGGGAGATAACTTTGGGTATTGTCTGATGATCAACAGTGAGTTGAGGTTCGTCGGACAGAGAGGTCACTTGCTTCTGTAGGTTCACGTTCTGCTTGGTCAGAGAAAGAACCATTTCACGAAGTTCGGTGGTTTCGGCGGATAAAGTGGCAAGCGTTGTCTGCATCTGACTCATTTGATTGAGCAGTTGAATGGAAAGCGGAGTTTGACCATCATTCGAAGCCTTAGCAAAGGCAGCAATGCCATATAGCTTCTTGATGGAATCCATTTTCTGTAGATTGGTCATTGCTAAGGGAGAAGCTCCAGAGATTGTAGTGGTAAGATCGTCAACTAAGAGATCCAGATCATTATTATTTTCAATAATTGCCGGCTGGATGTTCGAAGCGTCGATTGCTTCTTCATGATTGTGGGAATCACAATTAGGGGAAAATTGAGGCAAACTAAGAAGAAGACTAAGGATGTGCGCTTTAGTAGTATTTAGAAGGCGCCGTCCAAGCTTGTCCGGAATGTTGCAGATTGTTTCGACAAGTCGCTCAAGGCTCGAATCTTTATGCAGCCGTAGTTCTTGGGAGAGGCCATTATTGAGGAATTTCTCGATCGTGGATGAGTAGGGGAGATGGTCAGGGATTTGGAGTGGTGTAGATGTTAATGGCGTAGAGGCCATACCGGGTAGGACAAGAGTAACATCAGTACGCAAGTCTTGGGAAGAAACCGAAAGTGATCCACCCGAAAGGACGTGCACATTGCTGTTGGTATCCATTGTCCTCTTAGACGAGAAGATGTTAGGAAGTGACTATGAGAAGTGACTTACCCGCGGTAAGCACTCTCGGGCGGTACCGGTCACGCTGGTACAGGCGGAGAGCGAAACCTCCAAGGATTTATGGAATAAAGGTGGAGAGCAGATGTGGAGATAAATGAGGACGGTGAGGATAAAGAAACTAGATCACGAGATTGACACGATCCAAAGGTAGAGAGTGGCGGGTGCGGTGGGTGCGGTGGCGCACACAGGCGGCTGTTGTTGTTGTTGTTGGCTGTTGACAGGCAGATAGACAGTCATTCGCGAGACAGTCGAGACAGACAGAGAGGTGCTTACACCTCGAAGGCTGGCGAGCGAATGACTGTCTATCTGCCTGTCAATTTGTGCGAGAATGTGCGCAATCTGTTCGAGTGCGAACAGAAGCTTATCAAAATAAATTCACCCGCATATGTCATCGGCGACATCAGAGGAAATCTCGATGAATTGCTTCTCATGGAAAAGATTCTGTGGAAAGAAGTGCCCGTGGTGAGCAACAATTTTGTCTTTCTGGGCAACTATGTGAACGTGGGCAAATGGGGCATTGAGTGTGTCTTGTTCCTCTTTGCACTGAAGATTGTGGCGCCCAACAAATTCTTTCTGATTCGGGGCAACAACGAGATACGAAGTTCTCAGAAGAATGGCCTCCAACAAGAGTGCACCAGCAAGTACGGCACTAAATATGGTCCAATGGTTTGGAATATGGTCAACGAAGTGTTCGACCGAATGTGTCTCGCTGTGATTATTGATGAGTCGGTGCTGTGTGTCAACACCGGACTGCCCACGGCATGTCCCGTCGTGGAAGACATTGTCAAGGTGACCGCCGACTTGAAAGACCCACTTGTTGATCCAGTGGCCAAAGATGTAAGTTCCTCGTTGCACACTCGCACACTAATTCACTTGTTTACTTCAGTTGTTGGACAGCAGCAAATATTCGGATGATTTCACTACCGAGTACCTCAAACGGAACCAACTGTCGCACATGATTCGAGGCAACCAATTCCTGGAAGAAGGTTATCGCATCTCGTGTAATGGCAAGTGCATCAGCGTGTTCAGCACTTCGCAGTACTGCAACAAGAAGAACCAGTCTGCGGTGGTCTGTGTCGACCATCCAAAGATTAGAATCGTCAAACTTGACACCTCAAGTTGCCAATCTTCGACTTCTACTTCTTCTTAGTCGGCAGAAAGTATTTTTTTGTTCATTTAAATTCAATTCAAAATAAAAGCAGAAAACAGTTAAAACTCGATAATTTATTTGCTAATTTTGTTGGCTAACTCATTGTTCAAGCGATAGATTGTATCCTTCCATTTAAACATAATCGGCTGTCTTCTCTCATCCAATATAAAATTATTGCCAATCTCCTGTGCCAAAGTAGACCTAATCAGTCCGAACCCACCAAATCGGTCGTCTGCTCTGTGATAAATTCGTCCGCCGTGTTTGAGAATATCTTCGCCCTCATCTAAATTGTCTGTCTGTTGATTGATCGACTCGGGCAGCATGTACAGCGACTCGGGTATGAATGGATAAACTAGGTCCGAGTGAGCAATCACTAAGTTGAAAGCATGTTCGCCATCACTCGACCTATTGGCCACAATGTGAGTGAACACTATTGGCACATCGTCACATCGAATAAAGTTTCGTTCAATACCACACAATGACACAAACGGAAAATTCTCCTGATACCTTCAAAAAGAATGTCACCTTGACACAGCAAATAATGGGCGCAAGCGAGGCCTTACCTCTTTGTTTTGTTGTCCTTAATATTCTTGAAAAAGAAATTGAGAAACACCTTTTCTTTGAAACAAGAAGTAAAGTTTTTCATTCGAGAATCGTCTAAAAATAACTAATTTATTTGTTTATTGTTCAGGAAATGTCATTCAGTGAAGGTTTTCGCTTACCATTCCATTGTGGTCAATAAAGTAAAAGTATTCGCGAATTTTTGGTTTGTCAGGATCATTTTGGCCTTGTTTATAACTTGCAAACAGTCGAATGGCAGTTGTGTGTTGAATTGGGACTGCTTTCAATTGATTCAGTATGCGATTTGCTTTTTGCATAAACATTTCAACTCAGTTGAGAACGAGGACAAACACACAAATAAACAAATAAAGACGTAACGTGAGCTTCTTAGCTGGAATCGATTCAAGTCACGATGTACCAGGAATATTTTTGTGATGTTTGTTGTGAATGGGCCTTTGTTTATGTTTTTCTAACTAGGCATGCTTACAACTTGTCTTGTTATATTCAGAGTTGAAGAACGTACCTTCAAGTTGAATTTGCTCAAGTTTGTCTCAATGAACTAACAATTTCTTCAAATGGCATCGATCGACTATGATTCTGACGGATCGAGCGATGAGGGTCTCGGAATGGCAATGAGGTCTGTTTTGCCTGTGGCTGACTTTGACGACTATGATCCAGACGTACCTCCTCAGAGTGGTGCGGAATATTTGCGACGAGTGCAAATTGAAGCAAAACGAGAGCCGAAGATTAAGGTTGCTACAAACTTGAATGTAATACTCAAATCTACTGTGCCTGTCACTAATTTAACCGAGGACATTGACAGCGACGAATTTATTCGTTCAAAGCCTGAGTTTCGACTTTCACAGAACGCTATTTGTCAAGTGATAGAACGATTCTCCGCTTTACGCAACGAGTTGCAGGAATTAAGAAGCAAGCACGGCGACAATGCAATCGATTTGAGACAGTCCAAGAGTTGGTGGAAGGAGTTCTGTTTAGACGAAAAAGTAGAAGAAGCGAAAGAGGAAAATAATCCTGAACAGCTTTGCTATCAACCACAACTGAACTATTGCACCAATCTGCCTCAGCTGTCGCTTTTGAGCAAGCTCGATCAAAGTCAAATCTATCTTTTATTGAAGTATCATTGTCAATGGATTGCCGAAAAATTCACTCTGGGAAATGGATTATGGATTTACTCATTACTTGTTTCACTAGATACTACTCAAACTGGCGATGTTTACAGTTTGCTACGCCAGATCTCACGACTCTGCAGCCGAATTAGACATAAAGATGAGGTCAATTTTGATTTGAAAAATGATTCTCTTCAGCGAATTTCGTCTCTTAATTTGATTATTGTGTTGATTGGCTATTTTTTCGGGCAGAAAGATTTGATCGATTCATGATGCTTCAAGCACTGTCACTGACAGTGTCAGTGTGGCATATGATTATTTTTATCATTATTTGATTAACGATTTTTAACGCTATCTTTTATATTTGATTTGTATATATTTTAATTTATGTCTTCGTGTATACTTTTATAATAAATTTATTGAAAAAGGCAAATAAATCGCAGTTTGATTACAAAATCTATATATTTAAGCGGCACTATCGAATATTGCCGACAGTCCACAATCGATAGCATCGAAGACCAGATGTTTGTGTGTGTTGTCACTTTTGGCAGATGTTGATTTATTTATAGATTTGTTTTCAGAATTGAGTTTACCTTGTTTGTTATTTTTGTTTTATTTGCCTCGTTGATGGACAATATTGTTAGTTGCGAATTTTGTCTTGTTGTGTTGTAATGTAAATTAATTTGAATTTATCTTATTTTTAGGACTTTTCTGCTTTCTCTCAAGATGATTTTGACCCGGTTAAATGGCTTAATTCAATATTTTATTCCGAGACTGAAAACGAATCAAACAATGACACCAACAGTAAAATGGAAAGCTCCTTTAATACCAAAGAGATGATTGCGACCAATTTGGTGTACAAACTCCAATTGATGGTTGAGGAAACGAACAATTCACTAGAAGATATAGCCCAACGTATGGCTCTTTCCATTCCAAAAGTAGTCGGTGAAGCTGAGGTTCTGAACCGAGAAGCCACTGAATTGTGTAGCGAAGTGATTGATGTTCGCACAAAAATGATCTGTTCAGTACAGCAATCGTCGGATGCAGTGGACTCCTTGATTCAGTTGGACCAGGCTAAACGACGTCTTCAGGAAACTTACAAAGCTCTCCAAGAAGCAAACAACTGGACTACCTTGACCATGGACGTAGAAGAAGTCTTCGAGAGTGGAGACACCGATCAAATTGGTGTCAAGTTAGCAAGCATGCAGAAAAGTCTTGAGGTACTTTCACTAAGTTCTTCATTTGAGAATCAACACATTGATAAATCGCACACACTTGAAAAACTGAAGGACCGATTCGAAAAATTGATTGAACCTGTTTTGATGGATTCTTTTCTCAATCAAAGTTCACAATCGATTGAGTTCTATTCAAAGTTATTTAAGGAACTGCATCGATCAGACCGATTGATCACTTATTACCATCATTGCCTACGAGACCAACTGTTGAAGGAATGGAACACACAAGTGAAACTCGATTCTGAGGAAACTCTTCTCAATTGGCTTAATTTTTTGTACGACCGTTTGACGGCAATCTGGAAGACGCAAATGAATTTTTGTATGAAGGTTCTTTACCCTGATGACTTTGGTAGATCGCTCAAAATTCTGTGTGACATCTACACCGACATTGTAATGTCTCTTGACCCTACCATTGAGTCTTGCTTTGATCAATATCTTCAACGTTGTCAAGCCAATGATACTTCTGGTAGTAATCGTTCACGACAAAAGTCGTTGATTGAGTTGAAACAGTTTACCAACAGTTTTATGAAAAGCATTGAACAAAACATTATGGATCAGTATTCAGGCACAGAAAATATTAATGAATTTATTCCTCGCGTGTCTTCTTTTGATATATTCATTCGGACCATATATTGCCCGTTTGCCACATTTAATGATGTCTTTTTGCAGCTGGAAAAAGATCGACTGATTGAAGAGTTCGAAGAAATTAAGGTGAAATATCCTGAAAATGCAAACATGGTAGTCAGCAGTGAATGTGTTATCAAACTTTTTGTAGCTGCTCGACAATCATTAAAGATTTATAGTCAATATGTTGAGTCGTATCCAATTTTGGTGGTCGACTCGGCCATTGAACAGTTTCTGTTGAGATTCTTTGCCGACTTTCGGACTTTTCTTCAGGAAAATATTAATCGTCATTTGAGTAACGATTCCACTAACACTACCGCTACATCTAGTCATCAGCGCAGCAATTCTGGAAGCAATTTGAATAAACTGAAGACTTCAAATTCAAGCAGTACTATTTATAACATCTCTATGTTTACTCCAAATTGGCAAGTAATTCAACAAGCTTTGTTTAGTTTCCAAATTGTCGGTGAATTTTTTCTTCAATTGGACAAATTTCAACAACAGATTCATCTCAGCATGGAAGAGAATCAAAAGCACAATCCGGACTTTGCACAATTTACATTGTCTTCTGAAAAACAAAATCAAATGGAGACATCGACCAGCTGTGCCATTTCCTACTTCAATCGATTTGATATTTTTATTTTGAATCTCGATTCAAACATTGAGCTTCGAGATCAGATTGAGAACCATTTGCTCAATCCGCCGCCAACTTCGTCCATCCTCTCCAAAGTATATTACGAATGTGTCAAGGCCGCACGTAGCAGTGCACAAGCCATATGTGATTCCATTCTTGACTACGTGCAACTCTACCTGTCTAATTTTTTCCAAACTATTCGATTTCAACTTCAACAAAACAATGCACTTAATCAAGGTGGTGATAACGACCAAATCGACAATGAGTTGTCTTACTCTCCCAACGAATACATCACTCAAATTGGTCAATATCTGCTTACATTGCCACAACACATGGAACCATTCAACCCTAATGAAAATGCTGCAATGAAGATTGCACTAAAACACTCTGTGGACGTTTTTACTACCAGTGGCAAGGATTCATCCGTCACACCTCGGTTATCAAAATTATCTTTGTCCCCGATTCATGAACCGAACCATCCACAATTGGAGCGAATTGATACTGCCACCACTGAACTGCTTCTCGATTCCATCCTACGATTGACCACACGTGCCTTTCTCGAACATGTGTTGAAGTTATCGTCGCCAGCCAATGCGACAAATAGTGCGACAGCAAATAAATTCAGGAGAAAATTGACAGGTTCCATAAGAAAACAAATTTCTGTTGACTTGTCTTATTTGATTGCAGTCTGTGAAGATCTCGGCCTTACTTCGAATGATCAGGAATTTTTCCTACTGGTAAAGGTTTTTAATGAAGTTCATTCCAAAGAAGCATTTCAGGAAGTGCTTCATCAAAATCCAAGTCACACTCGAATGCTTAAAGTTCTTGAAGATATTCTAGCGTTTTAAACATAATTTATTGTGTAAGAGTGTTTTGATATAAACATTTTAAATAAAAATACAATCTAAGCGATTCGTTTTGTTGGTTGTTGCGAGATTTATCTGAAAAAAATAGAAATTTAGAGTTCAAATAGTTGCCAAGTCACATTTGATTAAAGCGAAAATACTAAATATAAATAATTTGTCGCATATTGAATAAAACCAAAGTCTTCCTGCCAAATAATTTCAAGCAAAAATTTTGAAAATCAAAAAGTCCTCTATTTCGACAATCTTGTCTCACCCTAATGTTGTTGTTATCGTTTGTGTTGCAATAGTGTAAATGTGTTTTGTGTTTGTTATTTCCCGAGCTGAGTTGTGCGATCTTTTCTTGCCGCCAAAAGTTATTGCCTTAATCAAATACATTCTTGATTCACCTGATTTTGTGTATTTTTACCTAAAAAGGTCTTTTGGGACTGTACGGATATTTAGTAAACATGGACTACGAAGTAAACTACGAAAACGATGATGTGGAGAAAGAAGTGAGTATAATCTTTCTATTTGGGCATGTTTTGTGATCTTTATCGTTTTGAACACTTTTTTGTTATATAAAATTTCTCACGTTTTATTGCTTTATTCAAGGAAACAAATGCCAAAGTCATTCAAGGATGCATTGAATTGTTACGATCTCAAGATTACATTATGGAACCAAACATATTTCCTACATTGCAAAGGTATTTCTTGGTTTGGTTTGAGTCTTTTATTTGTTTAATATTTGACACTATTTTTCATTTTATTTTAGATATTTTAAAGCTGGTGGTAATCCCGAACAAGTGGTAGATTACCTATCAACAAACTATGATGCTATTGCACAAACTTCTAATCTTCTTGCTGAATGGCTTCTCATGACGGATATTAATATTTCCGAAGTGCAAACCTCTGTAGAGGAAAATCTAAAGAAAATGATTATCAAATACTTTGATCCCAAAAAAGCTGATTCTATTTTTTCAGATGAAACTAGTGGAGTAAGTCTGCATAATTTATTGATATTTTGTCGAATTTTTATTTTTACGTTTTTACGTTTTTATTTGCTTTTAGACGCCTGGTTGGTTGACCGAGATGATTGGCCACCCAACATGGAGAAATTTAATATATAAACTTGCTGAAGATTATCCAGAATGTCTTATGCTGACGTTTACTGTCAAGGTATATTTTGTGAATTTTATTATAAATTTTTAAAATTGTTTTCTTTAGCTTATTTCCGATGCGGGCTTTCAAGGAGAAATTACCAGCATTTCTACTGCATCGCAGCAATTGGAAGTTTTTACCCGAATTTTGAAAAATTCTATAAGTACATTTTTAGAGACAGGAAAAGAAAAATTTACTGGTTCAGCCGAATTTACAGTAATTCATGAATCTTTATTTGTATTATCGTTAACTTTTTAATTTCTTTAGAAACTTGTTTGTCATGGTGAACATACTTATCTATACAGCCAAGCATTGATGCATTTGTTATCGTTAGAGCCCAAAGGTGGTTCTAACATAAAACGATTAGCACAAGAGATTGGCAATTTTGCACATAAACAGTAAGTGGAAATATATCTAAATAGATATTTATTCTAATATTATAATTCATTCAAAAATAGGGGACACGATGCTACTCCAATTGCAATCTCGTTAATGGGAGCTTCATCCAACCCAAGAGTCGCACAAGCATTGACAGCTATGTTAGCTAAGAATGCTCTCAACCCTGCCGACATCACCATTGTGAGTTCATTGTTTTAGATTTATTTTTATTGTTACTTTTTCAAATTAGCTATACAAAGCATATCAGTCTTCTGACGCACCACCGGTTGAATTTTTGCGGATTCCGCAATTCTTGGAATTGCTTATAGACGTCTTGTTTAAACCAGGATCTAAATTGCATCCCGAACATCGACCTAAATATATTTATCTTCTATCATATGCCGCATCTGTCTTTGAGACTTATAAGAAAGCAAAAGAAATTTATACGTCACACAACAATGTTCAAATGCGAAAGTCAATCAATCGTGATGAACTGAAAAATACGATACAAGCTGTGGAAAAGTTATCGACTATCTGTGCAGAACGCAAAGGTTCATCGGAAATACTGCCTGAATTGAACAACATTTTTCAACTGATTGCAAAATTCCAGGTAGTTGCTTATGGCATTGTGTATTGGGTCAAGCATGTTGTCTCTGAAACTAGCTTTTTCAAGCTGAGCACAGAACAGACGCCACTTCACTTGGCATTGCTCGATGAAGTCACCCAATGTCATCAAACACTTCATAAAAAAGTTCTTGAACTATACGTTAGTATTTTTGAAGCACAATTCGACGAATTGGAAGTTTTGGCACAGCTGGAACTGAAAAAGATGATTCTCGATCGAATAGTGCATTTACTGAGCAAAGGTTGTGTAGAACCAGTGATGGACTATGTGAAGGCTTGTTGGCAAAAAGGTGACACTGACATTTCACTAATTCGTTACTTTGTGATTGAGGTCCTATACATGATTTCACCGCCTTATTCTGATGAGTTTGTGACACTATTCTTGCCCCTGGTTGAATGTGAAGAAGTGACAGGCAATATGAAAACTGAAACCGACACACAGTTGGTCAACGAATTTATCGGTAAGTGAAGTGGCCTTTAATAACTATTTTTCTAATTTATCGAATACTTTCAGAAATTTGTAAATCTATAAAAGAATGAAAGCATCGGGCATCATTTATTTATTTTCTAATTGAATGTTTTGTAAATACAATGCTCAACGCGGCATTCCGTATAAAAACTTTTGTATGTAACTATGGCTCAGCCAGTCCATTACCAAGATGGTTATGTTTGAAGGAATTGAAAAAGCACAATAATTTTAGTATTATTTATTTACATTAACTTATCTCTTAAAATTCAGAACATTTACATTTTGTACGATGACTGCGAATACCGGAAGAGATAAACTTCTAAATGGACCACATGATTTGTCTTTTTGAGATTTGAAATTTAATTCTCACATATGAAAATAAATTTGAAATGACAGATTGGCCAAAATTGTTTGATAAAGTGACACTAATATAGGTCAATTTAGAGTGGAAGATGATGCGGGAACTTCCTAGAGTGTTCATTTTACTTGACTGATATAATTTTAAGCATCATCACAAGCAGCATGTTTTGTCTGACAATAATTTTCCTTTGATGGAAAAGTCATTGAAACTTTAGGCATGTTTTAGTCATATCACTGAACATGACAATAAATTGGCATGCATTTGGTGATTTCCAATTGATGCTTTTCAATTAATTGTAAGGCCAAGTGTCTAGTCATCATCAGATGAGCCTTTTATCAGTCGTCAAGGCAACGAGAAATCACCAAGTGAAAAGTAGAGAAGATGCTCGCGATAATCGAAAACTCTTGGAAGTTTTCCATCAAATCTGATAGACCAATATCTGTTCTTATCGATGATATGAGCAAATAATGTCGCCCAATAGTTTGTATATTTATTTACTCTTCATTTATTATCGATGGTCTGCATGTTTTGCATTATTATCGTTCGACCGAGTATTTGTTTTGACTGCTTTCCAACAAACTGTTTCTGTTGCTAACTGACAAGTGAGGCTGCATAAATGAACAAGAAAGAAATAGCGAACACAACGAGGTTATGGCGATGCTCCATCATGGACCCTCGATTAAAGAGGAGGCTGTGGACGAAATAAGTGAAATCAGCACTCGTGATTCGAATATTGCAGTGAACAAACATATTTGTGTTCACTTCAGTGCCAATTGATAGATCGTATCGGGCTGGCATTATTAATGTAGTGTTAGTAGAGCATTGCATCCCACTAATTACTGCACTCTGCTCGAATCGACTTCGAATCATATCGAATATCCCCAGTGTGGCATCTCAATCCAATTTCCTAATTTGCGGTGACCACCTCGTGACGATTGAGCACAACTTCAAAGTTCAAGTCCGTGACATGACAAGTCATATGTTACCCAACATTTCTTTCAATCTTGATCAATTGAATGATAAAGCTTTGATCAAGTGAGATAATTAGTTAACTGTTCAATGTAAACGAATAATAATATTCAAATGTGGAGTTGCCACACTAGATTAGATGAGCCCAATTTGAGCACGTGATAAGCGGGACGAAACGTTCGATGTCGGACTGTGTGGGTGTGTGTGAAGTTGTCCGCTCTCAGACCCGAACATGTCGTTCCCTTCGAAGTTATCGCCAAGTTATCGAGACGAAGAGTTGACGATGTTCGCCGATGGGTGCCTGTGTGTTGGATGGCCGGCGGATGGGTCGATTGGCTGCGGTGTCGAATGCGATGATCGGCCGCGTTATCGTCAATTCGTCAGTGGTCGTACACTGGTGCACGGCCATATCTGTCACCATCTTCCTTGCATATCAGCATACTTTTTTGGCATTGCCTTCTATGACTTAATCGTAAGTTTGTATGCCTCCAACCTCCAACACCGGACCAAACCGCCGCCGACAATTTTATTCACCGCCAACAGACATACAACAGTAGTTGCCTGATTGGTGCTTCTGAATAATTTTCCACTTTGCACTTAAAACTTTCCTTTACTTTCTTTTGTTTTACGCTTCTGTTTCATTTTGATCGAAGAATCGGCAAATGTAAATAATTTTGTCAACAGGTGTGCAATAGAATTCGATAGAACAAATAGAATTGCTCGAGAATGTATATTAAGTATGCAACCCGCCAAGGCTACTCTTTGAAGTGTCTCTTGGCCAGACAGCAAAGGTGGAAGTCATCCTTCAATGGACACCACAGGGTTCTCGGTTTGTGCACCTGTTCAATGATTCTTCTAATGTCAGTAAGACTTATCTCTGCTTTATAGCCATCAGACGAGAAGATGCTTCGGTTTGGGAACGACGAGCTCCATTGGCTCCGCTGCATGTCCGTGAGTTAGTTCGCCGAGGAGTCAAAGTAATCGTGCAGCCGTCGAATCGTAGAGCATATCCATTGCAATCCTATGTACAGTCTGGAGCTGTCATTCAAGAGGACATCAGCGAGGCTCCAGTAATTATTGGGGTGAAACAAGTGCCAGTGGATGCTTTACTGCCCAACAAAACCTATGCCTTCTTTTCGCACACAATCAAAGCACAGGAAGCCAATATGGCACTACTGGACGCCATTTTGGACAGAAATATTCGGTAAGTGAGCACATTAATGTAATTGTAAGTGAACTCGCACTAACTCTTTGGTCAAAGATTGATCGACTACGAAAAAATGACTGATTCCTACAACCAACGACTGGTGGCCTTTGGTCGATATGCAGGCATTGCCGGTATGATTAACATTATGCACGGCTTGGGACTGAGACTGTTGGCACTTGGCCACCACACTCCATTCATGCACATTGGCCCGGCACACAACTACCGAGATAGTGGAATGGCTAAACAGGCTGTTCGGGCTTGTGGCTATGAAATTGCATTGGGAATGATGCCTCGGTCTATTGGACCTATCACATTCGTCTTTACAGGCTCAGGTAAGTGTTTCTTGGGTTAGCAAATTCCATTGAATCTGGCCCTGCTTCAATTTAGGAAATGTATCTCAGGGTGCTCAGGAGCTGTTCCAAGAGTTGCCATTTGAGTATGTGGACGTTAAGGACCTTCCACATGTAGCACAGCTGGGACAGACCAGCAAAATTTACGGATGCATTGTAACCCGGTCTGATCACTGGGTGCATTCCAAGGGTGGCGCATATGATCCAGCAGAAGCGGACCAAAACCCTGAACGGTATTACTCGAATTTTTCCACCAATATTGCGCCCTACGCATCTGTGATTGTGAATGGCATCTACTGGGCACCGAACTCACCGAAACTGTTGACCATTCCCGATGCGAAGCGACTGCTGCAGCCTCACTACGCACCTTGGCTGCCGACTTCGATCGGTGCTCCAGCACTGCCACACCGATTGTTAGCGATTTGTGATATCAGTGCAGACCCTGGTGGATCGATTGAGTTCATGACTGACTGCACCACCATAGACAATCCGTTCTGCATGTATGACGCTGACTACAATCAAAAGACTTCCGACTTCGCTGGCCCTGGTGTGTTAGTGTGCTCAATTGACAACATGCCCACTCAGCTGCCTCTTGAGGCCACTCAGTCATTTGGTGACCTGCTCAGGCCGTACATGCACGATATTATCAACTCGGATGCCGCCAAACCATTCGATCAATGGAACTGTGGCTCAGAGGTGAAGGGAGCTACCATTGCTAGCAATGGCTCATTGACCAGTAATTTTGAGTACATTCATCACCTAAGAACCAGGCGATCTACTGTGAGCAAGAAGTCATCTAATTCCAAGACTGTTCTTGTTCTGGGTGCTGGTTACGTGGCTGCTCCTCTGGTGGAGATACTCACTCGGGACGAGAATATTCACGTGATCGTCGGCTCGGAGTTGCAAGGTAGGCACAGGCAACAATTTCTATTACTAATTTCAATTATTCTTTGCAGCTCCTGGTGATGCAGTGGCAAAGCAGGCACGAAAAGAAAATGCAGAATCGGTTGTGGTGGATGTGATGAAAAACCAAGACACTGTAGACTCGCTGATTCAAGAATCTGATCTCGTCATTAGTTTACTTCCTTACTCGTTGCACGGAAATATTGCCGAGAAGTGTATTGAATTTCAGAAAAACATGGTCACTGCTAGTTATGTCACTCCTGAGGTGAGGGCACTTCACCAAAGAGCACAACAGGCAGGCATCACAATTTTGAACGAGGTTGGCCTTGACCCTGGAATAGACCACTTGTTGGCAATGGAGTGCTTCGACCAGATCAAATCAAACGGAGGTAAAATTACCTCATTCCAGTCATATTGTGGCGGACTTCCTGCACCTGAGAATGCAGACAACCCTTTGGCGTACAAATTCAGTTGGAATCCTCGAGGAGTGATCTTCAACACTTTGTCTGGTGCTAAGTGGCTCGAGAACAACGAGATTAAGGAAATTCAACCTGGCGGACTGATGGACAATCCTGTAAAAATTGATTTCCTTAAGGGACTCAACCTGGAAGGATTTCCCAACAGAGACTCGTTGGTCTATCGTGACATCTACAAGATATCGAATGCCAACACCATTGTTAGAGGAACTTTGAGGTAGGAATAGCTATGACTGATGACTTGAAACAATCTAAGCACATTTAAACAATTGCTTGTAGGTACAAAGGATTTTGTAATGCAATGAAAGGACTGCAGATGATGAATTTGCTTAGCACCGAGCCTCATCCCGCACTGCACCCAAGTGGACCGGAAATTACTTGGCGTCAGTTCATGGCTAATCTGCTGGCACAACCAGAAGACAGTTTGCCAACAAATGTAAAGAATTTTATTCACGACCGAGTTGGTGGCGATGCACAACGTCTGAAGGCATTCGAGGAGTTAGGTTTAATCGACGACGAATTGATTGCGAAGAGACATACTCCACTGGACACACTGATGTACTACTTCCAGAACAAACTCATGTACCAAGAAGGCGAGCGCGACTTGGTGGTGCTCAGGCACGATATCACCATTGAGTGGCCCGACTCGACCAAGGAGAAGCGCAACATTGACCTGGTGGTGTACGGCGACCCCAACGGTTACTCTGCCATGGCCAAAACTGTCGGTTATCCAGCGGGTATTGCTGCCAGCATGATTCTGGCTGGCGAGATTCAGGACAAAGGTGTGATTGTGCCAATCACCAATCAGATCTACATTACTATGATCAAACGGCTGCGAAACGAAGGAATTAGAGCCGTGGAAAGGTCTCAAAAGTATTAGACTCACTCACCACAGCAACATAGCAACCATCGTGGACATTGACAAGCCACTACATGTACATATGACGCCATACAACCGACAATCGGTTACCGGTTCACTCTATCATCGTCCTACAAAGCTCACCACTATTTATTGAGAGATCGAACAAAATGCAGCTTTGCAGCAATAAACGAGTGATCATTTGGTTTGGCGGAATGCATTCATTGATGTACAAATTATTTATGTCTTACTGTCTTACAGGTTTATCATTGAAATGGAGTACATCCATAATTCAAAACAGAATTCGAATAGATTATCTTGAGTTTAGTTCATCTTTGTAGCACAGTGAAAGGTCGTTCTCTCCAAACTGATGAACACATTATTACCACATTACACATTGTAATTGCCTTTTCTGTCATCTGATAGTCAACATGATATGATGAATCACAATTTCATCTTTGTCTCATCAGCGTCCATTTAAGGCGGTTTGCAATCCATATATGTAATTATATATCTTGAGTGTATATAATCAACTGAACACAGTCAAATTATATCATTTATATCACAACGATCGTCTAGACGTCAACACTTTTGATACTTTTGAGCAAAATCGTTTCATATTTGTTGGTTGTTTGTTTGGCAAATATCAAAGCTACAATTACCCCTAGTGTGGGGTCTTATGTGACTTCTTTTGCATTGAACAACGACATAGCAAGGTGTTTTGTGTCCATTGAGCATGGCTATAACTGCACAAGTAGTAAGTATTTTTATATTGAGAGATTTATTAATTATTAATTGTTAATTGACATTCATTAATAAAAGGCACTAATTTTATTTAATGCTATTAGAGAAGTTTTAATGTAAAAGGGCTTTGTGTTCTGTTGTTGAAAGTGCCATTGATTATTTATTTAGTATGGGCAGCTATGGATCTTTGGACCTAGACTTGGAAATCGATTTGTTCTGTTGATTCTTGATCTATATATATATTGTTTATTAGAAGTTTAACTTAGTGATTGAGGGAATATAGTGTAACGGATAGGAACTCACCATGTTGTTGGCTACATACCACGGGTCTTGCTCAATGAAGTCAAAGGGCATTCGATCGTTGGCATTCATTCGCATGAGAGAGAACAAAAAGTTCTTACAATTGTCGGTGATCGATTTGATATTGCTCACGTTGTGCAGGATTTCGTGGTCGATATTCTGTGACGGTTGGCCTAGGTTATATGGATATTGTTTGGCCAGCATATAGTAGATGTTCGCTCCATACGACCAAATGTCCGCCTGAATGGGATCGAACTGTTCTGTGTCTGCATTTCCGTACACCTCGGGTGGTTGGAAGTTTGGCCCGTCCTCCTGTTGCTTTGTCATGGGAAGGCAATTGCAGAACTGAATGTCGTTGTTGTGCACGTCCCAGTAGATGATGGACTTCTTGAAGCCAGTCAGTTTGAGCCACACCTCGCCGGCCATTGGTTGCACTACCAAGTGAATGGGAGCCAGATCGCGGTGCGCAATTGCTTGATCACCGAGAAAATCAAGTGCGCGATAGATTTGTTTGGCCCAAAAAGCGGCTTGCTTCTCACTGACTGGCTCGTTCTTCTCCATGTACTCTAGCAGGTTGCCTTTGATGGCGTACTCTTGAAATACAAACACACTTTTATCGTCACAGAACATTTCCCAGGTATGAATGATGTATGGGTGCTTGCGATCGAGATGGCGCAAAATTTTCAAATACAGGTCCGAGCTGGGATCGTGATCTGCGCGACTGTAGATACGAACCATCAAACTAAGTTCGGGGGCATTAACGTTCTTCGCGTCGTACATCTTCAGGTGCCCTCCTTGGTGTCGCAACTTTTTGTAGTTGATCTGATAGGCGCTAAACAGTTGTTTGACTTGGTCCACTGGGTAAGCACCGGAGCAATGCATCAACTGATCCACTTGAGCTAGTAGCAAACTTCGCATAATGAGCATTTTTCTCTGAGTCACCTGGAACTTGTACTTTTCAGTTAGAGCAGGGTCCACAGTTTTGTAAATCGAATTATCATCTTTGGTGCCAGGCATAGATCTTGTTTTTCTTAACGTGAGAGCGGCATCCGTATCAATTTTATCATCAGTTGACAACTTGATGCTTTGAGCCATAGCATGATTGAAGTATGGCATTTCCCCCACAAAAATAAAGAGCCAAACAATGAAAGCAAGCAGACCAAATATAAGTAGACTTAATTCGAATAGAGTTGTTTACTTTATTACATTAAATGGCAAGTTGCCCTCAACAAAGCACATGAACTACATGTTTTGTTAAATTTGACCAGTTCAAATTGGTTCCAAATTCAATTGTGTGTGTGTGTGGATGGCTTTCCTCTAGGCTTTACACAATGTTGATGTAGTTGTCTCCGTAGGGCCTTCTCTTGTGGTCTTGTACCAAGTCTGGCTGTTCGTACACATCAAGCTCTGGCACTGAAGATGGTTGAGGCAGCTCAGCCGAAGGCTCATAAGACACTGAGTACTCTCGACGGAGTTTGGGCTTGTTTGTGCTCATTTGAGGCTGGTGATAGATGCGAGTGTTGGCTCGGGGGTGCTGTTCGCCTGGAAGATGGTGACACTGGTCGGCACGACGGAAGGTGCTCATTACCGGGGCGCTGTTCACGGTGGAACCCTTCGCTGGAGAGTTGGTTTGTTTCAATTCGAGATAAGTGGGTTTCTTCACTCCCGTTGCCGACGATGGATTGTCGTGCAGAGTGAATCCATTGCCATCGTTGAGACAAACGCGCAAATTGTTGCTGTCCGAAGAGAGGTGCATCGTTGTGGGACCAGTCTCAGACGATGACACTGAGAAGGACTTGTCGTCACTGTAGCTCTTGGAGGCGCTGTTGCGCAAGTGCTGCCTTCGTCGGTGCACTTGGTGGCGTTCTTTGTAACGTTGTCGTGCAGCCATGTTTAGTGACTCAAGCAACATTTTGCGATTCTATGACACAACGAATTAGTCGCCTGCACCTCAGTCGGACACAACTCTCACCTCGACCATCTCCTTCCACTTGTCAACCGCATTTCTGGCCAGTTCGAGTCGTTTCAGTTTGTGGGTTTGGTGTTGCTTGTAGAATATCTCGAACATGATCAGTCCCACTCCACCGAGAATTCCACTGCCCAACAAGATGAACACTCCAGCCATGTTCTTCAAACCCAGAGTAGGAGGAAAGTTCTCGGCTTTGGCCTCGCATATTTTCTGGTGCAGAAGAATCCACTTGTTATCTAGGGTCTCCATGTGGCCAATCTCATGCAATGTCAACAGTGCCAAAGTAACCTTGTCTTTCCAGTATGTATTCGAGCCTGTTGCCAATAACACACAAAATTGTCAATGTGCCATCTCACTCGAGTAGATCTCACCTTTTCTCAGTCCAATTGCATAGCCTGACCTGCCAAAATGTTCTCCCGATATGCTCAGCTCACAGTCTTTGGCAGCTTCATATTCCAGTCTAGATGAGTCCCAAATGAATGCTTTCAAATTGCCTTGATAAATAAAATAGACTCAATTAATTAAGAGACAATTCTCAGTTAACTTACCCGACTTGACATCTGCAATAGCATCTTCGACGTTGTCAAACAAAATATCCGCCATACGTTTATATATAGGAACCAGTTCAACTTGTCTTCGAAAGTACAGCTCTACTGAGCTTTCGCGCACCGTTGAGTAGTTGAAATCTTCCTTCGGATTTCTCAATCTCGGATCGTTGATACCTGTCAACGCTGTCTCGGGTCGATCCAACACAAGAAAGGCCGCCAAGTTGGCAGTGTAGGAGGCAACCACTATCATTGCAAAGCCAGCCCAGACCATGCCCAATACTCTGCCACTGAAACTTCGAGGAGTGCCTTCACCGATGCCCGAGTTGAAGAGCACTCCCCATGCAAACCAAATGGCACTGGACAGATTAAGGGCATCTTCTTCGGTGATCGTTTCACAGTTTGGCAGTTTGTACCGACCGAACGGACTGAACCGGTCCAGCAGGTAAAGAGACAGTGCAACCACGTGCACTGCCACAAACACCGATACCCAGAGACTATCCTGGAAAGGCTGCAGAAATGAGGTCAATGGATGGCGCGTTCGTTGAATGGCTTGTCGCTTCTGCAGTATGGTGATGCCTTGATACTTGAATGGCTTGGTAAAGTCAATAGCCAGTGACCGCTCTGGCGTGATGGTCAGTGCACCCATCACCATATCCGCCCGTCCGTAGTAGAGTTCGCCCAACAGACCAGTCCATTCGTGCTTACCGGTCTTCCGGTTGTAGGTATAGCTGCCATAGAGACCGTCCTCTACCTGGTACAATGTATAAGTAAAGTTCATTTGCGAAGCCAATTTCTGCAACAAGTCCATGCAATAGCCCTCACAGCAGTGAGTCTCTTCATAGTGCTCCCCAGTGAGAGCGTGCTTCTTTCTGATTGGACATGGAATCTGGTCATGGCGACAGTTGCCTTTTCGATCAGCAGGCAAAACCCAAACAAAAGGCTTCTCCATAATGGTAGCAATCTTGAGATGACTGGCATAGGCGTAGCCAACAGGCATCTTTGTCTGATTGCCAGGCCAGACAATGATGTCCTTCTGCAAATCGATGCCAATGTGCATTTGGGTCTTGTTGTAGTGCCGCAGACCAACATTCACCAAAGTGGTGGCATACTTGTTTAGTCTATCTCGGCGGTCGTACTGCTGATTCAGAATTTCGTAGTCGCCATTCAATCGGTCGCCTCGTTCGTCAAAACTGACCTTTCCCGTCTTGCCAAAGAACACCATCTGTTCCCGAAGATAATCGTAGAAGACTTCGCCGTTAAGCCATTTGTGACGGCCAATGTTGCGACAATCGTTCGGTGGCGAGGTGAAGTTGACTTGATGGTGCATCGCCCGAATGGCGTTTGATATCACATAGACACTATCTATAATATGACCTGCCACGTTGTCCCAGTCTTTGTACCGGACACCGAGAAATCCAACAGGCAAATTTGGTGCTTTCAAAGCTTGTTCCGACACTAGCCACACGTTGTCCGTGCCAGACATGTTCAGAGCGGAGACCTGCCTGAGAACATCTTGTGCATTCTCCTGGTCGGCGTACAGCACAAACACACGACAACTGGCGTTCATGGAGAAGATTTGTTCCAATTGAGGAAAAATATAAGGCTTCAGGTAGTTGTACTCAATGGTGGTCTCAATGTCGAACCCATTGGTGGCGTCAGCAAGGGCAATAAAGCGAGTTTTGATGTTGCGACCGTTGATCGAGTCTGACACGATGAAGTGCACACACTCAAAGTTCAGACCTGGGTGGGTGAGCAATTCGACCTTTCGACCAGTAGAGAGTTAGTCTGGTCGTAATTAATGCTGCACTACACTTACCCAAACATCTGCTTGGTGCGAATAAGAAGATGAGGTTCGCATGTACGAACCATACTGACTCTTGTCGGAGAAGATGCACTCCCGATTAGTAAGGCCAATGGTGGGAATGTTGTGCACCGAAGAGGTAAACGCGATCGCCTCGGACGGTACTCGGTCATCGATTATCACTGCTGACACCTGTCAAATGACACTAATTAGCTCATTCATTCACATTATCCCTCTCATTCGCACCTCATTGGACATTAGGTTTTGGCAAAAGTTCCTGGTGTCCTCAATGGCACTTAGTCTCTTTATGATGCTATGACCATGCAAAGTCACTCCTGTGGGAAGAAGTCCTTCGCCTTCATAGTTGATATCATCTATGATCTAGTAAAAGATGGTTAACACCAAACAATCGACGAGAACGCACTGCCTGTCTGTACCTTATGGAACTGATTGACATGGTCAGGGGAACTTAATACGGCACCGATGTGATAGTTCTTCGGATTGGCACCGAAACTGCTGCACGGAAAAAGTCCAAGCAGCAGCACAAGGAGAAGAACCATTGTGATGGGCGATGTGTATGAACATGACGATTCGGATGAGGAACAGAAGACATTACTAAGGCATCGAGTACGGTCGAAAGATCGACAAAACAAACAAGACAACATGGCGAATTGCTTTGGTTGAGTCAAACGACGACAGTGGCAATTGTTGGCTGAAACGCAATTTGCACGCTAACTTGAGCCTTGTTAGCTGGTGACCATGGTCGAGTTTGGTGATGTGGAGCTCGGGTTAGGAAACTCGAGGTCACCACCGATCGACATCAGCACATCGTGGTCGGAGGGAACTAGTGAAAATTAAACAGGCGAGTTGAAAACAAAACACAACAGCCTCGAGCAAAGCACCAAAACAGGCAGACAGACAGTCCGAAACAATTTGCGCTGAATGGACGGCGAGTGTAAAGCAATGTGTCAACACAGAACCCAATTCTGCTAGCGCACCATCACCAAATGGCCACTTCGAGTAGTGGCTTTCCTCTCTGGCCGAACCAATTCAGTCTACTACCAGTCTATATAACGGGACAACAACTATCAGAACGTGACCCATCGAAAGTGGATCATCAATGAACGAGTGTCATGTCTGGAACGAATCCATTTGCTATGATGTCCCTTCTTGGCTTAATCGATGCTTTTGTTTAGAGAGAATTTAAATCGAAACTTGTTTCAAACTGTGTCTGCAAGTGAAGTCTTAGTCAAGTTTTGTTATGATTTACACCGAAACACAGAATCACTCAAGCAAATGCTATATAGAATGCATCGTATATCGTATCGCACAAACAAACACTCCTTTCGATCACTCACTCATGTGCCAACTATTTCGTAATCGTGATTACGATTTGCTCCTTAAATTGCCAGAATAAATTCATGAATCGAGTAGTAAGAGAGAAACAGCAATGAAATCACTGGCTGGCCACAAGCAGGACCATAACACTCAAAGTATGACGCAATTTGGCAATAGCGCCAAATATAGATTGAACACTTCACAATTGGCAATGTGATTTGGACACATTTTGGGTGAATGGCACCTTAATGTGGCACTTTGGCTAGAGTGGACAGGACAATGCAAACTCTATTTGATTGCTTCAGTAAATGCTTCAATTGGAATGTTGTCACTTTTGTATCACAATGCAGGACATGGGCCATTTGTGCATTCCTTGTCTATGGTTTGACACATTCACAAGATTGGTTTCCATTTGATTATTCATTTTCAATTATCACAAATTGTTTGCATTGCATTAGTGGAGAGTATGTGTTCAACAAAAGTCTAAATTGCACTCAATCGGTAACCCGTCATTATGTTTCAATCAGTAAATTGGATTACTGTGAGCAAACCAAGCCAAACTGACTCGAGTGGCGATAAAAACCAAACAAACGTGCAATTAGTGACCGAGTTAGTTAGTTTTCGGTTGCCTGTGTCACAGTCTGTCCTGCTGACTTGTACAAGTTTGTCACAACGGTGTGACCAGTCTATATAACGTAATTCGATTACCCAAAACTGCAACACAATTCCTGTACTCGTGTGCAACACTCCCCACTGCAGCAGCACCGAACCCCGAGCCAACACTCGACCGAATGGCGCGTTATTGGCCAAAGCGCGCGCATCAACTGCATCAAGTGCAGTGGTGTGCGGTGAGTGGTTTAGTGCGGAGTGCACATCGTCGTCATCGAACATATCCAGGCGGCACTATCACCGAACAGCAGCAGCACCTCATCTCCAACAGTGCATCAAGCCAATAAGAAGTCCAATATAAGGCACAGAGCTGTACAAAGTGTACAACGTACCACACAATGTATAGTGCACACTAGTGCCGTACTGTTCTCCATTGCTCACTGACACTGCATTGGCCAGCCAGTGCTCCTCATCTCGGTAGCGATCCAAGCAACCACCTCCACTGCCATCAGCAACTGCCACCGACCACCAGCCTCCACCACCACCACCACCATCAGTCAGATGCACCACTGACCCAACTATCGGTCCAGAATCAAGCCAATCAGTTCCTCCACCCAGCACAGCAAACTGCACCATTCGAACGAACCAGATGCGACTCATCACTCGTCATTCTGGGTCATCATCATAAACAGTGTTCGAACAGTTAATTGAAAAGTTTGTCCATTGCCTCATAGTTTTACTATTACTCTCAAATTACCGCCAACAAATTTAAATTGCCAAATTGAAGTGAATTGTTCTGAAAATATTTCCTCAAATCAAGCCAACAAATTGAAACATTTGACCAAGGACAGCCTTAACTTTTGAACCAACTGCCCAAAAGGAATCGACTGTAAGTTCTCAATGCAAAAGCAATGTTATCCATCCGACTGCTTTCATCCAACTCATCCCCTTCTTGTCACACATGTTCACACCTTTTAGCACACAAAGTCAACACAAGACAATCGTTGTCTATATTTGCACAAAGCAATGCAATTGAGAGATTTTGCTTAAAGTAATACACTGCTGCGCCTGCGATTGAACTTGAAATTTAACTTAGACACACACAGAAGTAAAGCCAAGTGTGCAAATACGGCATTTGTCACCTGACCTGTGACACCAAGCTAAGGCGCCAACACAGTCAAATCAATCATAGGTCAATTAGTGCTTGCAAAGTAATTGCTTCCGTGTGGTCGAACTCGTAAATCGGTTGGGCAAGTACCGAAGAAGTGCAGCACATTTCGGTGCTTCGGTTCGACACTGTAAATCATCCTTTCGCAAATAGCACCAAAAAGCGGCACCAAACAGTGTGTTCGGTTCTCACAACCGCGCCATTGTAATTGTCTACTCGTAATTATCTCAATTAGAAATTGCTTTATTCTAATTACGGAAAGTTTCTCATTCCCTCAATGGGGCAAGTGGGAACAGGTGTGCTAATCCTCCGTTAAGATTGTTATTTCTTTAATTATTTTTTAGTCTATTTCAATTATTTATTATCGTGGTGACACCAAAATTAAGATTTTGATTTGTGTCTGTCGGGTTGAGTGGAGTGGAGTGTCGTGCATTGCCCATTTATGAGAGCGATGCAATTATAACCTTGGATTGGTTGTGCATTCTCAGTGGCCAATTATACCTGTGCACAGACACACTCACACACTCACACCTGCAGACGTCGGCAACACCACTTTATTGGTATCTAGGATATGAAGTTGTGATTGTGTTGATAAGGTCAGAAAATGCAATTGAAAATGTATTCCAATTCTGTTGTTTGCATTCGATTGGTTGGTTTGGCCATTTGACCAATGGACATTTCCGTAATGAATATTTCCGAATTAATTTCATTCATTCATTGATAAATCGATCAGTGCAGTCAAGTGTCCAATGCACCAATGCATGCACAAATGAGCAGAACACAATTATGTTTAAATGTAACAAATGAATGCATTGCCAACCAACGCGTAATCTTCGCTTTGATAAACTTATCATTTAACTTGTCAATTAGTGAAGTGACAAATCAAATTGATTTGCTCAATCTAATATGCAATTAGATACAATTATTATTACAATGCATATGTCAAATTGTCCTTCAAATGGCCTGCCTGTCTAATTTCAATGGCAAATATTTACCCTTCCTCGGTTTATTTATAGCGGCCACTACTACTATTAGTCTAGATTGCACTGAATAATAGACAATTCTATTTGTGTTGAACTTTTCCTGTTTCGGGTTGAGACAGTGGTGCACTCTGTCACAGGTAGGCAGGTTGGCACATTAGTCAAATTGAGCATTAACACAATAAGGCTAAGGACAGGCCCAGACGAGCTTCAGACGCACACAGATGGACACAGATCGAGACACACACAGAGTCAGTGCAAAAATGCATACACAAACAACAAAATGTCAACTCGATAAATTACATTATACATTACACTCTTGGACAGATTGCATTATGGAGGAATGCTGGCCACATTATCACTGGCGGCTTTACCTCTAATATAACATATATGAATTATAATGCCGATATAATGTAATGTACGTGGCACTGAGCACGCAACACCGAAATGGCTAACCAAATTGGATATTATCTCACTGGACTGGCACACTCTGCCACTCTCCACCCAAACTGATTCTGTAATTAATGACACAAATATATATTCCGGTCATTCCCGTATTGTGCACAGCTAATGTGCACTTTACACTGAACCGACAATACTAATGATTGTGAAGGCCAATTAGTGACTCACTAATAGTGGCTGACCTTATTGCCAAGTTATTGGTGTGCTCAATTCTCAATTTTGACTCATTTTCCATTTATGATTGTGCGATATTGATAAAAAAAGATATCTTTCGAATCGATTGAACAAACAAATGTTTCAGTTTCAATTTGAATACCTTGCCAAACTGTCCACTCAATTTTGTCCATTAGACAAAGTTCCTTGCCAATTGAACGCTTCACAGAGTGATCGACATATGTCGATTTGTTGGCAAGTGGACCGATCGAATGGCATTGCAATATTGTTAGTCATTGGGCAGTGAAATGTATTGTCTCGCTGTGTTTGGTCAGTTGTGTGTATTCCATTTATGGTGCTTACTGGTCAATCAGTGAAAGGACCAATCAAGGAAGACATGGAAGATTGCTATCAAACACTTATTGACAATACACTCGGTGCTAGCATGAGTGATGCTTGTGACGATGCACTCGGATTGTTGTTGTTGTGCATGACTAGCAATTTGTGTCCCACTCAGTGTTTCACTCATTCACCGACTGACATTCACTTTCGGTTCTGACTTCGAATCACTTTGTGTTTGAATTTGTGAATTTGTGTTGTGGTTGTGCCAATACGTGAAGCACGATAGTTGACTCATTGATACTCAGTGCCCGGCCGACGGTTTCTCCCGTACCGATACACCTTCAGGCATACCTTCCCATGAAATTCGCCTCACCTCGGCTCATCTTCATCTCCGACTGCATCTTTTTCCACAGTATTGCCACTATAACGAATTTACAACACATTTCAGTTCGGACTCGGACCGTAGCCGAATCGATTCACCTTCCGTGTCTTGAGGAACACCTGTCCGAGCAGTATTGAATGTATTGCACGAGCGAATGATACATTACAGTGAAGTGTTCCTAATTCGGCTTTTTTGTATTTGCTTACACTGAAGCAATCAATGACAATGTCTTGTTGCTGTCTTTGACCATAGCTTTATTGAAAGGACTGTGTATCTGTGGGCATTAATTCATTAATTGCCATTCGAATTGTATGACACGACCGGTCAATGATACAACTGTACTATTGACATTTAAGCGGTGAACAGCCAACTGGGTGATTTACTTTGATTAATGCAATTAGTGCCAATTGGCAATTGCTATTGGTTTTGTTTTGGCCTAATGACCAAGTAATTAACTAATTGAATTATTAATCATTATATATTCGGTGTATTGCCATATTTTGTGCTCGTTTAGTCAGAATATAGAGTCGATTGTGATGCATCTAGTGAACAGTCTAGGTTTGTAGTTCTGTTCCTTGTCTGTGTAAAATCGTGACACTTTCAATCACAAGACTTTGTGAGTTGTCTTTGAGGGAAGGCCAATTTCCAGTGTCCAAAGTGTTATGTAGTTGGTCACTGCAGCTTTGCACATGTGTGTCTAATCAGTGTAATTGTAATATAATAATAATGGCCACCGCTTAACACTATCCCTCCGACCACTGTCCACTAGTGCAGTCAATATGGTCGCTTTGTATCAATTAAACACTTTTGAAGCTTCTTCTTCTCTCCGACTGTTAGGCATGGTTACTTTCCCACCTTTCGAACCCAACAAGAACAAATCCTCAGCTCGACGGTCGTAAAGTGGCTAAATGAGCCAAGTGGAGTTTGTTCAGTAGTGATCGCGCACGGTTAAGTGTCGATCATGCCCCCGCATAGCCCCTCTCGTCTATAATTAGCATGAGAGCATAGTTGGAATTAGTGCAATTTGTGGACAAGTTCACTGTTCTGCGGACGCACTTGTTGCATAATTGATCTGCCGGTGTCCGACTGTTCAGTGGTCGGTGCTTTTCCAGTGGGCCACTGGTTGTTCATTGTTTTCTCTTCACCTGTGTGTGTGTGTTGTGTATCAACTAGTGTATCACTGCTATATTTGTGTCAGTCCCCTCGATCGGTGTCCTTTGCTGTCCCATGATCGGCAGCACAGTCCGTCGAGTGTACGCCAACACGGTGTTGCCTCTGTGCGGTGTCATTGTCGAGCTGCACTCATCGCTGTTCGCACTGGTCACCTGTCTGGCCAATCTGTGTTATCATCTCACCGCATTTGCACTCACATTGCTCAGCATCGTTGCACTGTCCCTGTACCGATTGACCATGTGCCTAATTGAGACTTACTTGCAGATGGCTAGTATTGAGGCCGAATTGAAGCAGTCCCCCGCCGCTGTCAATGGCGGACCAGGAATCGACAACAACAACAATAAGGATGCTGCTGTGCCGGAACCGGCCGAACCAGCAACTCCTCCTGCTGTTGAGAATCAAGTAGAAGGTTCCGCTTCGAGCGACGGCACTAAGACACCACCCAACACACCTGCACCCGGAAATCATACTCTGGCCGAAAACTTTAAATCGTTTGCCAAATTTGGGGACATCAAGTCGTCTGGTGATGCGATCACTCTATCCAATAGTGACAAGTGGTTCAAACAGGCCAAGATAATCGACGGCAAGAAGATCACCACCACTGACACAGGCATCTACTTTAAACAGGTGGCCAAGTAAGTCCATTCGCTCACACCATTCGAATGTATTCTAACTGAACCGCCCTGTAGAACCAAGAAATCGTTAACTCTTTCTGAATACACCAAGTTTTTGGACACTTTGGCAAAGATGAAGAAACTGGAGATTGACGATCTTAAAGAGAAAGTATGGCTTAAATGCCCAAATGCAGTGCATTATACTACTAACATTGTTTTGATATAGTTGAAAACCACTGGTCCTCCTGCGACCACTAAGACCACGGTAAGTGTTTATTTGTGACATTGAACATTAAACATGCTTACACTTTATGTGTTTGTCCATTTGTCCATTCTAGTCGGCAGGCACAAGTGGAGCATTTGGCCGACTTACGGACCATACCAAGTACACTGGCTCTCACAGACAACGATTCGACGAGACAGGCAAAGGACGCGGCAAGGCCGGTCGCGAGGATGTTGTACCCAACACGGGCTATGTCACCGGTTTCAAGGCATAAGGCAGACACGCACAACATTTGTTATAACACAGATCGGGTCGAACCGATACAAACCGGAACGCACTAATCACCATCACCCCGTAATAGCCAAATCTACAATTCAGCAGTCTGTCTTCACTGTAGATTTACAGATGTTCATGTTTTATACCAGACAAGCGTTTGACTGACTAAACACATCCATTTATTATGTTACCTTTTGAGTATGGTAAGTTGATTGATTTGTGTCACTTGTGTGGACAAATCAGCGCCACCATTTGTTTGATGTATTTTATATGACGATATACCAATTTTATGGCCACAAGTTATGTCCTATATATACGTGTCAATAAAGTTCATTGTTAATTTCAATTGAATTCGAAGGTGTTGTACCTCTGTACTGCTATATGCCTAATTGGAAGTGCTCTAATTGTCCTCTTGGTTACTTACTGTTGGACAAACTGTCCAATAATAGCTCACAATACTATTTGCCAATAGCCTTAGTTCAGTCACGCATGCATGCTCATCAAAATGATAGTCCACGTGCACGGAGCCGGAAAACAGAATTTTGTGCAAATGACTAGCTTGACCAATTGATTGTACAATTGTGACTATATTAGTAGACGCAATTAATGATTGCTCCTATTGCAATTGAAGGCTCCAGAATAGTGACTTGTGCTTAACAAGTGTATACCAGAGACCCATCGACATTTCAAATGCAAAATATAAAACAATTATTAGTGGCCGACATGGCGTGTCTCAATGTTTGTTTGCCTGCAATGATTTATAGAAACTGTATCGGACAAGTGTCAATCAAATTGTTGTTGTTTTGAATTTAGTATTTATTACTTAAACTAGACATCAAAACAGCCATGATCGGTGAGCACTAATTGAGTGACCATTTAGTTGGCTTGGCTTTTAGCTTTAGGCTTACTGGAGGAAGAGATGGCGCTGCCACCTTTCTTGCCAGAAGAACTTATGGCCCCAGTCACCGAACTCGACTTTTCTCCTCCAGGCAAATCGAGCTTTTTAAATTTCTTGGCAAAGTTTTCGACTGGCTTCTTGAAAGCACCAAGATTGCCTTTCTTGAGCTCGAAACCCGTTCTCGTGTACTGCAGATGAAGCAGCGCTTCAGACAGTAACAGATCGGTGTATTTCAACAGATAGCCTGCAAGGTTCAATGTTAATGACCAAGTGTTTCAGTTAGTGACAGCCTTACCGGCAGTTACTGCCATCGAGTTGCGATTTCCATCGTGACAGTAAATGACCGTCATGCCATTTTTGAGATAATTATCTTGGATCTTGTCTGCCACATCGCTCATGTACAGCATAAACGAGTCGGGCTCCTTCTCGCTGATGGGCACTCGAATGGTCTCGACACTGGCAACTTCCACCATTGGCAAGTCGACAGAGGCATTGAGCATCAGATTCACCTTTTTGGACTTCAAGGTCTTCTCTTTCAGACCACCGAGACTGGTGACGTAGAGGTTCTGAAGTATTTTCGTGGTTTGCGAGTTGTTTTTGTCGGTCGAGGTTCGCTGTACAAAATCTGGCTCCATCTGGTCGATGTAGGCTTGCAGTTGGTCGATCGTCACTATGTCAGTGTTGATTTTGCCCTGGCCCTTGACGGTGCGGGACCGGGCCTGGTCTCGGTACAAACGAGAATCGTTGATCAATTTCACTTTCGCTGGAATGGTGTTTATGGTGAACGGACGAATAAATCGGTCTGCCTTGGGACGATTAGCTTGGGGGTCTTTGCTTTCACCGCTTCCTTTGCCGTCGCCGCCACACCAGTTGAAAAGGTTTAAACATGACCACGAACACATTCCAAGCACCGAAGGCCTCGGTCGGAACATTACTGACAGCGATCACAATTGAGAAACAAACAAACAGCACAGTTCTTTTACGTGGTGTTAGTGTGTAGTTCAAATTATAAACAAATTAAAAACTTCATATTCGAATATGTCAGATATAACGAACCATTGCAATAATGGGCAACAATGTCCAATTTAGAAAAATGTGGCTTATTATTAGGTCAAATCATCGAGATTGTAAAATAAAATCTCTACACTTTTAACGTTGTGATCGAATTCAAAATTACTAAATTAAATTGCAATTGAAATTAACTTTACCAATGCATAGCAAAACTGAGAGCAGTAATACTTTGTCTCTATACAATTCAAATAATTGGGACAAAATTGAATATAATTTTTATGAATTATCATCATTTTACAATAATCATGGAGGCATTTTGTTATTATTACCAGATTTGTTCCATTCTTTTGTCATCAACAAAATTGTGATTGATTAAGCTTGCAAAATAGTCAAAATCACTAGTCGATTGGTCGATACTTTACCAAAAATAAAACAAAAGCATTGAACAAATATAAAATGAACAAAAAAATGTAGTTAACTTACTTTTGGAAATACAGAAAATCATTTTGTTTGCCATTGATCGATATGAGGAAAGGCCGTTTGATCGAGTCTATATGTTCAATGACAGGCTGCCATGCTCGTCTGTCTCTAGCTAACCATGGCCGATAAACCAACCGATAGATTCGAATTTCAGTGAAACGACCACTAAAGTGCATCATCAACTGATTGAGAATCAAAACAATTACTACAATGTAATAAACCAAAAAAAAGCACACCTCACGACCCAAAAGAGACCCTTCTCCTTCCACCAAAACAACGGTGGCTGCTTTACTATCCACATCATAGACCAATTCATTAAAGTCATCCACGTTTAGTTGTGAAAAGTAGGGCCAATTACTGGGAATATGTCCTCGCTTCCAATGTTTGCTTATCGATTCGATTACTGAATAACGTGTTTTGGTTGCGTTGTACAAATTTACTAAGTTAAAACGATAATAAAAATGACAAACTATAAGAAAAAAACTAAATTACTCACAAACCAAGTCAATGCCCAAATCGGAAGAATTCGGGCTAAACCAGAATAGCCTAAATCGAGGCACTCCATTGACGTTGTACATATCGCACAGAAAGTCCCAATCATAGTCAACCGAACAGGACATTACTGAAAAGTCAATTAAAGGACTCCAAGGAATAGCATCAGATAGAAATTGTTTGAATGTAGAAGAAAAAGCTTGACAGTGAGGACACCAGTGTGCAAAGAAGTGAACTATCTGTAATTTTTTGCCATCTTGATGACTGTCTATGACAAATTCGGTAAAATTGTCACTAGTTAAAATGTTCACATGATCAGAGAAGGAATAAAGCGATCTTGAATGCTTAAAATTGAGAAAAACAACGAAAATTGTCAGATGTAAATAAAGCATAATAGCTTGAAGTGAAATGCAATTTATTTCTTCTCCTGCCAAACGATAAAATTATTGATGATTATATACACAGTGAAATAGCCAGTAAATGACAAGCGTGGAAAATTGTCAATATTGCAGCAAATAGACACAATTCTAATAAATGAATGGTTAAATTGAATGTTTAGACAAAAAGCATGTTTGTACCTTTGTTAGATCGTTTGACTCAGTCATCATGATTCCTCAATCCATCTGACCATTTTCCTCGAGGAATATTCGAGTAGGCGGCAGGATCCATAGGATCTAGATCATTTCGTTTATTGATGAATTGCCGGCGTTGTCTTTTTGCTTGTGACATGACATCCTCTTCAGATTCTTCGGATGAAGTTGAATCATCCTCCGAATCATCGTCGCTATCGTCGCTGTCATCATCTTCGTTAGAATCGTTCATTTTGTTGGCTTCCTCTTCCTCTTCACTATGATCCTCACGAAGCAGCCCTAATTATTTAAAAAAATATATTTAAAACTAAAAACTAGCAAAAATAAATACTTCTCAATTTTTCAGCTGGTAAGGATATTTTGGCGTCCGGGTGCGAAGGTGGCAACCAGGACACTTGGTCAGTTTGAGTGTTCCAAAAGTAGTAAGTCTTTCTGCAAAAATGAGAAATTGAGAAAATGCATTAAAAACATAAAACATTAAAGACTTACAGTCCAGGTTCGTAGACCTGTTCCCAAACTGTATCCCCGAGTGGATATTTCTTTAACAATCGTGCAAACTTTCTCTTCACTAATTTTGATGGTTCTTCTGGCACATTGGAATATTGTTTTGCACAGTAACCAGTACAGTTGTGGTACACGTTATACTTGTTGGGACAGCCAGGAACTGTGTCACGAATTTTGCAATCAAACGTAGGAATAAAAGGTTCAGGCTTGGCCACATCGTCATAGTCTTCTGCGATAACCTCTTCTTCTTCTTTTTAAAAATACACAACGTTAAACATTGAAAATAGACCAAACATTAAACTTGTCAAATTGAATTTGAGGTCTAGGTCTTGAGGGAGCTCTAGCATCGCTACCAATCAAGCCTCTTTTAGCTAATCGTGCAGCTAATGCTGGAGGTAACTTAGACATTGCGTCAAGTAAAATGGACACTGAAATTATCGTATAATAAATTCGCGCAATAGAATGTAATATTGGTATAGAAATTAAAATTAAATTTAAATTGCGATCTGCAAGGTAATCACTTGAGAAAAGTTTTTCTCAGAAAACATAAACAATAAACAGCTATTTGCACACAACATGCGCCTTAAGCATTTGAGTCACTTTAGCCGCAAAAGTTTTTGCGAACGTTTTTTCCCCGGGAAATCTTCAATTTAAAGACATCCATTTTCGGTAAATATGGCGAAAATCTGTTAACATTTGAAGTAAATTAGTTTAATTATTGAACTTCAATATCAAGTTTAACTTTGATGCATGAAATCTGTAGTGCTTTCACTTCGTTTGTCTATGTTTTTTAAGCGCCCATTCTGTGGAATTCGAAATAAGTCGGATGTTGAACATCCGAGTAATCGGGCTACTGTTTTTCGTTAGTAAAAATGTAATAAATCAATTATGAATTTCCCCATTGAATTTAGTATTATGTGACAATGCCTACTTTTTGGATTGAAATTAATATTCAATGCAATAAATTCGATTGCTTTCAGTAGTGTTTCGGTTTTGTTTGTACACGTGTGCCACTGTCACTGATGGGTTCGTTACTGACTTGTTTTGGCCTGTGTGGGGATGGTAACGAAGGTAACTGACAATTTTAATTAAGCGTTTCATTGTTGATATATTTAGATTTACCTTTCATTACTCTTCACAGAACAGGCAGAAGCAAAAAATAGCAAGACAACCGTCAAGCCGAATGCAGACGAGGCACCACCAGAGACAGAAAATGGTGAACAGATTGTGGTAGAAAATGCCGAGGATACGGGCGCGAGCAAAGCCACCAATGCGAACAAAAGGTCCCACAAGAGGAATACCAGCAAGAACAAGCAAGCCAGTACGGTTTCGAAAAAGAAGCCCGACAAGAAACCAAAGGAGATTGACCGAGTGTCCAAGCAAACGGTCAACTATATCTCGGACATCAACACCAGCGTAAATGGGCCCTCATCATCAACGATGAATGCCCTTGGTGAGCCAAAATTGGTCAACCCGAAAATGAAGCAAGCTCAAAAACAAATGCCTGCTTTGAAGAAGGGAAAATCTGACAACAAAGTTGATAAATCAAAGCAACCTCCAAAAGGCGAGAAAAAGAAGAACTGCAAATCGAAAGTTAACAAGCCGAGAAGCAAAAAGTGATAAGTTGGCCCGACTCGAACTGACTGCTTTATTTACGACCAACAGAAAAGATATGAATAATAAGTTTTTATTCATTAAAAAATTTGCAACACTTCGAGTGACTGTTCAATTTGTAAGTACGTTTTTGTAAGTTGACCAATGATGATTTCAAGTAGTTCGGCGTATTGGCTTCTCATTGTCCATTCTCACTAACCATGGTCAGTGCACTCATGGTAACAGCGGAAATGATTTTCGATTATTTCTGCTTCTGCGTAGTTTGAAGAATGCACACAAAGAGATCAACAAGGTAATGGACACGATGTAGAAGATAAATATTATGCTGTAGTCGGTACTGGTGAAGGGCACAAATGGAATAAAGTTCTTACGATGTTGCTTCTTGCTCTCAGGATTCATTACTAGTTGACCTTGTTTCACTTCGTCCTCCACAACTACCACTGCTTTGTGTGCGTTCTCCTCGCCTTCAAATTCGGACTTGTCCAAAACTAATCTTTCCGCGGCATAATATTCCACCAAAAATTGAAGTACTTTTGCCTCGTCAAAGTAATTTCGGTATTGAGTTGCATTGGTGAAGTTCAGTTCGTCTGGCACCGTTCGGTAACAGTATGGACACTCTTCGTGAGTAGGAAATTGTCTTTTGGGCAGCTGAGCCATTTCTGATGCAGACCCTTTTAACCGTGCATTCACTTTGTTGTGCGCTTGCCACAGCCACAAAACGGAAGAATTTGGATAGGTCAATTCATTTTCTAGGCCTGAAGCCATCGAGACAAAGTGCTGTGCACATTCTGTACAACCAAAAAAGTTGCGTATATATTCGCGCATTGCGTAGATAGCTGCGTGCAGTGAAGACCATTGTTTCAGTTGAAGTGAACGACGATACTCGGCAACGGTGAGCACATGGAACAATGACCACATTGAGCAAGGATAACTTCGTTTCGGGCCACCGTCCAAATCTGCACATGCACGCCAGGGCTTCATTTCGGGAAAGTGATAGTACTCTTCGTACATGTTCATCGTGGCTAGCATATCTTCGATTTCAAGATTAACAACTGTACCATCAGTAGAAGCCCTCTTCAAATCATTCAACTTCTTAACCATCCAATCTTGAAGATACTTGATAAATTGCTTTGTTTTTTCATTCTGAAAATGAAAGTTTTCGTGCAGAACAATGAGAAAGCGAATCAACGCATTTGTTTGTTCAACTGTCAAATGTTTGCGCATTGAAACCTCGTGAAAAAGTGCAAAACGAATTGCATTATTCAGATCAGACATGAAAACTCGAGATGAATATTTGATTGTCTTTCCGTCGGGCAATACGTGTTCAGCTGAGGCTAATTCTTTTTCGTCCACATCGGGCTGTGCATTTTTGATGAATTCTTGTTTTATAATTTTTGTATAAAATAGATAGTCATCTTCCTGAGACATAATGGGTCTAAAAAAGGAGAGAATAATTTACAAACTATATAACCATATAAACAGAAGACTCACTTTGGCAAGATTTCAAACTTGCGATCACGGCCATTAATAGAGATCAAAAATGGCAATTTAAATGTATCCAAGGTATTAGGAAGTATTTGATCCAACAGGCGAATGTTCGACTCAACCATTCGGTACAATCTAACATCAGAAGAGTAACGACTTAGGTCCATCATAATCTAATAAGTAAAAAATTAGCCTTCAAAATAAATAAATAAATAAAAATAAACTCACCTCCCGTCCAAGATTAGAAATATCTTTTTCAACAACTATCACGGCTGTTCTGTTGTCAAGATGCAATTTGGTAAGCAAATCTTCCTTGTTGTCTGCAGTGAGTGGAGTAAATTGGGGCCAATTTGAAGGAATGTTCCCCTTTTTCCAATTATCAGTGACCCACTTTATCACATCCTGACGAATTTCAGACACTTTGTTTCCTGAGACTGTAAATAGAAAGATATGAAACGATAAGAAATTATTGTTCAATTGTTTACTAACCGCGCATATTTTCTCCGTGGTCTTTGTCAGTTGGTTTGAACCAAAACATCCTCAAGGTAGGGTAATACACAACATTATAGTCGGTGCAAACGTTGTGATTCACATCGAGCGAACAATCCACCACAGAAATGCTAATCAAATCTTTCCATTTGATGACACTTTTGAGGAATTTTTTGAAATGCGGTGCAAATGATATGCAATGACCACACCACGAATTGTAGAACTGAATCAACTGTAACTTTTGACCATCTTGGTGCAGATCCACAACAAACTTGGTGAAGTTTGCAGTTGTAAGGATGATCGCATTATCATTGGAATGGTACAGTGATTCAGATGACTGAATTACTGACCCTTGTACAAAGTGAGGTTGTCTTGAAATGATTGCCACCGAAACGATTGTGATAAGACTCAATTTGATTGGCTGCCACATTGTGTTGAGACACTTTAATAGTTTCTTTGGAGTGATTAATTAATTTGGTACTTTGAATAGATTGAACAGATCACAGATGAGAGTTGTGTGCGGTTATATAACGACGGGACTGGAAGTAAAACTTTGATCGAAGCTTTGTTCGTGTGCAGGAAAATTCGAATAATTCATATATAAATTGGTGCGTAACAAAAATGTACGGAAATAGAAGAAATAATAACAACAAACTATCAAAAATGAACAAAATTTGAATAAATAAATCAATCAATCAATTAATTAATGTCACATACCAACCAAACGAGTGGCGCTTTAAGCCATTTTGTTTGCTTTGTAATTCATTCGTTTCAATAATTAAAGGTTTATGTTTGCCAGAGAAATAGAGGCAAAGTCTTGGTGGCAAACACTGGTGCACATGCATACCACACCAAGATGTATCACTTCAAGCGCCAAGCTAACGCCAGTTGTTGCATGTTTGGTCGGTGGAGACGTGTACCACAGTGAATTGCCACTGCACTCAGACCGAAGGTCACGTTGATCGAAAGTCTGAGCAAAGACACGTTACATCACCAGAACAGTGTGCCAGGCATCATCTTTATCTCGAAGGTGGCCAGTGTCTAGCAGTATCGGCAAAATCAAAGAAAAGAAAAAGCCACCAAGAGGCCAACAACACACACGACAACCCTTGCAGAACGCCAATTACTTGTGATGACAACATGCAAGATAGAAAGTGTATCGCTCACGAGTGCGCATGTGCACCAACAATCAGCTGGTCCAATTTGAGTCTATTTGTGCTTTCTGAAACAACCAATTTGGTGACGATTGTCAGGTAGTAATTAGTTGATCGTGATTGGCGAAACGGAGATAAATTAAGAAGAACTTTAATTAATTGTGCTCTGATAAAAGGCTCAACTTGCCTCTATAATTCAATTTCCTTGGTTGACTGGTACAACTGGGTAAATTGATTGTTCATTGTTTTGTACACAATGTACCGACTCAGTCAATTAGTCAAGGCAATTAAATCAATTAGACACTAATTGAAAGGCAAATAAGCAAAAAGTAATAAAGAACAGGGGGCACCCGGGTTTGAACCGGGGACCTCTCGATCTGCAGTCGAATGCTCTACCACTGAGCTATACCCCCAGTCAGATGTTTATGGAACTGTTTAAGTTGCATTTTATCACTATTGATCATCTCCCAATGTAGACATATAGCTTTGTCAACCAACTTTTAATCAAAAATCAAAACCAATAACAGTATCCATAGTAACCAATAACCAAATGTTCACGGTTCGCCAATTTATTATTAATGGAAATTTCCTTCAGAATAGTAATTTGTTTAATTTTCACAATAAATCAAATGAGTTTTGCTAATTTAATTATAATTATATATTCAAAATATGTGTTTAATCATTTACAAATTGACAAGGTAACTGATTAAAATAATAATGTGGAATTTGAATTTTAAGTTTGAAATCAGCTCGAAACGAAATGTCATTCGAATAGTATCTCATTTATGAACGAGCCATTAGCATTGACAACAACAACAACAACATCGTCCACACCATCAACACTGTTCAACAAGCCGAGTCTATTTGAGGTAATATTTTGTGCTGATGCGGTGATTAGTCATTAGTCATCGCACTCTTGGGTTTATCAATTTGCTTGTCTCATTTGTGGGTGTGTGTGTGTGTGTGTGTGTGATATCAAGCAAGCAGTGCGATTCACACAATACACCAACCGACTCTTTCCATCAGATGAATCATCATCACTTGCTTGCATCTTTGATATAGTGCGTTCTTTACTGAATTCTTTTTACAAGACTCATTCAATCATTTACTCGGTACATTCACTGTCAAACATTGTTGATTTAGTTTACTGTTTTGTTTTGTTTGTTTTCACCTATCAATTTCCCATCAGTCTAATCGTGTGACACAAACTATTGTGACACTTTGTTCTTGCATTCAGTCAATCAGTAGTAGTATTTGTGTTTGTTTACTCAAAACGTATATGAAACGTATTGGTCGTTTGTTGTTCTGCCTTACATGGACTTATTTGACTTATGAATTTTTTTTATTCTTTCTCCCGAACAGATCTATTTTTCTATGTGTTTGGACATAACAATCGCTAATCTCACATAGTTGGCAAAACAGTCGCACTACTATCAAACGTCATTGCGTCAACATCATCGAGGCAGTGTTGTGTGTGTATTGTGTTGTATTGACATAACAGGCGATTACATGTTCGCTCAGTCACTCAGTTCTCCTTCTACAACAGCAACAGTCATTCGGTGTGATAAGACTGCCTAAGAAGTATCAACCTAATAGGGGAAATATTGGCAACCGGCCGTTGCACTTGTCCGTCACATCTGACTGTTGGCATTTTTGCCTTGTTTTATTATATTTTCTACCTAAATCAATTGGGCTTTATTGCCTATTCGTGATCAACCTGTTAATAATAATAATATATCAACAAATATGGAAGCCGTTCCAAAATTGCCTATGCTCTCATTTGAGCTTAAAATCAGCCCAGTTTGTCCAGATTTTGCAATACCATTCAAAAAGGTAAAATATACTTTTTGCATGCTTGACCTCACTGTTGATATTATTATTCTATATAGTTCATTATCAAATATTATGGAGAAGATGGGGACCTGTATGATCGTGAAATAATGGAGTTGGAAAGTTTGCGAAATGTTAGTTTTTTTTAATTAAAAATTTTATTATTTCTAACTTTATTATTCTTTTATCTTAGAATGCTTGTCGTGCTGCACGAGACGTCACAGGTTGTTCATTACAAAAGCGCTACTATGCCCAAATCTACAGTCTCTACAATCGATTCGTTGTCTTTGAGAGCCATGTCGGAGTGCAATGCATTTGGGCCGATATCTACACCGGTCAAACCAACATTGGTGATCTTGACTTTGAGCTTGCTTGCATTCTCTACAACGTTGGTGCTCTACACGCCGAACTTGGCGCTACTGATTCTCGACAAACTGCAGATGAAATGAAAGTTAGCTGTACTCACTTTCAATGCGCGGCTTGGGCATTTCAACATTTAATGGAGAACGGCAAACTGTACCGAAGTAGTGATCTGTCGAACGACGTGCTTTCTTTCTTTATTCAAATTATGCTTGCTCAAGCACAAGAATGCATTCTTGAAAAGTCGATGCTAGACAATCGCAAAGCATCAATTGTGGCCAAGGTGGCTGCTCAAGTGGTCGAGTATTATAAGAATGCAATTGCAATGTTGCAGCAAGGTGCAATGAATACAAGCTCTGCTTCATCGATTATTGAAGTAGTTGGCTCAAAACTTTTTAAGGACTGGAAGAAATTTGTCGAATTCAAGCTGACTTACTACGGTGCTATTAGCAATCTTTACATGGGAAATGTGTGTGAAGAGCAACAAAAGATGGGAGAACGTGTCTCGTGGTATGAATCTGCAGATGCTAAAATGAAGGAAGTTGTCAAGCTGGCCAAGCAGCTCGATTCTCACCTCGAAGTGAATGAATCGATCATTTTTGTGGCAGACGTTATTACAGTCAAGTTGAGCAATGCCAAAAAAGAGAACGATTTTATCTACCATGAAAAAGTGATTCCTATCGAAGCTTTGTCTGAAATCAAAGGTGCCTCACTAGTGAAAGGCATTCCTTTCAGCATAACTGATCCTGAAATTTGTGGTCAAGACATTTTTGCTCGATTAGTGCCAATTGAAGCACACGAAACTGCTTCGTTGTATAGTGCCCAGAAAGATGAAATACTTAGACAGATTCGACGAAAGATCGAGGACCGAAGTCAAGAACTGGTGGCATATTTGTCTTCCCTTCAGTTAGATAAGGACACACTGCGAACACCAAGAGAGGGAGCTATTCCGGATGAATTGATCGACATTTGTGCCGAACTTAGTCTCAATCCAGACGCGGTTGATGACGTGGAGAAGACCTTGTCCCAACTCGATTCTATTTGTGAAGACACTGACAAAGCGATCACTGAATCAAAGCTAATGTTAAAGGAAGAAGAGGAAAAGGAGAAAGAACACCAAGAACTATTCGGCACGCGACCACCTTCGCTAATTCTTGTTGAACTGTCCAAAGAGTTGGCCAAACACGAGGAGACTCATAATAAGGCGATGCAGTCTAATCGGTCGCTGTGGGAGAATTTCGATCAACATAAAGATGATGTTGGTGTGATGACTTCTTCGTCCGCATCTAAGATTGCCTCGATTTTACCTTCCAATAAAGACATAAATTTCAATGAGGAAACTGTAAAAGAAATGGAACGACTCTTTGACAAGGTCGAAGAAATGAAACAACAACGATTGATGCTTGAGGAGAAGTTGGTCAAAGAAATGGATTCTGATAATGTGCTCAAGTTAGTGTTGGTTCATTCCAAAAGTGAAATTGATGCCATCTTTCAACGCGAAATTAAGAAATATGACCAAATTGTCGGCTTCATTGAACAGAATTTAACTGCCCAGGACAACATTCTGCGTGCACTGACCTCTTGCAATGCTCAATATGCTGAAACTCGTAAAGCAGTGATCGAGATTCAACGGAATCGAAAGACGCGAGTGGCCTCTCTCATGTACACCTACCAGGTGTTCAAGGAACTGCAGACCAATTCTAAGAAAGGACTCGAGTTCTACGATAAATTCCAAGGAATTATCACTCGATTGAATGCTCGCATTCGTGGTGTGTGTAAGGTACAGGACGAAGAGAGGACTCAGTTTGTCAATGCTAAAGCCAAAAAAATGGCTACTACTTCTGGGATGCCTCCAATGGCACCTGGAATGATGGGCGTTGGTGCATATAATCCAGCATTTTCTTCTGGTTATACAAACATGGCTCCAGTTGCTCCATCACCTCCACCGATACCTGCGACCGGCGCGAAACTAAAGGATTTTCTTCCTTACATGAACCAAAATAAGAACATGCCAGGTGCAGCAGGTGGGCCTGCAATTCCAGTGGCCAGTTACATGACTTCGACAGCAACTTCAGGGCCAATCGGTCCGTTGAGTCAGAACTACCCTCCCGCAAGCATGACACCTCAATCGCAATTTGCCCCATCTGCACCAATCCCATCGTCGACACCAGTCCCAATGGCGCCATCGCCTAATACGTCACAAGCTTCAATTCCTCAACAAGCAATGGCCTCAGCACCTCAAGCCTATTTCCAACAGAGAACAATTCAACAACCTCCTTCTTCATACGGATATCTTTCTCCTCACACAAACATCCCTCAGCCTAATTCAAATCAGCCCAACTATTCACCACCTCCGTCATATTCTCAGGCTATTGCCACTACAGTGTCGTACTCCTTGCCTGCTATCATTAGCACCATTTCTCCCACATCTGCTACTTCGTCGCCAATTCGACCACAAACCATGCCGAGTCAATATCAGCAGCCATACAACCAAATTAATCAACAACCTATTTCGTCAGTTTTACCAATTCAGCAACAATTACCAAATTCACCATATGGCAGCAACCAAACTGGTTCTCTTCCTCCATCTCAAGTACAACCAAGATATTCAACTCCAGTTGGACCAAGTGCGCAAAGACCGAATGTACCATACAACTACGGCAATCAGACCTATTCGAACCCGACAATGGCAGTGACAGGCCAATCTGTTCAGACGGCGAACATGTCCAACTCTTACTACTATCCAGCACCTGTCATCAGTTCGGGCAATCAAACCAACACTGGCCAAGTTGTTTCCAACATGGCCCAGCCCAGTGCGATGTACCAAGCACAACCTCAAACCCAGACCTACTTACCTCCTCCTCAAGGAACAACCAAACCGAATTCATATTTGCCCCAAACGAGCAATAACACAATGTATCAGCAATATCCCCAACAAGTAACAAATCAACCACCGTATTATCCACCAAACTCAACAGGCCCTTATGTGCTGCCACAAGCCCCTCAACAAGTTCAACAGCCCCAAGTGCCGACACAGCAACCTTACCCTAATTCTTCGATGGCGCCTCAGCAACAGCAACAACCGTCCTACCAAGTTCCGAACGGAACTCAATATGTCCAGCAACCTATTCCGAACGCAATGCACAATTCTGTTGCCGCAACTATTCAAGCCATAGAAACTGAGTCAAAAGGTGGCTGGCCTGTGTTGATGCCCACTAAAATGGATCAAGCACAGTCGAACACAGCCACCGTTGTTCCTTCCAGTATTTCGACTGTGTCCAATGGAACTGTTCCTAGCCAAACAGTGACAACCAGTGCAGACCAATTGCCGGACATTCTGGCCACTATGTCCATCACAAACAACGCGAGTCAGCCATCTACGGTTGTGTCCGCTTCGAGTCAAGTAGACAATTCTTGCAAACCATTGCCGAGCATCACAACCCCTGCCACCACCACAGTGAGCGCTACCAACGGCACCAATGCGGATGACCAAAGTGACAAACCAAAAGATTTGCTCTCTCAGTTTGACCCTTTGTTTACCTAAGACTGAGTTTTGTGATTTTGATTGTCGAATGTGCAACTTTAGACACGATTGATACCTTGCAAATATATTTATTCTTTATTAATTTTATTTTCTTGTCTGTTTGATCTATTCGGAATTTTCAAATAAATCTATTTATAGCTAACAAACTTAACTTTTAATTAAGCATTGGTTGTAAGGTCGGGGAAAGTTGAAAGTTTAGTTCGGTTTAGTGGATCGAATTACGATCGAGTTCGAATGACATTTGCATTTAGTTTGCATCTGATAATCAAAAGCTTTTTGCAAAGTTATCAAAGCCTCGCTTTAAGATAATTTGACTAAATACAGTTATACGGCATCATGAAATTAGCATTAGCAGGAGTCGACTGCTCTATCCGGCCAGTAATCGTTTGTCTGGTCGGTTTGGTCGTGATCGTTTCGATGACCAGTTCGGTGTCAAGCAAGCAATTCCGTCTGTCGAAACAAGCTGCTCGGGCGGCTGAGATTCGTCATCGAAGAGAAATGTCGCTGAACAAGAATTTCCAACCAAAAGCTCTCAAGAAACGGTGAGTCGATTCCAAAACGATGGTTGATTGAATGTGTTATTATATGTTCACTAGGAATTTACATGGCGACACAATGTCACAAGGCGATCCTCGGTCTGACTATTATCTTGTTTCCGGCGCACACGAAAGAGGCATGCGAGAGGATAACTTCGGACACGAATCATTCCGCAATCTCGATGTTGACAAAGCGCAAGTGGCTAACCGTCGTGCCAACAGCCGTGATCGGGTTGACGTTCGTTCTGTCAGACGCAACACCATCTCAACCAAAGATCCCTTGAATGAGCCACAAGAAGACTCTCCCGAGCAGGACTTAGTGACCGCCATGCCTGTAAAGTACGTAGCCGATGCTGCTCAAGACCGGAATGTCAACATGCGTGCAGAGTTATCGCCAGTCTCCACTTTCTGGAAGTTCATCATGATCACAGTGAGCTCGATACTCATTCTTGGACTGGTCAGTTTTATCTTGTTGGTCATCGTCGAGTGGTATCGGGCGGAACCTTCCGAAATGATAGGCAGTGAAATTAGCGCGTCTGGCGAGGACAGTTTGACTGGCTCGGGGTCGAGTACAATCGGCACCACTCAGACTAAGCCAACCAAGCCAATTGCTACAGGTTCTTCTTCTGCAATTTTGTCCACTGCATCTGTGTGATGTCACCTGGACATATTATGTCTAACAGTCAAGCATTTTTTGGCTCTCAATTTCCAGGATCGACTGGCGCATTAAATTATTGTTAATATACTTAATTTCATTTCCTTGGCTGTCGGCAAAGTGTGTTTTCCTGCGAAATGTCTTTTGATTTCGATGATGGAAACACGTGATTACGGCATCAGAGATGTTGTCAAGGGCAGAGAACAATACCAACCTGATGATCATAATTGAGATTCTCACAATAATGACCGTGTTTCTCCATTGTGCAAAAAGACTCTTTGAGAACATGTTCAATTGAGTGCTTGGCACTACGTCAACGAACGGTGGAGCAAGAACCAGTTGCATTCGGACATGCCTAGCAGTGCCGCTGCCATCGTTCCTTCAAGACTTGCCGTACAACGTTGCTACAACTCGTTGGCCTGACGAGAGAAAAGAGAGAACGTTCGAATCACTTTCTCTCTGGAAAGGAGATAGTGTCGTGTCTTGTCCTGTCCTGTGTCCTACATAGATCGAGTGAGAGCACCGAGAGAGTCGTGCAAGTCAGCTTTCAGATTCGTCCGAACTGCACCAAACAGTTCAACAACGCAATGGCCACGCTCGAGCAACATTGAAATTCAGCAAATCTCCACTGGACAACTTGTTTGATCAGCAGTGTTTCGTTACCGCTCAACAGTCTGTGCTGTAGCCAATGTCTTATCATTAGTTGCCAAGTCAGACCGATTCGCATTTGCCAACTCAATCGATATTGAGCGAATTAATCAGTGTTGTCCATGTTGACTGTTCCGATGTCTATTTGTGGACACGGCCCGAGGTGGTCATTCACTTAGTCGACACAACTCGACCAACTCGAGTGCCACAAACACCACCACCGCCAACCACCTCAACATTTGATTTTACTGTCGACCCAGACATAAAACAACGCTTTTACGAGACACACCGCATCGTGATATTGTTCTCACTTGTGTCTGTTCGTGTGGTTACTGTGGCTAGTGTGTGTCCTGTCAAGCCATTATCATCGCGCAAGCCACTTCCGACTTACACTTCTCATTGACTGTTGATTGCTCTGTGAGTACTCGTCCAGTCGCCCACTGACGATTGTTTCCACTTGTTATATTTTGCCTATTGGAGTTGATTCGTCCATTCGAGACTCATCCACCAAGGTTGCTTTATTCAATAATGCCATCATCCTCAAATGTAAGTCTATTTCATGTCTTCCAGTTTTGTTGTAGATAGTTGTACTCAAAAGTACATAGAAAGTCGATGGACCCAAGTTGTGTGCCACTCGTTGAACTTGTTTGATAGCCGAAGATCGACCAGTGTGCATTCATTAGCAAATGAGCTGTGTGTGATGAACGCTTATCACAGCAGTGCCATGCCGATAATTACGTATATACTCTTCATACTCTTCATACCTTAATGGTGTTGTTTGCAAACTGAGTCTAATTAGCTGAGTGTCCATTGATCGTAACCAGCGAAGCTCTGCGCGGTAACCTAGTTTAAAGTGACACATGTGTGCACTCGATTTGTTTGTATGTTCTCGGTTGGCTGATTGGCTGGTTGCTTACAACAACGGAACAGAACGGATTACGAAATGTCTTTTGGCACAAGTAGACAAATTGAATGTGTGTTTATTGAAAAATTTCCAATTCAATTCAAATGGACAATTCATGTCTCGCAAGTAATTGCGCAAATTATTGTTTGTGACTAGTGTCAATGTTAGTGAGATCTATAATAAAGTTGTCAGTGTTGATATTGTCAATATTGTGACAAATTGCTGGTGTGCCACATGAATTAAAGTGACCTTATAAGTTTGCCTACATTCTAGGCAGACGTTCTTTGACTGATTTTGGCCTTAGGTTATCGGGCACTTTGTTGGTTAGCGCGGTACGGTAGACCGTATGCTTTGTAATTCGCTGCTGCGAATAGTTAGTTGTGCTTCTAAGATTGGTACTGCGAACTGCACTTCTAAGCAAAGCTGGTCTCACAGGACGTGCCAAATTGCTTTCTCTGCCGCGCGCATTTATTCGCCGGTTACTTTGGTGAATTGTCAAAGGAGGCCGAGATGCTGGAGAAATCGATGTGAAATTGTTCGCCGATTGTTGCAGTGGCGACAAAGCTGGTCCTGGCATTCGGGGAAGCATATTTCGCCAGTTCAATATATCTCGATTTGATCTTCTCACTGTTGACAGACTTGAGTGAGAAAATGTTGCTTGACCAAGCAAACGCAATGTCTCTGCCGGGATGGTTCGTCTGGCCTGTGGTCTAGCCAACATTGCACGCAGTAAAAAGTTGTCTCCTGGTCTAGTTCGAGACAATTGATGCTCCGATAAGGAACAGTTGCGATTGGCAATGGCCAAGTGGTTTATAGTGGCCAATGTTCGGCCCATTGAACTTTGCTTTATAAGATATATGATCACTGATTACGTGTGGCACTTGAAAGGTCACTTACCGAGTTTGTTACCTCGCTTTGTCGAATTGATTCAGTAGTGAAGCCGTTGTTTTCCATTGCAAGCAACACTGCAGTACTGCACAGTGGTGTCGAACCAAGATTAATAGCAACTTAAATAAAAGGTTGCACAACGAAATGTCTTGTGAAATGGGTGCACAGTGAAGGATAAGTGATAAGTATTCACTTCACTAGAATTCTACACTGAAATCTACTGTGCAATGTGCCACTTCTTTCATGTTTCCTACCCAATGGCTTATGTACACTTTTAAAATTGTTGACATAATTTTAAAAGAATTAATTGATGACGAATGGGACACGTGTCTATATAGCTCAGGCGTGGACCATCTATCCAAAATGCTGACACCAATACTCGACTCAAGTGATGTGTCCGACGGCTGTTGTGGTGCATGGTTGTTGCCAACGTGAAGATGGTCGATCGCTGTTTGCTTACACACAGCAACAAACATGAACGTGCCACATATTGATTGACTCTCTCATCTCACTAATTCACATTAACTCAACACAAACTTGCGAAAGGCAAACAATTGAAAGAGGTCATTGTTATTCCACATAGAATCGAACACCTCGAATAGCCTTTCAACGTGCCCATTGAAGGGCATTTTCATCATTTGTTGGCCATGGTCAGTGGTCATGCAAGACCAGTTCATTTTTAAAATAACTACTTGTTTGAAATGATAATAATCACGCTAATTTAATTGCTTAGGGACAATTGCAACAATATGGCTACTGATTCAATTCAACTGCAGTCGTTCAAAGAGAATATTCAAATATAGGCGCGGTACAGGTCGATTAAGCTTAAGCAGTCTCTAGTTGAATAGTGAAAGATGTAGTTGGCACACAATCGTTCACTGTATATTTGGTTACTAATGAAACAAATGAAAGTGCACATTTATTGATTGACCAAAGTTTATCAAAGCAAAGCCAACTCACAAATATAATGTCTCACTGTTAGCAAAACAGATTTGAAATCCAATCAGTGATATATAGTGAGCTTCATTACATTCGGGAATTGCGATGTATTCTTTGTTTGGACATTGGCTTAGAGAATCTTTATTTAGTGGTCAATGGTGGACTTGCAAACATAATTCGCAATAAGTAAACTATTGTGCTATCAGCAATTTATTTGTTTAGCACATAATACACCTTACCTCAAGTGACACAGAACAATAATTGAATTTTAACTAATCTACTAACATATTAGGTTTGCCGACTACTTGCACAATCCGGTCCAGTCATCGGAATCTAATGTTAATTAACTAACTAAGCCCAAATTCGGGTGATTTTAATGTAAATGTCATTGAAAGTTGTCATCAAGTTACAAACATTACAAGCTCTGTGACAGTGAGACAATAAATATGTGTGAAGCCGCCATTTGTTCCATCAGTGACCGTCACTGAGGCAAGTGTCAAAGTCAGTGAATACAATACTTCCAGAATAAAGTAGCCTATCTGAACTAAACTGAGTGCAGTACTGTGAAACATGATTGAATCCACTTAGCCGTCAAGGTCCTAATTGAAGGCAACACGCCTCGTTGTGTTAATGTGTTCGCTTTTGTTCTCGTTTTTGCTACAACTGTGCAACTAATAGACTTTTAGAGTTAAGTTTCGGTTGCAAGCTGATGCAGTCAGTGCGCTCTGTGTCAGTTCCAGAGGACGAGCAGGCAGGTCGCACGGAATAGCAACCATTCGAAGTGACATTCACATATGCATCGGAAATGGTCCAAATGGGAGCCATCTTGACCAGATGCTGAATATGCCTAAATGTTAAATGTAGTAATGTTAATGTTCAAATGAAAATGATTGACATTATTCGCTCATCGGTCGTTGTAGTCAGTCTGGACACATCAGAAGCAGCAAAATCTCAGTTCGCTAACTAGTTAACTTGACGAGTACTCGATCTATTGGTATAGCATACTTATAAGGAACACCAATCAAACTAATCAAAGTTTTGGAGACTTAGTTCATCAATTAATTCGCCAATAAGACGATTTTAATGTCGAGTAGAACAAGTAATAACATATGTTTTGTAATGAATTACATCCCGATTTGGTGTGGTCACTAACTGGGCCAAAAAGGGCAAGTTCACACATTTATCATTGGAATGGCAATTCAAGGGCAATGTCGTTGTGCGCGCACTGTCAATCAGTGTCCACCCCACAATCGACCTTGCAATCGGACATTACCGTCAGTTCAGTTGTTACATATATCAGGAAAACACGTACGTTCTTCAAATGTACGACATCGTATCACAAATCCTGGGTGTTGCTTTCAAATTGACCTGCAAATAGTGCAATAGTGCATCGCTAAATGGCAACAATTACAGATCGATTATGTATTTGTACACTGCCAAAACTAAACGACTAATTTATAGTGTCGAACCGAATTGGCTTTATGGCCAGTCTGGTTTTGGTTATGCAATCAAACCAGAAAACGCAAGCATCAACTTGTAAATCTGCACGAACGTGCCTGTCAATATGAAATACAAATATAATATTCAGTGCAAAAGTGCAAATGCTTGTAAACTAATAAACAGGCCACTAAAGTATTGCCACTGTCAGACAGACAATAAAACACGGCCACAGCCAATGATTCACTCCGATATGGCTGTTGCTAGGCTGCTTGTGAGGAGGTAATTGAAAATCCTCTTCAGGTGAACAGACCGTCAGTCTGCCATTCGAAAGCGAAAATAAGTTGAAAGTTGAGTTGAAGTAGTTTCTAATGAAAATCAATATTAATTTAATGAAAATCAGTAATATAACATGCTTAGCCTATTAGATTAGTTATCTGAGCTCTCTGGTTACCAAAGAATAGATTTCAATAGAGTTCATTCATATTACACGAGCCATTTGCGATCATGCAATCTTGCAGCGATGACATCATGGCATCAAATGACATTGGCATATTATGCGTGAGCTAATTTCAATAACCATTCAAAACTCAATCATTAATTCATGAATCCAAAATAGCCAAAATTTAAATTGCAAAGTGGCATTCAATTTCAATGTTAAATTCAATGTTAAATGCACTTACAAGTGCAGTGGCAAAATATAATAACGGAAAACTTTACCGGGATGTGCTTAGTGTGTCATGAACGGAAACATTTCCTTACAAATCAGTGGCGAATTGGGTATTTTGGGCTTTGCTGCCCCTTGTTTATTAAATTTTCGCAAATAGATTACGGCAAACCTGTGAATGACCAATACAACTTAGGTGCTGCACTGCCCAAATGTGAATCTACTGAATACGCGGACTTGCTGCATGTACTGTAAATGTTCTCTCGTGTTGACTCTTTTCTCGTTACGAGTGGCTTGCCTCGTGTTTGTGTTGAATGTTTCAATGTACATGTCTACTTAGATTTCTTCTTTGCGTGCCTGTCGACATGGTGGAGGTCTTCTCCGATACATCCACTCTTAACTTACACTGAGATGTACTTTTAAATTGGTACACACTTGGAGTATGTTGTGAATATACTGTCTTTGGTGCGTCCGACCAGCGATTGCATCATCACTTCTTTTCTGGTCAATTTACTGGTTTGTTTTTATTTGCTCTCCTCGTGATTTCACTGCCAAATACACCAAAAGCATTCCTCTTGAGTGGCCATATCTATGAACTTGAAATTTCTGTTTTTCTCTCGAACGATCTTTAAGTAACAAACAACATTGTGCTTGCCTGTTTGTTATGTGTCCGATCTGTCCTATCTCGATTTAGGCCAATCTAATCGCGTGTGTACTGGCATTGTCAGCACGAACGTTTATGTATTTACGTGCACCTCAAGTATAAACTCTAAGCAACCACCAGTAATGCCCACTAATCTATCTACCAAACGATATTTCAGTACCCTGTAATACTTTGCAATTTGTGATCCCAAATCGTGCCACAATAACCTTCCTTTATTCCTTCCTTTATTGCTCCTCTAATTGACCTAATCTCTAATTGCACTTTTGTTTTCTCTTCTCCTAGATTATTATTAATTAAGCTTCTACCTTGAGTCAGCATCGCCGTCATCATCATCACCATCGATTGATTGATTCAATGAATCTTTCTAGAAGCTCAATGTGCAAACTTTCCACTTCAATTGCGTACAGACATTTTTTATGATTATTTGCTCTCGTCTGTGGTGAAGTGCACGGGCCGTACATGATAATTATAATTATCCTCTCACTGTTTTTTTGCTAATTGCCGCTTGCATGTGTTTACCTGGAGTCTGTTGGTTATATTGTGCATCGATTTAGCATATCTCTCGGCCCACTCTGCATTTGCCCATCAACTCTCAACAGAGCAACATTCGGCAAACATTCACCAAATGCTAGTCACATAGCACCAAGCAAACTACCCAAATTGTTGAAAATGTGTCCATTTTTTCTGCTCACATTCATCTTTTCCATTTTACTTTTGCTTGCGGAGATCACCGCAGCGGTCATATCGGTTACCTTCAATCCAGCCATCATCGAAAAGTTGCATGAAGGAAAAACCCAATTGGTCAACTTTACTATCAATTCCAAATTGGACCAATTGGTGGGGTCTTATCGATTTTACGTGGACCAGCCAGGGGTGGCCGATATAAAGGGTAAAAATGTTTTCGAAATAACGCCAAATGACCTCACGCATAATGGGACCCAATATGACGGGTCCTTTGAGGTAGAAGCAAACTTTCTTGGCTATAGTCGAATTGAAGTACAAAAGAAAGATACCAAAGCAAGCAGAGCCAATGGCGAACCAATGTTTACCTCTTTGTACAAGAACCAAACAGTGAAGAACAACATGCAACTCGTTGTCAGCGTTGTCAGAGATAAAGACATAATGCAGAAAATATTTATTTATTCAATTGTGATCGTGGTGTCCATATCGTACATCAACATGGGCTGTGCCCTAGACACCAATGAAGTCTATCAATGTCTTCGACGTCCTGTAGCTCCGGCAATTGGTTTCTTTTCTCAGTTTCTTTGCATGCCTTTGGTAAGAAACATTTTTTTAAATGAAAAATGAAATATTTTAATTATTTTTGTTTATAGCTGTCATTTGGACTTGCTTCATTACTTTTTGATGAGATTTATCTCAAATTGGGACTATTTATTTTTGGCTGCAGTCCGGGCGGAGGTGCAAGCAACATGTGGGCCGTTTTACTTGGTGGCAATCTTAACTTGAGCATCACTATGACTTTTTTGAGTACCTTGCTTTCTTTTGGCATGCTACCATTTTGGTTATACACTTTGGGACGTACCATCTTTGAAGGAACTGCAACTCAACCTCCTTCTCGAACCATTTTCAGCACACTTGGATCGATGATGATCTTTCTTGGTATTGGTTTGCTGATTAAGCGATATGTACCAAAGCTGGCCAATGTAATTTATTGTTGTGTCTACTAATAGTATGTCATTAATTTTTCTTCTCTATAGGTGTGTCGTCGCATTTTGGCTCCATTTTCTGTTGCAATGATTGTCTTTATCATAGTATTTGGAACCTACACAAATCTTTACATGTTCAAAGTAATGAATTGGAAAATTTTGTTAGCTACAGCCGCCAATGTTTGGATCGGAATGGGGGTGGGCTTTATTATGGCTTTCATTTTCCGCAAGCCACTCGAAGATGTGATTGCGATTGCCATTGAGACAGGTGTCCAGAACACGGGAGTCAGCATTGTGGTGTTGGGACTGTCCCTCCCACAACCAGATGCTGATTTGGCCTCGGCTGTGCCTGTGGCTGCCTCACTGATGACCCCCATACCACTGACGATAGCCTACCTCATCATCAAGATACGTCGGTGTTATTTCAAAGACAATAATCTGAACTCGGACATTTTTGAGAAAGAACACTTCAAGGTGTCAAACGGATCGGGTAGTTGTGAATCGAATGTGACGGTCATTGACGTGCACACGGACAACGAGTTCGACAATGGCTCTAGCACTCGAACCAGCAATTCAAACCTGATCAAAACTTAGTGCCTGTGTTACCGGGAGCTTCTTTTAGTGATCCAATTTTTGCAGGGTCGTTGACAAAGTGTATTGATGTTATTTATTGAATGTTGTTGATTTGACGATTCTATTTTATCTTATTAAATACTTAAATATAATTTAGAAAATTTGAATTGTGCTCTTTCTAATTACACGAGTTTGAATTTTGGTGGAAAATTTTCGAATGCATTTAATGCAACAATATAACAATTGTTCAGAGGATATATAACATGGACATTGTGTCAAGTCGTATTATTAATTGCGTGTTACAATGGGAGGTAATTACGGCAAACAGAAGAAAATTATTCCGCCAAGTGAAAGCGAAGGGTCCGAGTCCGAGTCAGACAGTGGTAGCAGCAGCAAGGCATCGAGTCGAACACGTTCTCGCAAGACACCGCCGCCGCCTCCTAGGTCACCAACCAAAGTGAACAAGCAACCCAAACCCTACCAAAAGTTAGGTAACGATGACCTGTATCGCAACATTAACCAACAACAGCAACAGAAGCAACCGGTGAAAATCAATCTTTCGCCTAACCAAGCAGGGGCCAAATCGAGTTCCCCTAATAGGGCTAAGCCTACTAGTGCACCAAGAGCTTCTGTCGTGCCTAACAACAGCACCAGCAAGTATTACATCAACAGTAAGTCTTGTAGCTTTTGAAATGCTCAGAATATTTCAGGGAATATTCTCTCTGCCACAGAGAAAGACCTTGGCAAAAACGAGGCTATCATCTTGATGCCAAAGAAACAGGAAAAGAAGCCGTCGAGCAAGCCAACCTATCCTTTTGGAATGCAATACCAACAGATGCCTTACGGCACTGCGAACAACCAGATGATGTTCGAAAACAAGTATCAACATGTGGTTGTGCCAGGCCAGGAGAACATGGTCAAATGGGAACAGAAAGCTGCTTCTCCATTCGGTCAACAGTACCAGTACTACTTCGACCAGAGGAAAGATGCGCCTGGAGTCGCTCGGTATGAACACACTGAGGTGGTCAAGTTTAATGGTGGCCAGTTGATGTCTCCTCAGTTCAAGGTGAACCAACAATTCGAGCATCAGGTTAAGGTGCAACAGCCCTATCAGCCCAAATATGCACCTCGAAGTCCACTGCAACCAGGCTCGGCCGAGGCGAATTTTTACTACGCGCACAATTATGCACAGGCTTATGGTCTGCCTCCACTGCCTGCTCTGCCTCCACAGCCGCCACAACCTATGTTCCACATGTCTATGGGCATGTCTACTGGCTTCAATCAACAGCAACAGGCCCAAGCCAATGTCAGTCCAACGAGACCACGATCGAGGCCGGTCAGCCCCAAGAAGGAGAAGCAACAAGTAAGAAAGACTCCTCCTAGTTCGAGCACTGCAAAACAATTGGAGAGTTTGAATCGAAACGTAAAGGAATTGGTCGATGAGCAGAAAGCCAAACAAGACAAGGTATTTCTAATTTGAGTATACTTCGTTGAACAATGCATTAATTGACATTTCTTTCTGTATGCAGATGAACGAATTCTACCGCAAAATGAAAAACGAGTTTCAGGTAACAATGAAAGAGCTAGCCAAGCAGCGGGACCGTTACTCTAACAGTAATATCGGCAATTCTGTGTCAATGCTGGACCAAAGCATGAGTAAAGCGAGTGACAAGTTCAACGACATTTCCTCTAAAGTAATGTTCTCTACTAAATAGTCACTGTAATCATTGTCGCTAAATATTATTTATTTGACAGGTCGAACTTCTGAACCAAGGCAAGCCTCAATCGCCACGAGCTAGCCAATCTCAAGTTGATGCCATCATGATCGATCAGATGAACGCAAAGGTGACAACACTGAGAGTGTCACTGCCAATGTGACTAACTAACACTTGACTTTTTAGATGGAGCGTTTCTTGAACTATATAACTCAACTGAAGTACAGTCACAATGTGGAGATGCTGCAAAAGCAACAGAACAATTACAAGAGCAACTCGAGCAACAACAAATGAATGGCACCACAAATGTTTGATTAGCACCAGAACTTGTTGATATCAGACAAATAAATTTTATTTCGAAAAATTGTCGTTGACAGAGTCGTTCTAATAAAAACTCAGTAATAATAAGTCATTTTCTTTTGGATAGATGGCGACAGGCGACAGTTGTCCTAGAACAATTTAAATTCGGTTGGTCGGATATATCTTTAAATGGACATAATTTGAGAAATACACTCACATTTGACGGCTGTTCATATAACTTTTCTCTATATACTAAAAGATTTTTATTTACAAATACACAGCTGACAAATTTTGACATTTACATAAAGGTAATTGGACTAAAATGAACATAAAAGGACTGAAAACACGTGAAAAATGTTACATCGATTATTGAGTGAAGCTTATTGGACAAGACTCGTCGTATTCTTATTTGATGGACTTAATCTTAATTTAAGACTTAAACCAGTCACAATCAAGAATCTGTGCCACGGAAATGCGAGTTCGTGGATTTGGATCTAACATTGATTTGACCAAATTGAGAACATGTTGTGAATAAGTATTTGGCAATTTGGCTGGAATGTAAGCAGGGTCGATTTGTTGGCTGTACTGCTTCTTAACATCTTCCATATCAAATGGGTAATGACCATACAGCAACACGTACAGTACGACTCCCATTTGCCAAACATCGAGCTTGAATGGGTCGTACGCTCTGCCAGACAGCAATTCAGGGCTTGAGAATGCTTGAGCACCACACCGGGTGCTCGTGATGTTTGAGTCAAAAACTGCCAAGCCATAGTCGGCCAATTTCACACTGACATCCTCATCGAGGAGGATGTTGTCGAACTTGATGTCACGGTGAGCAATCTGCTTCTCGTGCAGATGCATCACCGCCAGGGCCAACTCGCGAAACAAAACCAGGATCTGGTTCTCCTCCAAGGAATTACACGCCACCAAGTAATCCCACAGCTGACCACCTTTCGCCAGTTCCATAAAGATGAACACTTTATGGTTCATTCTGTATACATCGTACAGACTAATGCAGTTAGGATGGTCCACTTCCTTCATAGCGAGCAACTCTCGGGGAAGGAGCTTTCCACGGGCATTGGGAGAAAGCTTGGTCAAGTCTATTACCTTGACCGCACAATCTTGCCCAGTTCGAATATAAGTGGCGGCGTACACCTGTGGCGTGAAAAAGAATGTTACTAACATTGTTAGGGCACAAGTGATGAATTGTCATGAATACATACGTGACCAAAATTACCACCGCCGATATAACGACCAATCTTCAGGCCTTTAGTTCGCAACAATGCACGACTATTATCATCGATATGGACAGCGTGATGCTGAATTGGGGCTTGAGACATAATGCAGCTTGGAAATATCGATGCAACAAGTAACTGGTTGTCAAAATTTGACAGTCAAATGTGAGCGAAGGCAACCGTTGGAATTTAAGCACGTCACCTATGAACGACCTAACAACATTTTCACACCACGAGTCTGTTCAACAGACTGTTCAATCAGTCGTTTGTTTCGAACCGTCGCTTTTGCTTCTTGAGACCAATCCCTTGCTTCACTTTAAAGTTTAGACACCATGAACAACGACAAACGTAGGCTAAAATTTGCATTACCTTGTTTTGTTGTTTACTAATTCTTTCTTTTCATATCAGAATTAGATGACAAGAAGAAAATCCCCGACACAGGCACCAATACAACGACTGTATCTGACGATGATGATACGGCGAGTATATTGTTTGCATCCAACACAAATGCCAAATCAATGTCGAACATGGAAGAATTGGCTAATGTTGGTGAGGCGTCTTCTCTGAGTGCACCTGACAATGGCCAAATCAAGACTGGCTCCAGTCGCATATCAAATTTGCCTTCTTTCACTCAAGCCAGCAATGACCCTTCCAAGCAAACTTCTAATAGTGTGAATATAATGGATCTACCAAATATCCCATGGCCCGAGGACCAAAGTGTCATATGCAGCGTCCGAGAGCTGTATAAGGACTATGTTGACCAAAGTGATCCATTTTTGAAGCCACTACCAAAAATGCCACCAAGGAAAGTTAAAATGCCCGACCCAAAACTTCCGAAACTTCCCAAACAAGGTGGATTTTGTCAAAATTTCGCTAAGTTGGATGCCGAATTGAAAAAGCTAAAGGAAAAAAAGAAGGCACAGGAAAAAGATGCCGAGATAAAGGTGAGCCTAATTACTCTACTTTGACTGGACTGGATAGATAGTGACATTGTGCCAACTACGTTATCTAGAACAACGAGAAAGCAATCCATGCTAATATTTAATTAATTTTCTATAACCTAGGACAAAGATGACAGCAGCGAAGGAGGAAATGACGATAGTGACAAAACCGAATAGTTCTATGTTGAAGTGAAGTCCTTCCTCTAAAGTCTCTCTCCCTCTCATCTACATTCATTTTCTAACCTAATCTCTTCACCCCGCACACAACTGATTTTTATTGATCCTTATGACAAACATCACAGCTAGTTCTGTTAATATCTCTACGAATCGATCAATACACCACTCTGTCTCGCTTTGCCACAATTATTTTGATTCATCATCTGGCGACACATACATGTAATATTACTCGAATCTACTCTGTAGCATAAGTTTATTTTTATAACATATTGATTAATTAATGCAATTTTATTGGGCTGTTTTCAATTAATTTATTAAAACAATTAAAGAGTTTAATACAGCTATAGCCTTAGGGTATACCCTTAAATAGTTTGTAAGAATTCTCCAAAAGGAATGGCCTTGAAGATTTATTCACGGGCGACTAAGAAGAGAAGAGACAATCTGTGACTGACATGTCAGACAAGTTGAAAATCGAAGGCTTAATGGCCCCTTTTGCTTCGCAAATAAGCATAAAAACTTCCATCGATTCTACTTGCAAGTAGCCATCATGATTCATGATGACCGAGCTCGAATAATTTCGCGTAAGTTGCAACCATAGATGCTTCCCTTCTTGTACAGTACAATGTACTAGTCGCATTCATGTAGTAGTGATTTTGAGTTCTCGAATGAATACTGAACGTCTAATACGAGTGAGTCTATCTCACATGGATAGATTACAACAAGGTCGGAAGCAAAATTTTATTAATCAGTGGTGTGATTGACACTGATTGTAATCGAGTCTGTGCTTGTTTTCTTCTTCAATGTTGATACCCAGGTAGATCAATTTGCCGTCGCTGACGGTTTATTCTTCAATTCGTAGTTGTTGAGCAATGCAATGAGCATTGTATTGTTTATAATAAAGTAATAAGTTATTTGTAAACAGTAAACTTTATTGATTTTCTAGAAGTTGTATGAGAGGGTTGTTCCAATTGAATATATGCACACTTCCTTGTCAATCTAGGTGTTCGAGAGAAGGTTGTTCCAATTGAATATATGCACACTTCCTTGTCAATCTAGGTGTTCGAGAGAGGGTAGTTCCAATTGAATATATGCACACTTGCTTGGCAATCTAGGTGTTCGAGAGAGGGTCGTTCCAATTGAATATATGCACACTTGCTTGTCAATCTAGGTGTTCGAGAGAAGGTTGTTTCAATTGAATATATGCACACTTCCTTGTCAATCTAGGTGTTCGAGAGAGGGTTGTTCCAATTGAATATATGCACACTTCCTTGTCAATCTAGGTGTTCGAGAGAAGGTTGTTTCAATTGAATATATGCACACTTCCTTGTCAATCTAGGTGTTCGAGAGAAGGTTGTTTCAATTGAATATATGCACACTTCCTTGTCAATCTAGGTGTTCGAGAGAAGGTTGTTTCAATTGAATATATGCACACTTCCTTGTCAATCTAGGTGTTCGAGAGAGGGTAGTTCCAATTGAATATATGCACACTTCCTTGTCAATCTAGGTGTTCGAGAGAGGGTAGTTCCAATTGAATATATGCACACTTCCTTGTCAATCTAGGTGTTCGAGAGAAGGTTGTTTCAATTGAATATATGCACACTTCCTTGTCAATCTAGGTCTTCGAGAGAGGGTAGTTCCAATTGAATATATGCACACTTCCTTGTCAATCTAGGTCTTCGAGAGAGGGTAGTTCCAATTGAATATATGCACACTTCCTTGTCAATCTAGGTGTTCGAGAGAAGGTTGTTTCAATTGAATATATGCACACTTCCTTGTCAATCTAGGTCTTCGAGAGAGGGTAGTTCCAATTGAATATATGCACACTTCCTTGTCAATCTAGGTCTTCGAGAGAGGGTAGTTCCAATTGAATATATGCACACTTCCTTGTCAATCTAGGTGTTCGAGAGAAGGTTGTTCCAATTGAATATATGCACACTTCCTTGTCAATCTAGGTGTTCGAGAGAGGGTTGTTCCAATTGAATATATGCACACTTCCTTGTCAATCTAGGTCTTCGAGAGAGGGTAGTTCCAATTGAATATATGCACACTTCCTTGTCAATCTAGGTGTTCGAGAGAAGGTTGTTTCAATTGAATATATGCACACTTCCTTGTCAATCTAGGTGTTCGAGAGAGGGTTGTTTCAATTGAATATATGCACACTTGCTTGTCAATCTATGTGTTCGAGAGAGGGTTGTTTCAATTGAATATATGCACACTTGCTTGTCAATCTAGGTGTTCGAGAGAGGGTTGTTTCAATTGAATATATGCACACTTCCTTGTCAATCTAGGTCTTCGAGAGAGGGTAGTTCCAATTGAATATATGCACACTTCCTTGTCAATCTAGGTGTTCGAGAGAGGGTTGTTCCAATTGAATATATGCACACTTCCTTGTCAATCTAGGTGTTCGAGAGAGGGTTGTTCCAATTGAATATATGCACACTTCCTTGTCAATCTAGGTGTTCGAGAGAAGGTTGTTCCAATTGAATATATGCACACTTCCTTGTCAATCTAGGTGTTCGAGAGAAGGTTGTTCCAATTGAATATATGCACACTTCCTTGTCAATCTAGGTGTTCGAGAGAAGGTTGTTCCAATTGAATATATGCACACTTCCTTGTCAATCTAGGTGTTCGAGAGAGGGTTGTTTCAATTGAATATATGCACACTTGCTTGTCAATCTATGTGTTCGAGAGAGGGTTGTTTCAATTGAATATATGCACACTTGCTTGTCAATCTATGTGTTCGAGAGAGGGTTGTTTCAATTGAATATATGCACACTTCCTTGTCAATCTAGGTGTTCGAGAGAAGGTTGTTCCAATTGAATATATGCACACTTCCTTGTCAATCTAGGTGTTCGAGAGAGGGTTGTTCCAATTGAATATATGCACACTTCCTTGTCAATCTAGGTGTTCGAGAGAAGGTTGTTCCAATTGAATATATGCACACTTCCTTGTCAATCTAGGTGTTCGAGAGAGGGTTGTTCCAATTGAATATATGCACACTTGCTTGTCAATCTATGTGTTCGAGAGAGGGTTGTTTCAATTGAATATATGCACACTTGCTTGTCAATCTATGTGTTCGAGAGAGGGTTGTTTCAATTGAATATATGCACACTTGCTTGTCAATCTAGGTGTTCGAGAGAGGGTTGTTCCAATTGAATATATGCACACTTGCTTGTCAATCTATGTGTTCGAGAGAGGGTTGTTTCAATTGAATATATGCACACTTGCTTGTCAATCTATGTGTTCGAGAGAGGGTTGTTTCAATTGAATATATGCACACTTGCTTGTCAATCTAGGTGTTCGAGAGAGGGTTGTTCCAATTGAATATATGCACACTTGCTTGTCAATCTAGGTGTTCGAGAGAGGGTAGTTCCAATTGAATATATGCACACTTCCTTGTCAATCTAGGTGTTCGAGAGAAGGTTGTTCCAATTGAATATATGCACACTTCCTTGTCAATCTAGGTGTTCGAGAGAGGGTTGTTCCAATTGAATATATGCACACTTCCTTGTCAATCTAGGTCTTCGAGAGAGGGTAGTTCCAATTGAATATATGCACACTTCCTTGTCAATCTAGGTGTTCGAGAGAAGGTTGTTTCAATTGAATATATGCACACTTCCTTGTCAATCTAGGTGTTCGAGAGAGGGTAGTTCCAATTGAATATATGCACACTTCCTTGTCAATCTAGGTCTTCGAGAGAGGGTAGTTCCAATTGAATATATGCACACTTGCTTGTCAATCTAGGTGTTCGAGAGAGGGTTGTTTCAATTGAATATATGCACACTTGCTTGTCAATCTATGTGTTCGAGAGAGGGTTGTTTCAATTGAATATATGCACACTTGCTTGTCAATCTAGGTGTTCGAGAGAGGGTTGTTTCAATTGAATATATGCACACTTCCTTGTCAATCTAGGTGTTCGAGAGAGGGTTGTTCCAATTGAATATATGCACACTTCCTTGTCAATCTAGGTCTTCGAGAGAGGGTAGTTCCAATTGAATATATGCACACTTCCTTGTCAATCTAGGTGTTCGAGAGAAGGTTGTTCCAATTGAATATATGCACACTTCCTTGTCAATCTAGGTGTTCGAGAGAGGGTTGTTCCAATTGAATATATGCACACTTCCTTGTCAATCTAGGTGTTCGAGAGAGGGTAGTTCCAATTGAATATATGCACACTTCCTTGTCAATCTAGGTGTTCGAGAGAAGGTTGTTCCAATTGAATATATGCACACTTCCTTGTCAATCTAGGTGTTCGAGAGAGGGTTGTTCCAATTGAATATATGCACACTTCCTTGTCAATCTAGGTGTTCGAGAGAGGGTTGTTCCAATTGAATATATGCACACTTCCTTGTCAATCTAGGTGTTCGAGAGAGGGTTGTTCCAATTGAATATATGCTCACTTCCTTGTCAATCTAGGTCTTCGAGAGAGGGTAGTTCCAATTGAATATATGCACACTTCCTTGTCAATCTAGGTGTTCGAGAGAAGGTTGTTCCAATTGAATATATGCACACTTCCTTGTCAATCTAGGTGTTCGAGAGAGGGTTGTTCCAATTGAATATATGCACACTTCCTTGTCAATCTAGGTGTTCGAGAGAGGGTTGTTCCAATTGAATATATGCACACTTCCTTGGCAATCTCGGTGTCAGGGAGAGGGTCGTTCAAAGTTTATTAGTTTCTTGTAGTGTAGTGTTCATAAAGATGCTTGACAAGTAGACGCTATTGGAATTTCACTTTAGTCTACCAAAGATCAGTATTCTTTGCATGATGGTCCAAAATACTTACTTGAAATATTACATCGTTTGAAGTGATACACTAATGGATGAGTGCCATTGAGCGCCAAATCGAATCAATGGCAATTTGGTGTCAGGAAAATGTTTGTACCAATCCAATTTACATTCGGAGCAAATGATACTTTCAATCAACACTTTCGGCTGAACTCCACTTGATCGATCTCGAGTAACTGGTTAATTTAATTATACAATTGTCACATTAGTTGTAATTAAGGCCACTTAATTACTCTCATTAATGGGACACTCGAGTGTTCACTATTTAATGCACATATTAATTGACCAATTGGTCAATTTAAATTGGCACTCGACTAGTGGCGGATCATGAATTTCGTCTATATTGTTAGTCCAATTTGTTGTACCTCATCATTAACATTATGGTGATATTGGATAAATAAATTTTATTTCGAAATAAGTCATTTGCTTTTGGATGGATGGCGACAGGCGACAGATTGATGTGTTGGAAGGATATATATCTTTAATGTACACATTTTGAGCAATATACTTGTTGCTTGTGACTGCAAATGCAGTTTGACATGTTTGATGATTAGCGAGTGTTTCCATTGGAATTTACTTACAGTACATGCATAGTTACTTATTATTATTGAAAGCTCTAAATATGAATCGCGACCTCTCGATATATTCACGCATCGTCAATGACATAAAGAACAATTATGATTATTTGCAGATAGGATTGGGCAATGTGTCCATTCCGGTCATTTCATCCGAACCAACAGGTTATGTGATTGCCAAGTTTGTTCAGTGGCAAGAGAATATTTCTTGTTACATCTTAAAATACGCCGTCGATTTCAATCAACTGCGTGTGATTGTGCTCGGATCATCTGGTGTGCCAGGATTCAACAATTCAGCGGCGTTCATTGCTGAAGATAGTCCATATGACGAAGTGCCCGAGGCAGTGGAAACATTGATTGATATACGCGACGGAGCGTTCGGTGAACATTCGTCAAGTTTATACGATCGTTATGGCAATCATGTGAGACGTGATCATGGATTCATGTTCCTCAACGTGTGCCTCTCACCAGACAACGATGACCAAATCAATGCAATGTGCACAGTGCAGTTTGTCAACCAATTACTGGTAGAGGCTCAAAGGAGAAATCGGAAAATTGCACTCTTAGACATGCGACTGTGCCTGCATACACACATTGACCAAATTGACACTCGAATAGCGGTGGATCGTCAATTTCGCCTATATTGTCAGTCCAATTTGTTGTACCTCATCATTAACCCAGACCAATATCACAGGGTGATACGACTGGGTCATCCAACCAATTATGATGATTCAGATTGTCAATTTGTGGAGAATGTATTTCGACAGCTAAACAGAGAAGGCTTCCGACTGGCTTGCCTATATCGCAAAAGATGTATTTGACTTGATCTACTTGATGATCATTGATATCATAAATAATAAATGATTTGCTCTAAAAGATTTGTGCGACAGAGAAAAAAAAATATAAATTGCTGACTTGTCAATAAATTATCTAAAGGTGTTGTTATCTTTGCTATTTTGGTGGGAAAAAATCGTCAAACCAAATGGTGAAAACTGTAAAGACGTCATGTATGCGAGCATGTCATTAACAAGAAATGCCAAAGTTGATGCAGATACTTTTGCACTGCACAGTGTACGGCATTTTTGTATCAAATGGCATTGGACCAGTTGATTTGTGTAATTACATATTATAATACATTACTTTCTTTTGATGCTTAGCGAATTTGGGTGTTTTGATGGAAATTTGCTTTTCCAACACACACACACAAAATATGATAAAATCGTCAAGACAACCTAATTCTGGATGCACTATAAAAGTGTCGTAAAATGTACAAAAAGTAAATGCGCAATAATTTATATATTTAATTAACTCATCCAAAATTTGTTTTTATGTTAAAATGTATGAGCAAATTATTCACGATATGGAGCATGACGATTTGTTGAATTATTTACTACAAGATTATGTAGAATTTGAAGAATGGAAAGACGCGATTGCTTCTTTCCTCAGCGAATGTTATCCCTTTGAGCAACTTCAAGTGATTGTTTTAGGCTCCTCGGGAATAGATCGATTTAATAGTGATTTTGCGTTCCTCGCTCAAGAACATCCATACGGTCGTGTTCCAAGATCGGTGCTAAATTTAATAGACATTCGCAATAATGCGTTTGGTTATTGTTATCCGTCTATTATTGATAGGTATGGCAACCATGTTCGTCGAGATCATGGTTTTATGTTCATCAATGTTTGTCTCTCTAATGATCCAGACGACAACTACAAAGCAATTTGTACAATCCAATTCATCAATCGAGTTCTTCGAGCAGCAGAGCACAGAAATCGACACTTGGCAGTACTTGACATGAGATTGTGCAAACATATTCATGTCGATGAACTCAATGAAAACCTGCAAGTGGATCGTGACTTTATGGAATTTTGTCAAAGCAATCAATTGTTCAAAATTATTAATTCACAAACTTTTCACCATGTTCGCCGTTTAGGTCATCCCAGCAACTATGATGAGGCCGATTTGAATTATGTTGCTAATCAATTATTAGCACTTGATCGTGTTGGATTTCAAATGAAGTGCATTTACCGACGACACTGTCAATGATTTTATTTTATACTATTCCAAAAACAAAACAAACATCATTTTGACCACAAATATGAACTTGCATTGTATTGCTTATTGCTTGGTTTTGGCGGGAAATTGAACTTTAGCTCTGTTTGTTCAAGGCAAGTTCAATTTGGCTAAACAAAAGCATTACTTTATTTCATGGTTTTAATAAATTGTGAATGAATATTATTATTTCGAGATATTTCCTATGATTGTAATAAAAACAACCATTTGATTGATTGGTTGATTGTTTGATAGAATGGAAATTAGTGAAAATAGAAATGTTTCTAAAAGTGCGAAATGATGGAAAAGTTTCCGACAGAAAGTCACAACAGCCGCCCATCAGGTGTTTGTAGCTGTGTGTTTGTTTTGTCTTTTTACAGTCTTGCAAAATCGTTCCGTGTGTTGTGGTGACTAATCTATTCGTCGCATATTTGCAGCTTCATTTTGGTAACGCCTGATCCATTTGTCTCACCGCCAACGTCCACTCACCTTGACCACCAATTAGCGAGTGCAATAACCTTGCTTGAGTGTCACCACATCGCTATCACTCTTCCCTCAAAGAGAATCTATTTGGTGTTCAATTCTGCTAAATTGCATTTTACTGATAAGTCTCCCAGCTAAACTATTCCAAATGGGCAGTTTGTGTTGTTGTTTTAAAAAGAATGACTACTACGATGACGATCCCAACAGTGAGACTAGACGCATTCTGGAAAATCCTGTTGGCATCAATGATGGTATTATTGTTTGTTTAATAATTCTATTTCTAATGTTTTTCTCGCATTTTTTAGGCGATCGGTTAAACAGCCAAACTGGCTCGATGCAAACTGGTCAGTCACACTATGGATCGACCTCACAAGCCAACGGCGGAAGACAATCTTATGAAAACACTCAAAGTCAAATGTACAACCGTGTATTGAATCAACTCAGTGCCCGAGTGATCGATATTTCTTCGATTGAAAAGTCAGGCGAAGAGGCGGACATTTCTGATCGAGAAAATGCCATTCTCAAAAAGTTGTCCACTGTTCGCAAAGCAGTGGTGCTTGATTCTAATAAACCTTTGCCTTCAACTCGTGAGTCAATACTTAAAAAAATATTTCAAACTTGCTAATATTTAAATCTTTAAACTTTAGGATCTGACTATTCTTTCCACAAGTCAAAGGAACCAATTCCAATGGACGATTATCGATTAATTACGACTATTGCCACTAAATCATCTTCTGCTGTGGAATTTGGTTTCAGGATTCATAACTCTGAACCTTTTGTAGTTAACTTTTAATGTCATTTAATTCTTCAAACAGCATCCTTTTAGCGCAAGTACTCTTAACATTTGTGATGTTTTAATTGTGATTCTAAAATACAGACATGTACAGCGCAAACTACATTATATTTAGACTCGCATCTTTTGATTGAATGTTGACACCCTCTTCTATATTCTTGAGGAAATGATTATATTTGTAAATACTTTTTTCGTATAACTCATCTTGACCGATCAGTATCACTCGGGTTAATGTCACTAATTAGTAATTGTAATTATAATGCGCGCAATATGTTTTGCTCTTTTCATCCTATTTGGTTTTGTCGTGTCCTAATGAGCTGTTCTTCCATTAATTGTCCTGTATTACCAAGTAATGGCATATATTGTAAATAATATTAAAAATGAGTCAAAATGAAATTAAATCATTGAAATTAAATATAATGTCGCATGAAAAACGATGCAATTTCGATTCTGAATCAGAATTTAAAATAATTGAACGGTTCAATTTGAACTACTTTCTTGGGTGGAAATAGTGAGGCATGTTTTGCTTTTTTCTTGTCAAATGCAGCTCTGACGCTAATGTGCATTTGCTTTTATAATCTAGTCAGTTCTTTTCTGTTTTCAAATTCTGTCATTCTTGGCTTGTTCAATTCAAATTCTTCAAACAGAATCAATATTCTATATTATTCTTTTATTCTTTTTTCTCCATATAATTGTCCTTTTGTGTTACTTCTCAACGATGGCTACTCCACACATTTCAAACTCCTCGCAACACGGTAAGCTTGTTCCAACAGCATTTGCTGATAAAAACAAAGAAACCACAATTAAAACGATTACTTTAGATGCTTCGAGACCAAACACTCAAGACGAAAATGATCACATATCTCCTTCAACTTCAATTCGTACAGCTCAGGCTTATAATGCAACAAATGGTATTTGGATGGGTGGAAACGAGGCAAAATATTTGGACCATCCAGAATTTTATGCAGCGATCTTTAAAGATCATCCTGTTTTTGGTCAATCACATCAAACGCGACCATTAATTCATTCAACTATAACTGAAGGAATGGATGCAAAATCTTTATTTACTTCTGAAGGTTTTAGAATTCCGGTACTGTTCTTTATGAATTCTTTATTATGAACGCTTATTTAAAGATTATTTGTTTAGTGTAAAAGATTTCTGGATTTTGTTTCAAAAAATCATTTTGAAAATTTGAATCAACCACCTAAAAGTAAAGTAAAATTAATTAAAAATTTTGGCCAAATATTTACCGATGCAGAAATAATCGATAATCCAAATGAAAATGAATATAATGAAAATAATACTGCTTCGTGTTCTTTGCTAAAAGGTAGCAAATCAAAATCGAACTCAGTTTCTTATTCTGTACCGAAAACAGCTTCCACCGCAGACTTGTCTTCGTCTCATTCTGCAGAGGATGCTGCTAATCATCAACCAAATGAAAGCACATTGGCAAACAATGGGTATCATAGTCCACTAAATATAACTTGAACTATTTAACCAATTCGTACAATTACAGTCCAGCCGCGTCTTTAACTGGAGAATTGACACAAAAACGACCTAAGCCGAAGGTAAAAGGAGGAAAAAAGAAACGCAATCCTCGCATACTTCATGATTATTTCAATTCGAACCAAAACGGAAAAATGTACAGTCTCATTAGGCATTCCTTCTCCTCTGAATATGATAAAGATTTCTGGCAGAAACCAGAATCTGATGAAATAGTGCAACAATATCTAGATACTTGCCGAAACACAACGTCTGCAATAAATCCAACTGATGGATGGATAAAGGAGTGCAAGATTTTGCTCATATCTCAAAATTCAATTAGAAAGGCACGACAAAATACTCGCAGGTTTAGACCTCCAACGACGTGTAACATTGACGAGAAAGATGAATTTCAAACATAGTAAGTCACTGATGCTTAATGATATTCAGAAAAAATGATTTTTTTTCAAGCCCAATATAATTAAATATTTATTTTGCAGTTTGTTTAATGGCTCAATTAAGCGTTTAAAAGCCATCTATGAAGACAAGATATGTTCAGCTATAAATCCTAAACATATACCAAAATCTGTTCGGTCTAAAGCTGCACAAGAAACAATTGTGGATCCAAGAAAGCCCGTCTACCTAGACCATGATTACTTCCCTAGACATAGACCTTTAAGTAGCGCACGTCAATTTGTTGCGCAACACATGGGAAAATCACGAATGAAATCACTTGTATCTAAGCAAATTAAGTCTAGACAAGCGAAATTGAAATTGAATAAAAGGATTAGTGCTATTCGGCTTAAAGTCGGCTGTAAAAGAATGATTCCTGTGCCAGAAGGACGGATCGAAACGAATATAGCCTTGGATAATATGCATGCAAACTATGGTTTGATAAGGTTCAGAATGGGTCGCCAAGAAGTGCTTTCAGAATTTGATGTTGACTCCCTGATGAATATACCAAGGAAATTGAATAGAGAAAAATGCTTGCAACAAAACCCAACAATTGATAAAGATTGTGGTGACGAGAAGATTGATTTTATCACGAAGAGCTTGCTTAAAATGAGTCACACTTTTCCTGGCATGCTCAAGCAAACCTTAATCAACCATAAATTCAAATACCACTTTCAATTACTTAGAATCTTTGACCAACATAAGGAAAACATTCTTAATCCTGAATATTTGATAATCTTTGGACGGTTGATATTCCTAATTAATCATGGCAGATATTTGAGCAAAAAAGAAACCAAAACACCTTTCGAAAAGAAACTTTTATCCTTCATTCAAGTTTATCTCCGACAGAATTATACTCTGGATACACTAGCAAGTGAGTTGGTCTGTTATGCTCAAAGAAGTGTCGATTTTGTACGAAGGCGCCAAAATGAGGAGGTATATTCGAAGACAATGCAAGAACAAGAACAATATTGGCAAGAAAGGGACGAATTTAAAGCGATGGGATTTGATGAACACCAGATTGTTGAGTTGATTCGTGCTAGTAAGCAAAATGATGATCCAATGGCATTAAATCGTTTGATTCGCTTCTATAAGGCTAATAGTTCTAATAGTGCAACTTGTAAATAAAAAACATTTTCCCACTTGAAAGTCTCTGGTTCTGTCTTGGTTGATGAACTGATACAAGTTCTTTATGTACAACTATATATACACTTAATATAATGCCTCAAGATTTGCACGCATTGTTTCATTCTGAATCACTTCTTACTTAGTATCTGCATTTTTTGATTGTTAATCAAATAAATCACGTTGTAAAAACAAACTCAATTCAAAAAAACCCATTTTTATTATATATTTATATTTAGAAATAAAGCGCAATCATTAAGTAGAGAAGGAAAAAGAGCAACGAAAAGACAGAGGTGTATAGTACAAGGAAATGACAATTGTGAATTACACATATCGATGTGAGACTGCCTGGGGTGATGAAGTGAGTTTCTCGTGGAGAAGTAAAGTTAGACCTGTGAAGGATCAACAAGAAATCTTCGTTAGAGACCAAAAAATAGAGAAAACGACAGTTCCGTACCGTGATAATGATGATGATGCGGTGATGAGTTCTATAATCATTTAACTGAGCAATAAAAATTACTTGATGCTGAACAAATGTAATAGTTGAGATGCGTTGCCAACTGGTGACAAACATCATCATAGATAATCAAGTCGAATATTTCTGCCGAGGAAGTACTTGCCGTCCATGGTTCGTCGTGCATGTTCGGCATCTGCCTTATTCAAAAACGATATCTGGGCATCGATGGTGTCGTTGTCGTTGATTCGTTTCTTCATTCTGTCTGGAGTGATCTTGTACTTCTCGAAGAACACACAAAAGTCCTCGTCCTTTGCCTTAGAGGAGCACTCGAAAGCCACTAAACAAGCTGCCTTATCTTGGAATGGTGGTGGTGGTGGCCCTCGAGGTTTATCTCGCGACCGACCGGCCTTCCCTTCTCGGTAGTATTCTTGTGGTGGACCACCTCCGCCCATTGGCCCTGAACCGGGTGGAGGTCGTTGAATGGCATTCATCACCAGCTCGTACGGCACAGGACGAATCGTAATTCGGTCTCGTCCAATAAAATCTCCATCTCGTTTGAGTGCACGTTTCTGAAATTCTTTGTCTACAAACTCTAGAAAAGCTTCTCCTGCATTCATTTGGTTGGGGGTGAGCATAATGTGCACAGCAAATGGTCGAGCACCAGCATTGCCAAAGTACAACTTCAGGTCTTGGCTGGTTACATTTGGCGAGAGGCCTTTCACACTAATGCAGTTGGTGGGCACGTGTGGTGGTCCATTTCGTTCGTCACCACCGTAAGGTCCGGCAGGTGGTCCCCCGTGGAAACCTGCTCCTCTCGGGCCGTACTTTTCCAACTTGGGCAATGGAATCAACTCAATATATCTTCTGCCCATGTGTTTCATGTTATACTCCATACCTCGGTCATAATCGTGTCTGTTCTCAAACTCGACGTATGCATTACCACTTGGTTTGCCTCGGCTATCTCGTTCAATCTCAATATTGGCCAGATGAATCGGTTTAAAGAAATCTTCCACGTCCTTTGGAGTGCAACTGCTAAAAGGAAGTCCTTTCATAAAAACTGCAAGTTCCTTATTCGGACCTGGCTGAGTTGGTGGAGGACCTTGAAATTGTTGAGGTCCACCACTACCAGCCATCGGAGGACCCCGAGTGTTGGTGTATGGCACATCTGGATTGGGGCCAGGTGAGTTGCGATAGCCAGGAGGATAATTGGGGTCTATGTATGGCTCTGAGACATTCTGTTGGGGTGGTTGCTGAGGCTGACTCGGCGAAACATTGCTTGGTGCGCCGTTTAAATTTTCGTCAAGTGGTCGGACCTGAATCTGTCGGTCAACCATGAATTTACCGTTGTAGTTGAGTGCGGTGTCAAATTCGCGAGCAGTTGGAAATCGAACCAAAGCGAGACCGGTTGGAAAGCCCCTATCATCATTGAATATCTTAATGTTGTCTTCGTAAAGGTAGAGAGGAGTGAAAAACTCAATCAAATCATTTGGTCGAACATTCAAAGGAAGGTTCCACACCTGCAAGGTAAACATTCGCCCTGAATTTTGCTGCTGAGCTGGGGGAGGGATTTGAGTTTGCTGGGGAATTGGCATTGCGGGCTCGTTCGGATGAATCTGTCCCGCTTGATATTGAGGTAATTGTTGTTGTTGCTGCTGATAAGGAGCTGACTGAGGTGGTACTGCAGGGGGCATAGACTGGTTTCGGTACATTTCGTTCTGACGGTAATTGTCCTGTGGTGGAGGTACATTCTGGCCTTGTCCTATCATTGGACCCATGTTACTTGGCGCCTGTGCATTCCATCGGTCTTCTTGTCCACTATACTTTTGTCCTTCTCCTCCTGGGCCAGCCGATTGGTATGCGGGCTGTTGTCGATAATAGCTACCGTTATCATAAGGACCCTGAGATGGCATAGGACCACCGTTGGTGGTATTAGAAGGGTAAGAGCCGTTCTGGACATATTGTTGTGTCTGTGGCGGTCCTTGAGGAAGAGATCCCATCAAACCAGATTGCATATTGCCGTGAGAAGACATAGGACCCGATTGGTTCACAGGTAGACCTTGATCGTTTGGTGGTAATTCAGATCGAATTCGTGGTTGAGGAGGACTACGACTACGACTGCGACTACGGAAAGGAGGATGTTGCCGCTGGTAAGGATCATTAGGTGGACCTTTAGGTTGTTGTTGTGGTGGCATACCATAACCTGGATTCGGCCCTGCCGCCTGGGGAGGAGGACCTTGCGTATTTGGATACATCTGATTGTAAGGATTCGGACCTGAGTTAACTGGCTTTGGAGGCAATAAGGGTTGTGGTGGTGTCGTTTGAGGATATTGACCTGGATGTCCTCCGCTGTACTGAGAATTAGGTAAACTTTGTGGAATTGGACCGACGGGTTTCACACCGATTGGAGCTGTGTTCGCAATTCCAAGTGTTTGAGTGCGAGCATTATCAATGACTCTTTGCATTTCATTACGCGAACTAAGTAATAATTTGATTCGTGAGGTCTTGATCAGGTTTCCGTTGCGCTCCATTGCCTGGCGAGCATCCTCGTCACCCCCAAAAGCAATAAAGGCATCACCATTTTCGCCTCCAACAATATGAACACCACCGTCGGGAATGTGAAGACCTTGAAAAAATCGACGAATATCCAGGGAGTTCGCTTCGAGAGGTAAATTTTGCAGTCTTATTATTATTGACATCTTGAACGTGAACTAGTACAAATGTTTTCCACAAATGAAAGTAATGCTTTCTTTCAGTGACCAGTCCCTTAAGCTATTTCCTGCTAACAAGTTTTCACAATCCAAATTTTCACTTTAAATCCTTCTCCACTGACTGTACGCACTTGACTTGCTTATCTTTTCGGGTAAATAAAATCCAACTATAAACATTCAACTACCAATTGTTACACTTTAAATTAAATTAACACCGAGCCCATTAATGTTCCAAACAACATTAATCCTTCTTAATACGTGTAGTTTATCCTTGCAGAATGGTCAATAAAAAACTGAGTCACCTTTGGTGTCCGTGAAAGAATAAATTAGATCGATGATTTATGCCGCGATGATTAGAACAGAAACCGCTATATCTTCTAATGGAGTTATCTTCAAGTCAAAGTAAATATAAATTTTCAAAGTACAAATCTCGCCTTAAAATGTTCAAGGTTATGCCAAATAGCCACAATAAATTGCGCTCAATATTTGGAAGAGCGAAAAGACAAATAAAAAGCACAAATCTTCCAGTATGGGCAAAATGGTTAGCGTTTAGCAAATATCAATGCCTTACTATATTTGTGGGTTAGTTTTGAAAGCTAAAGAGAAAGATCAAAATGAGCAGACACTCCGTTTATGCCAACGCATATATCGGCGAGTGGCATTCACTAGATACAACAATTACGGATTGAATGTCATCAATCGGTCATCCCGGGTTTGGCCGCAAATCTGTTCCAAAAAATGTTCCAAGTGGTTCCGTGTGAGCGATCTCAATAACACCAAAAACTAAAACAGATCCGAGAAGGTAATAGGACCGAGTAGTGCCGTGGCTCTCGCCAAGAAAAAAGGTTGTGAAGGAAAGGAAAGAACTAGACGAACTAGCCAAAGGAACAATGCAAACGAGCAAATCGAGCCAAACTTGGGGCACAATCAACTTAGCTTGTTGGCGTCGTCTTCAGAATACGCAGTCATTGGATTGATTCGCACCTTTGACCGCACTAAATGAGCTATCCACAAACGACGACTCAATATGACTTCCAATACATGGCCAATAACATTGGGGGCTGCGACCCACTGATATGCCACTGCATGCAAATTCCTTTCAACAATTATTCACAGAAGACGTAATGCTGACGAACGAAACACGGTCGAGTATCGATTGCTTTGCGAGGGATTTGTTTACAATTTACAGAAATTGCTCTACATTGGCGTCCACAAATGGTTCGCTTTAAAAGATGTCCGCAGCAAACTATCTATGGGTCTCGGAAATTTTTATTAAAATGGTATAGACAGGGAGTTTTTAATTCTCATTTTTCGTAGGCATTTTGTAGCTCATATTAATACTCTTTACATTTTATTAGGGTTAATTTTATTACTGATTTTTATTTGGCATTATTTACCGATCAATATGGCTTCAAATGAGCTAATCAATTGTTCAGAGCTTACCTGTGAATGGGAGGACTGTGGAGAAACCTTTACAGATCGACTTAAATATTTATCTCACATCACCCGCACACATGTTGCTTCATTCAGCGAAAACCAAAAATGCTTATGGAATGGATGTGAACAGTTTGAATTTCCATTGGTGGAATCGTTTCAGCTTCATTTGAGTATGCATGCTACTCATCAGCAATGTATGCACAATGGATATAAACTCATGGCTGGCAGCAGTAAGAATAATTTTTGTCTATTCTCAGTTTGTTTTACATTTGTATTTTTCAGAGCCCGAATTGAACTGCTACATGGACTCTTCGTCCCGTAACATTATCGCCGATCCATCGAATGTTTTACTGTGTGGCTGGGACAATTGCAATGGAGAATTTTTTGACTATGAACTGTTCACCAATCATGTGGACACACACGCAATGGAAGATGTGACAATTCCAGTTATGGCAAAAGAAAAGTTGAAAAAACTCAAATTTGCCAAATGTGGTTGGGTTAGTTGTAATGCCGCTTTCAACTCCAAGTCACATCTCAAGTCCCACTTAATGTCACATACACAGAAGAAAGTGATTGCTTGTCCCGTGTGTGGAATGTCCTTTTGCACTAGAAGTGGCTTTCTCAATCATTGCTATCGCCAAGAGACTCCAACTAGTATAGAGAACTTTCATATAACTAATTTTGAAGATGATCTAGAAGAAGAACCCGAAGGAATATTGACTATAGACGAGGATGCAAATCCATCATCGATTGTTATTCATTTGCCACAGAATTTACAAAAGATGATTCCCTCACAAGCTATTATTGACCATTCTAATGGAGAACTAAATATTTCTTCTGGCCACTCACATTCTGGTGTCACATCAAATGCTACCAATAATTCATTGGTTGAGTCTAATTCCAGGTTAGCACAACAAATCAGTAGAACGAATCACCTTCAGTTGTCAACTTCTTGTGATCTCAAAGAAACAGACCAATCCTTTTCATCCCTTGCCAATGAAAACTCTGCTCAAGTTGTCCGTTTACCCAATCAAAACGTTGCCTTATTGGTGAATTTGGATTCTTACAATCTTTCCAATGCTAACCAGAACAGCAGTGAAATGGTTCAGGGTGACATAAGTGCTTCGGCAACATCTTCAAGCAATCTCATTCAATTATCGTTGGCATCTGCCGAACCAGCAGAAGATATCGACCGAGAACATAGATGTTTGCTTTGTCCCAAATCCTTTAGCACTCGGTCATTACTTCGAGAGCACACAACTAAGCACATTCGCAAGTATCTATGTCCCCATTGCACATACGCGGCACCATATCCTGCCCGTCTGAAAGAGCACATTCTTTTCAGACATAGTCAACATCGCGAATTTGGCTGCATGTTTTGCGAGCAAAAGTTTAAAACCAAATACGCACTTCGAAGACATATTCTATTGCACAATGCTAACGAGGAACAACATTGCTGCGAGTTGTGTCAGCAGACATTCACAAATTACTATTCACTCAACCGACATGTTCGATTGAATCACCTTAAAGAACAGATCATCTTTGCCTGTCATTTGTGCAAGAAAGAATATAATCGAGGAAACAATTTGTCCCGACACTTGACTACTACCCACAAGTTGGAACCTACAACCGGGTGGTCTAGATTTGTTTACGAGAAGCAACAGGATGGCGTATATCGACTCAAGGGCAATTTAACCCCACACGAATCATTAAACAACAGTACAGTACCAACTTGAATACATCATTGCTGCCACGACATTTGGCTTGACTCGACAATGGTCGGTTGATCGATGACTGATCAGCACAATCGCCATTAAAATTTAAACGCAATAAAACCATGCTAATATAATAATAATAATAGTATATAATAATATAAAATCCTAATGTATTATGTAAATTACCCAAGTTTGTACATATAAGTGATCATGACAAATCAATCTCTCCATTTCGTTTAAATATATTTTATTGCAAACCATGTCTGTGAAAGATCAATATTTTCGGTCAAAATGAAGGTCTACCTTAAGGTAATTGCTCTATCTCTAGTATGGTATAGTATAGCTAATGATTTGCAAGGTATACTTCGAACAGAAATATAGCCTAAACGTATTTATCATTTTAGCAGAACGCAGATTACTTGCGGAATAAATACAGACACATGACAGCAATAATGAATTCAAATCTCCCGCAGTTTTAGTTTGATTTCCCAATACAGCTTGCTCCTCTAGAACCGGTAATGTAATGCAATGTACATTTACTGCTCACAAGGACAATGCGATTGTGTAGTTGTCTGTGTCGCTCGAGAATTCAATGACTACCAACCAATGATTGATTGGCAATCGAGTGTCGCAAATAAAGCAGTAATCGTAATCACAAATTGACACTTGCTTGCAAACTTTGAGGCTCAAGTTTGAGCTTCAAAGCCTTAAAACAAAAACATTCTTTGTGGACGGTCTTATCCACGCCGGACAGACAGACCGACAGCTGTTTATTCTGAGTTGATTTGAAGTCCTTTCCACCGATGTGCATTATTATGTTTGTTTAGTTTTCTATTTATCTTTTGACCTTTGCTTTCCGGTGACGAAACCCGTCCATGGTGCTTCCAAATGAATTTACCTTGAAATTACTTTACTCACCGCTGAGGTACACACTCATGTGCAATACTCACTCGGTTCTACCTTCTGAAACACGTCATCGATTGAGTGGCATTTAATGATTATACAGGTAAGTGCTTTCTCGGAGAAACTTTCTCCTTTCTGGTTGCATTTCAAGGTAATAATATATTTTGTTTAATCTTTACGATTAGGTGTTCTCATGTGTCCGTTGTCAGGGGTGTTGTCACTTAGCCTCTGTTGATGTGACCGATTTTGTTGTTGCTTCTGCATGTCCATCGATCACGTCACTTGTTACATTCTGCCCATTTCTAATCTAATCTTGATCTGCGTAAAAATGCATTTCCAGTGCCGCGGTCGACATTGACGGCATCTTCCCTCCGCCGTCCTTTCCTGTGTATCTCCACACCTCAAGTTTTAGACATCTAATACTTTTTTGGCTTGTCATCTTTTCACCTCAACACACATTATATATTATTATTTTGACATTATGTGATTTAGTTTTTAATTTTAATAATAGTCGCACTTTACCTTAATTTAAATGTTGCAAGCATTCTATAAGTGACGGCATCATAATGAAGCTGGAAGAATTGTTCAATACGTTACAGTCGTCGAATGCAAATTTAAACAATCTGCTATCGAGTGCACCGACTTCATCACAATCATCGACAACTAATTCTAATTCGACCAATTATTCATTGCATTCGCCCAATTCAACTCCGATAATTCCATCTTTATCTGATTTTGGATTATCGCCAAATTCAAACTTACCTACAATTCCCAACAATGTTTCCCCTGCAAGTCCACTCCTTAGTCAGCTATTTAGCCAAATGCAACTTGGCACCAGTTCTACTGGTGTCAAGCCAAATCGTTTGGACAGTACATCTTCGAACCAGTCGTCGCACGCACTTCTTGACGGGTTGATGAAATCTCCCGATGAAGGCTTATCTCCCCAAAATGGTATCTTTTTCGATGAACCCTTGGTACAAAGGCTTTTACAATCTCAGCATGAGAATTACTCAAATTCTAGAAGTTATCATGATAACAATTCACAATCAAAGGGTAACATCACTAGTCAGCTTAGTGCTAATATGGAAGATAACCGCATTAGTCCCGGCCTCATACCCTCTTCATTGCCTACCAATAACCCTACTACTCCTTCTGCTACTAACATTCCTCCTCGCATTCCAAGCCGTCAGAATAGCTTTAATCCGCCAAATGGCGCTAATAACTCGAGTTCGAATTCGAACAACTCTCTAAACTTTCGTTCGTTTGCTCCCTTTCCATATAATAATCACTACAACTACCAACAATCTTCATCTATTCCACCATCAATTCCGCCATATGCTCGTCCACCCGGATTATATCCACCGCCACCTTCAGCTGGTTTTCCTGGTTATCCGCAGCAACCATTTCCGCCGCCATTCAACGTTGCCGGACCCCGTCCCTCTGTGGCTCCGTTTCCACCAGCACAAGTCCCATTTCCTCCAGCATCTCCTTTTGTGGCAGGTCTATATCGTAACGCCTCTCCTTATCCTCCACAACCACCACCACACTTACTGCCAACCTGGTACACACCGCAACAGTTGATCGCTTATCAACAATACTTTGCTTATTACTATAACACCTTGACCAACTTTAACCGAGCCAATTCAATCAACCAAGCAGAAGCATCACTTGCCGAATTAGCCTCCAATTCTGCTTCATCTGCTGTATCGGAAAGTCTATCATCAGGGGCAGAGATGCCTTTTAAAAGGCCCGAAATATCAACAACAGCTTCACCTTCGAAAAAGGCAATTCGTGTTGATGTAAACGATTTGTTTTCATTAAGCAAAGCATACTCAGAGACCAGTGTGAACCAGGACCCTAATAGGATTTTGTTTGATTTGATTCAAAAGCGACAAGAAATGGAACAGACGAGTATAAACAGAGATAGGAATGGCACATTGACAAGTGGTGGCGACACTGACACCAAGTTTGCTGATGATAATGATAAGAAGAAACGTAAAAGGTCTAATAAGAAGAAAAAAGATGGAGATAATTCTGAGGATGGTATCGCTGAAGTTAACCAGTTTGACAAACTAAAAGCTAATGTCCTAAAGGATTCATCTCAAAATGGAGGTCTATTTGACCATTCTTTACTTTATCAGCCTTCAACTTCTAAGCAGTCAGCCTTGCCACAACAAAAGATTATGTTTGATAAACAACCTATAGCACAAAACATGAAAATATTATCTCGACCACATACTGCTCCTGGTTCGGGTGTTTTGGGAGACGATAAGAAAAAAGCTAAACAGCCGTTGTTGGATAAGGACAAGAAAAAATCTACAATGAACAATGTAAACAAAACTAAACCTGTGACTGCAACACAGAAGGCTCCTAAAGAATTGGCAAATCTAAACGAGAATTATTGTCTGGAGTTGTTGAAGCAACTGCGTAAGGAATTGCTCGTCTCTAAAGAGCCTATCTCAGCCATGATTCAAACATACGATTGGAAAAAGTCCAACTACATGTACACGATCATCAAACAGTATTTCTATCACCTTGAAGAACGAATTAAAACTGACGGTGTAACTTATCTTAATCTTATTGACTCTAGTCAATATTCGTATGATGATTTTGCTTCTTTCGGTGCCAGATTTTGGGATTACATCAACGAATCGATGTTATTTCCCTTGGAAACGATCACTCAGTACTCGTTGATCATTAGAAATTATGAAGAGTTATTTCCAAAAGAAATTATTGAGTTGAGGAATAAGTTGCTGGCCATCAAATTGGAAATGAGTATTCGATTGCGCCAACAGCCCTCTCCAACCAAACCACAATCCAAATCGGAAGAGGTTCAATCAAAATCCGACGAAACAAAATCTACATCATCTGAATCGTTTGATGATCAAAAGAATGAAAAGAACAGGGATACAAAGGTGGTACAGGAGGCCGAAATTGTGCCAGCAAACTGCCCGGTGAACTACAAGATGGTGACCTTTAGGCAAATCGATTCCAAGTAAGTGGCTTGTTCTATTTGTACGACGAACCAATGTTTTATGTCACAGGAGACTGCATATGAGCATTTGTCAAAAGAAATCCATTAGAGAACAGATCAATCACTTCATTAGTCAGGTTTGTCTTTCTGTTGAAGGCGAACAGTATAGAGACCAATTCTTGGAATGTCTCAACGATATACTGCGAAATAGTCAATTGGCTGAGTTTGGTCCGACACTGCACAAGTTTGGCTCTCTCTCCAATGGACTTGGCACCTACGATTCCGACTTGGACATTGTGATCAAGTTTGAAAACATTTCGGTTGACATTTTGGACTATAGCACTTCGATGTTGGCCTTGGAAGTGATTGAGCTGATTCTGCAAGACAAGCTTGGAATTCGGTCAAAGGACACTATTGTGCCCAGCAAGAGATGTCCTATTATCAAGCTCAACTTTAGTGTTTGCTTTCCATTCTTCAAGGACATTATTAGAAAAGAGATGAAGAACAACCCGAACACAGAACCGATTGAGTTCAACAAGTGTGACATTAGTCTAATTACCGTGTACGGTGTGTACAACAGCAAAATGCTCAACTTTCTTACCCACTACGATCGACGTTTCTATGAGATCACTTTAATTCTCAAGTATTGGGCAAAGCGGAATGAACTGATCGATACCACTGCGTTCTCCACCTATGGTTTCACAATGATGATCATCTTTTTTCTACAGAGCACCAATCCGCCAGTGTTGCCGCCAATTTCCAAGTTGCAACGATTAGGCAAGAAGCAACCTGGAAAAGAGCCGATCAAGGTGCACAAGTATAGCTTTGAGTTCTGTGATGACATCGAAATGATTGGCAAGAGTACAAATTGCCAGACTATTCAGGAACTAATTGTCGATTTTTTCCGGTAAGTTTGTATTTGTTTTGTTTTATTGTTATATATTAATATATTGAACGAATTGTTATTTTCCTTTATAGATACTATGTCAAATTTGACTTTTATAATTATGCAATCTCTCCTCGTCTTGGCAAAACTGTGAGGAAAAACAAACTTCGCCAAGAGAAGGTGTCAATGCAATACGACAACTTTAACATGGCTTCATACATCTGTATTGAAGATCCATTCGTATTGGAGCACAATGTTGGTTATATATTTCGACAGAGAAACATCTATCGATGGAATAATTTGATGCGCACAGTACTGTACAAAATGACCAATAATAATTGCATCAAAGTGTTGGTCGACCCAGGCAATTTCACCTTTATGAAAGCAGGTCTCAACTTGATCTATCTTCCATTCAACTTGTTCTGCTATCAAGTTCGTCTATCAGACTTTCCAAAGGATATCAAATTGGAACTGGTCAATTCGAATCAAGTGGCCGATATTTGCAACTCAATCACCACGATGAATCACTTCTACTATATTGTGGTTCGACACTTGCTTGAGAGCTATTTAGCCTTTCCTCACCACGATTCTGCATATATACTCGAGTTGACCCCTGATGGGCTGGATTGTTCGATCGACTTTGCTTATCTCAGTCATATTAACTTCAAACTAGACCTTAGAAATAACCACCAGTATGACTCATTGTTCCAAAATGCTCGCAAGCGTGCTTCTGATTGTACGAAAAGATTTACCTTGTTGAAGATGCTGCGTAGAGACCTGCGCCGTGCACCAGTAAATCCGAAAAATCCCAGTTTACGTGACCGAAAAGTAAAGACAAGTGGCGTAATGGACAAGTGGTTCAGGCTGGAGTTGGCTCGCAATCCTCCGGTGCATCCATCTCAGACCGCACATGCATCATACCAAGCACTTCTGCAAGCGAAAGCTCTGCCAGTGCCGTACTTTGTGTTTAGAATTTTGGTTCAGCCCACACCATCAGGCGACAACCCAAAGTTGCCAACCGGAACCAGATTTGGTGAGTTGGTTCAAGAAGTACTACAGCAGTTCAACTTTGCCATCGATCGAGCCAACCCTACGATGGCCTTCAATAGTCAAGTGGAGGAATTCTTTTCCGATTGAATCAATGCCTGGCACAAAATGAACACTCACTGGCGTTCACTCATCTGTCCGTTAAGCAATAGACTCTACACAAATTCACAGTACACTCACCTAGATTGTGCCCCCACTTGTTTGTATATTACGCAGTGGCAACTTCTATTCTTCCACTTTGGTCTTGTATTTGGATCTCTAATTTCTAATATTATGTTTTACTTTTACTCAGCACTTCTATTATATTATATTTTATATAAAGGCATGTCCATGGATGCATTCGTCAAACGTCTAAATTTAGCATTAATTCATTTCACTTGTAAACGTTATTATTATAAACATATTTTATTATATAAATCAATGAAAGATGAACATGTGAGTATGTGAACAAGACAAAAATGATAACATCACCCTAGCGTCTGTATCGGTAGCGTTTGAAATGAAACCATAGTTGGAGAATATTATTCTGAAACTGGCTTCGGAAACCACTTTTGTATGAGTAGTTCCACTCGCGATTGACAATCTTGAAGCAGATGTCTTCGTATGGTGGTCCAGATGTGAAGCGAATATAAGCAAAGTCCCGATTGTCTGGACAAGGAGTGATTTTATAGCTGGGTGCAGCGGATTTGTCGATAAGATCGGGGTAGAAGATGTTGAACTTGTAGCCCTGCACAACCTTAGGTGGCGGATTGTCCACGTCGTAATGTGTTTGGTTGTACTTGTTCCACTCGAAGCCTGTATGGACTCGGTTGAAATAACGTGGCTTACGAGGTCGATACTTTTCGGCCCAACTGTACTTCTCCTTGAGAAGAATAGTGCCAGAGGCAGCCGAAATCGGTAAGATCCCTTTAGATGACGTTCCAAGTTGGCTATTGTCAAGCAATTCTTCCTCCACCGAGAAAATGGCTTCGTCATCGTTCATTCCTTTGCGAGCTTCCTGAACGAATGCTTCCTCTTCACGAGACAATTGTTGTCCGTTGTGGTCATAGTTTGATTTCTTGGACTTTTTACCGGGGGTCGGTTTGTCAAACTGAACAAATGGTGTAGGAAATGTAATCAATCGTTTCAGGGTGACAGTTCGTTGTTCATCGATCTCACGCACTCGATCTTCTACGGTGAGAATCAAACTTTCAGCGTTGACATCCTCAATTGGAATTGGCTTGGGACTATACTGTCCCGATCGATAATCTTGAAGACATTTTTGTTCCATCTCGACAGGAGACAAGAAACGTAATTCCTCTTGGTTGTCGTTATCGTTATGAGAAGTGGATGGTTCAATGTCATTCGTTGACATAATATTCGAATCCAGTTCAGATGCCGAAGGTCGAAGCTCTTGAAGCTGTTGTTGGAATTTACGAATCAGTTCGGACCTTTTCCTAATATTATCATCGTGAAATTCACGCAACCTAGCACGGGCAATTTGAGCACGAAGTCGAGACAACATAGTTTCCCAGTAACCAATGTCAATTCCTTCCTCTTTCGAAGAAATCTTTTTTTCTATTTGTGTCTGTAAAGTCTTCAGCTGCTGTGGTGTTTTACCTTTCAATATTTTGGCAATTTCCGCTGACACAGAAGGATTAATGCCTTCTCGTCTTCGTTCCTGTAGATCCATATTGGCCAATTTTAGCTTGGCTAGTTCGTCCTCCACGATGATTTGCAAGTCCCTCCAGTAATCGGCATTAGTCTTAGCACCACTGTCCAACTCCATATAAATTCGAATGTCCTCCTCAAGGTCTTCCATGTCACGAATTCTGAGACCATTGAGCGCATTGTACGGTTCGGGCAAATTTCCCTGAAGTACATGTATTCGATCCATCAATTCCTCTTCGTCTTGATCGAGTCGATGTTTAGCTTTCGCTTTTGAAGTAGCAGCATTTGTGTTGTCTTCTTCGGAATCTGAATCATTTTGTTGGGAAGGCAAAATGTTATCGCCAAATACGTTGATGTATCGAGCGAGAATGTCAATTGGTTTAGCTCGGCCTTCCTTGATGCGAAGTTTAGAACGAAGTTTTGCCTGCTTCAGATGAAAGTAGTCCTCTTGCTTGGACCATTCCTTGAACTGTTCTGCTTCTTTTTCTCGTTGCGTCCGAGAAATCTCCTCCATTCGATCTTCACGTTCCCGTTCCCGCTCAACTCGCCTTTGCTTGACCTTTACGAGTTCCTGTTTATTTATGATCATCTTTCCTTTGTTAACTTCACGGATCTTATCTTCGTCAATATTTTTCACACCCAACTTTTCATACTTTTTTCCCCAAACAAAGGTCTCATGCAGATTAGAATCACCGAATGGATTGTCTTCGTTGGTATATCCCATATATTCTGCGTCCCAACCCATCAATTCCTTTCGTCGACGTTCCTTTTCATCTTTCTTTCCCAGACGTCTTGCTCTTTTCTGTTCAGGTGTTTCAAGAGCTTTGGTAATGTCCTTCTGTCGTTTGCGTTCCTCTTTACGGCGATTTCTTTCCACTTCGGTGAGATGTGAATCCATAGTTGATATTTATTTGTTACTTTGAGTCAAATGGATGTTATGGTATTAAAATGTGCACTAAAATAGTTTCAATATCAAAAGATGTAATGAAAACAAAGAAATTTGAGGTAAGTTCAATCAAAACGCATCAGGAATGTAAACATGTGAGCATTGCTGCCAAATTGCATTGGACAGGTCAGCCATTTCCACAGTGAGGCAAGTTTGGTGGAAATAGGCGAATCTTCGTTGAGCTTTGTTTGTTTACATTCACAGATGCCAACTGTGTTTTCTGTGTCGATCGAAGCAAGTCGATTGGCAAGAAAGCTTCTTTGGACAAGCAAAACATTGTATCGGTGTCATATCTGTTCACAATCGCTACATATCTCGGCAGTCAATTATCGCTCAATAAGCACATTTTGTGGCTCGTGTCGTCATATCGTTGGCAAGCGTTCACGATGGTCTCAATATCTCGAATGTTATTGAATGGTGATTCGATCATTCTAGTGAGTGTTTGTGTGCGTTCATTAATGCACCAATTGTTATGTTACCCGATGTGACCACACCACCAGTCAGCTTGACCCCACGCGTATCTCTTTAATCTGCACCATTTACCCAGTTGGCCTGTGCACTGTGCAGCTTTGTTCAATGTTCACGTCAATGAGTTCAAGCTCAACCTTCCTGGGTAGTGCAGTCAACAGTGTCGTGTCGTCTGCGCATCGTTAATGGTCGTATCCCGTTTGTCCGTCTCTCTGTCCGCACTCGCTACATTGTCGTAGTGTGTGATTCGCATAGTGAACCACCACAATAACAAATGGCACTGGCACACATTCGCTCCCACACCGAATCCTGTGGCTCAATGTAGAGTTACACTGTACATCACCGCCAGGCGCACACACACACACCACCATAACAACAACACAAACATCCCGCAATATCGCTCCTTTCTGCACAGCACAGAGGTAACATTGCCAGGCAAGCTATACCGATGGTAGACATCTGGGAAAGTTTCAATGCCAACCGTTTGTTTGTGTCACCACTATGATATTATTATTATTATGACCGAATTCTCTTTCGAGTATTTGTTTTGGTGGTCTTCTTCCGAGTTGCAGCAATCAATTGCTTGCACTCACCGAACAGTGCAATAATTCCAGTTCTAGTGCTCACCAATCAACTGCTTCACTCTTCAGTCGTCAACACTTTTCTACTCAGTAAGCAATGCACCCTCAATGAGTACAAACAGCCTCGACCCCTTCAAAACTTGATCAATGTTTGTTATTATCGCTCTGGTGGTGTTAATCTTGATGGTTTATTCGGTTTTGCTCAAAGTTCTGTAAAAAAAATCACCACAGAAGATATCCTTTACTCGACTATTTGAATAATCTTGTGCAATTTGTTTTATTTATCGATTCTTCGTACACTTGTCTTGATGGAAGATAATAATAATAATAAGTGGTAACAAAGTTGAAGTATCTTATCGCGGATTTTACTGGGATACTTCTAGCACTCATATTTCTCATTAGTACTTTGCGATAACAATTTGGAAAAACGAATCCTGTTGCATCACTTGGTCAGTACAAGTTCAACCGTGTACTGTGTCACTGTTTTGCCATCAAAATTCTATACAAATTTCATCCCTTGTCAAAAGCATTATTCTTGATTAGTTGATTCGCCTTCTGAAAAAGCTAATAATGGACATTATATTGAATTCAATATATATCGATTAACCATCTGTACATTACGTCTCCTCTTGCTCTCCAATTATTAACGTTTTATTTGTCGTTTTCATCTTATAGGTAATTTGTCTTTTATTTTTAATTGGTATGATTAATAATTTTAATCAATTGTTTGTTTACAGTTTAGTTCGTTGTTGTTACACATTGCATTATACTACGAAGTGACTTACAAATTTTGGCATCTAGTTTAATTTTCGCAATCCCGGAAATTAACATGGATCATCGCAATTTTTTCTACAAGCTTTTGTATGAACGCAACACATTTGGAAGTAAACCAATTTCGATTTATAATTCTGCCAAAAGTATGTTTGTTTGTTTAAAAGTTTTTGTTGTTATTTGTAATCTTTTTGTCACTTAGATAATCGTTACTTACTTCAAAGATTGTGTTTAGAGAAGAAGCTGAACGTACACTCTGGTTGTGTAAGTAATTTAGTGCAAACAGATTAATGCAATGAATATTTCTGCTTAAAATGCATTGATTTCATTGTGTCTGTTGTCTTGTTGTCTTAGTCTTTTATTTCGTCTTTAGGTGAACACTATTTGTTGGAACAGCACTGGTCAGTACTTATTGTCTGGCTCAGATGACTTACATTTGTGTATAACTGATGCATTCACCAATGAGATCAAAGCTAGTATTCGCACAGGCCATGTTACCAACATATTCAGTGCTAAGTATTTGCCAAACACAGCTGATAGTCAGGTAAAAATGCGTGGAATTTTGTATTCAAGGTTTAATTAATTTTTACCTGACAGGTCATCTCTTGTTCTGGTGACGGCGTAATTATTTACACTGATCTCAACCGACCGGAAACGTCCACTAAGAACATTTTCGACTGTCAAGAGGAAAGCGTCTACGACATTGCCACTGTGCCGAATGATTCGCACTCATTTCTCACTTGTAGTCATGATCAGACGGTTCGGTGGTATGACCTTCGGGTCAAATCTTCTTGTGTCAAGCATTCGTCATACTCACGATTTGCCCGAAGAGCGCACAAATGTAACGACGATGTTTTGATCCGATGTGATCATCCAGTAACCGCGATTGCGGTAAACTCATTAATGCCTTGGCAATTGGCAATTGGTTGTTCTGATTCGATAATTCGCATCTATGATCGAAGGATGCTTACTACTAAGTCATTGGGTGGTTATTCCTGTGACCAGGATTCTTCTGTGTTGGCCAAATTTACATACAGTGGATTGAAAAATTCAAATCGAATAACTTCTCTGGCTTATAGTAGAAATTGTCAACAGATTTTGGCTTCTTACTCTAATGATCATCTCTATTTGTTTGACATTAACGTAGGAAGAATTGATCATTGTTTTGTTACTGTTAATTTATTTTTGTTTTATTTTTGGTTGGTTAGGCTGTTCGAAATACAATCTACACTTCTCAGGAAGCAGATATCATCCCGGACAAATCTGAAAAGCAGTCATCGTGTTCGTTCAAGCGTTTTCGACTTCGCGGTGATTGGTCAGACACCGGGCCTAATGCGCTGACCTCAGAGGAACTTCGTGCCGCCAACAATACATCTAGTAGCGGAAATGCTAGCACAGAAAGGACTACAGCGAGCCGTGTTCCGCCAAGTGCATCAAATGCAACCCCAACTAACTCAACCAACCCAACTAACCCCACATCTACGCCTCAGAACAACTCCAGCAGCAACAGTGGCAACTCATCGGCTGCATCAACAAATGGAAGTGATAACCGGCCAACTGGTGATGCCCGAATTAGGCATCTAAACACGATATTAAGTCTCATACTCCGAAATAGCTTTAGAGGAAGCAACGAAAGTTTACACTCGGAAAATAACAATTTGTCTTCGGACGAGGCTGCTCAACCTCCTGCAGTTGGTGGCCAGTCAGCCTCGTCTGTTCGTTCAAGCGATGAGACTATTGATTCCGCTGCAAACGATCCTCGAGTCCCGAACAGTGCCAGTAGCAGCAATAGTGGCAGTAGCAATAGTTTGCGTCAAAGTGTCGTTGCTGATGCGACAAGTAGTGCTGCAAACAACACTGAAAACAACCAAAGTGCAAACAGTTCTCAGAACCCACACTCGTTCTTTATTCACATCTTTGGGGAAGATGATTTTCCCTACATTGCCCGAGGTTACCCAGAAGAAGAGGAAGAGGCGAATGATGACGAGTTCATGGAAGAAGATGACGACATTGATTCGGACACTACAAGTGATAGTGTATTCAACCATAACGATTATTCGGTCATTGGTGGCACCTTTGGCAATAGCAGTGGCCGTCAGAGAAGTCGATCTTCCTCATCGAACGATTCTAGACGGGTGAGACGGCGAACACGAAGCAACCGAACTTCATTTCGGCAACGACGTTTTATTGAATCAACGAGACACTCAAACTATGACCCCTTGATGGATGGAGAAGAGCACATTGTGGATCGAGAGAAAAGATTGAGAACTTACAAAATTCGAGACTTCAAAACATTTAGTGGTCATCGAAACTCAAGAACTGTGGTATGTCTTTTCATTTTAGCTTGTTCCATTGATGCATTGAATGACATTGTTTCAGATAAAAGAAGCGACATTTTGGGGCGACGACTATATTGTCAGTGGAAGCGATTGTGGTCACATATTCTTTTGGTCAATCGAGGACTGTAAACTCGCCATGATTATGGAAGGTGACCATCATGTTGTCAACTGTTTGCAACCACACCCAACTGATCCAAGTAATCATTGTCTCACTAGTCTAATTTGGAGTTAACTGTTTTATTTTTAGTTCTTGCTTCAAGTGGCATCGATTACGACATAAAAATATGGTCTCCTCGAAGTGAGGAAAGTAAATTTGATGAGAAAAAGGCCAAAAAGGTAAATGTGCTATTTTATATTACTTAATAATAATTTTCTGAGTTTATTTCATAAAGATTATGGATCGTAACAAGTTGCTCCTAGAAGAATCGCGTGACACTGTGACAGTTCCTGCAAGATTTGTGTTGAGCCTATTTTCAACTCTCAGTTAGTTTTTGTTTTTGTTTTGTTTTGTATTAAGTTGTGACATTTAACTTATACAGGAAATCGTCAACAACAAGACCGAAACCAAGCATCGGGAAATAATTCACGTAACGACGATGGTTGGATTAATAATGATGCCAACATGGACGACGATGACGAGGTGGAACTTTAAGCCGAAAGGCAGGCACAATCAAACGCGTCTGTTTCAACTGTGTAATTTATCAGTAAATGTTACTACACATATATACACTATTTTCGTATTTTCTGTGATTTTATTCGTTGTACAAAAGAATTCTTTAAAGACGAGATAATATGAAGTTTTACTTTATGTTTTTATCACACTGAAACACAACACTAAACGGTAAACTGCAATCAACAAAATGTTATGTTTATGTATTGTAAATGTGAAAAGGTAAAAAAAATTATTCTATTCTATACACAATGTATTACGATTACCATATTTGGTTACTAGAGAATTAATAATAATTATTCCTTTCGATGATGTTGAATTAGTGGAGAGTTATTCGATGATCACTTAGCAGTCGACTCGAGTCGCTTCGACTTGAATGCCATCATTTCCTGTGAATAGTTTCCATTTGAAGTATAGCTAACTAAATTAATTCGGTCTGCACAGAAAGTAGAGAATTAGTGATCATTGTGAAATGTGTCGGTTAGTAAATGTTACCCGATCGACAAGGATCATGTTTGAGCAAGAATTCCTCGAGGGAAAGCCAACCTCCACCAACTCGGACCATGATCGCACTTCGCAATATTCGAACTAAACACATTCGTTTTGAGTCAGAAAACTAATATGAACCAAATAAAGCAAGTTAGTGTAATTCTGTATTACAAATCATTGAACCAATATGCAATCTTACCCGATATTTGCCTCCACCAAGTCTGTACATTTTTATCGGAACAGAACAAGTGCATTTTTTGAGTTGTTTTTGCATTTCGTCTTCGATGATTTCCGAATCGGCGCTTGAAACATTTGAGTGTGTGTCCTCGTCAAGATGTACTATCTGTGGTTCTGGTGGTGGTGTTGGGATGTCCTCTTCTTCATCTTCTGTATTTTCTACTCCGTCAGTCATATCGATCATATCATTTGTATTGTTTTGGTCATCAAATGTTCCGTCGACTTGATCTTCAATTATTTCTGTTTCCTTGTTGATTGGAATTGTGGTTGCCGCTTCGGACAACTTTCTCAGTACAATCATGGTGATCAATAAAATCAACACGAGCACCATAATTCGTTGCAGTAAATCATCCAGTGAATCGAACATGGTCGATGTTGGTGGGGTGAAGTTGAATGGAGTGATGATTTATTAATTTGATTTATTAATGCAAAAAATCATTCAGGTGCAATTCAAGGCAAATAAATCCAATTAAATCAGTGCACTTGCAAGCTTAAGCAGCATTGGTTAGCACTGCACTATGCACTGACATACTATTATCGGAATTAAATTAAATACTTGAGATAAGTTACCAACGATAAGAGCATCCATTTGCCAGCCAATCTGTCAATATTGGTCGATCGACGATCGTATTACCCACTCAAGCCGTTGCTTACAAAAACAAAATGATCACTCTGTCTAGGCAACGATGACGAAGAATGCATTTGCAGTTGTTGCATTAAAATGTAAATGTCATAATGAAAGGATGAATTCAATTACTTTACTTCTACTACTGCAAAGGGATATTTACACGGAAAGGAAAGCCAGCAACAGCACGATAGTATCCTGTTCAATCATTCTTTGAAAATAAAGTCTTCAATGAGTTATATACATTGGCAGTATAAAAGCACTCGAATGAGCTCGTTGAGAGTAGTCTCATGTGGATGTCTGTTATGAATCAGTCGACAAACTTTTTTTTCATAACAAACATTCAGTTCTTGTGCATCCAGTGATCAATTGCGCGAATAAGTGCCTTTACATGTACCATATGGTATTTGGTGAAGAATTAGTGAAGCAATAAATTCGACTATGCATTGTCACTATTTTAATATTCGTATTAATACCATCTTATGAACAATGGCGAAGGCGAAGGCTTAAACATCAAGTTCATTAAGAAAAAGACCAATGTCAACTTGCAAGTTGCAGCATTACACAGCGGCGCTGAATGGCGGAAGAACACAACGTTCTTCTAGAACATGCCGCTAACACATGAACTTGCAACGTATTAAATCAATTCCATTGACTACACTTTCAGGATTATCAACTCGAACAAGAACTTAATAAATATGTAACAATAATTCTGTTAATAACATTAATTTCATTATATTTATTTTATTCACAGCAAATCAACTGCGTTGTCGATTAGGCGACATTGTCCGAGAGCGAACTCGAGCACTGTTTGATGGATTTCGTCTACTTTCGATCGATATTCTGATTGTATGGCTTGCGGTTTTTACTGATGACTGTCCTGTCTTGTCAGTTTTGGAAGCTTGTCCCACATTATCTGTCCTAATATTATATATTCTAGGTCTACTGCTTGATCGACTACGAGGCTTGTTTGCCATGTCTTGGCTTCGACAAGGATCATTCTTTTCAAAGAATTCTGCCAATGAAATCCATCCACTTCCAAATCGTACAATTGCAGTGTAGCGTGGGACGCGCACCAAATAGGATTGAGTTGATTCTCCAAACTGCCAATAAATTAGTCGAAATAACATTAATTCAGTAATATTTAAAATGTCCGGTAAGTCACTTACTTGATATCTGCCTTGGGCAACCTGTAATGCTTTGTATTTTTCCTTACAGACACATTGGTCTAATTGTTTTATCACTTCATTGTGAACCGTCTTTGAATCGATCAATTTTGGTTTATCATTTCTGTCTACATGTGAACTATCCGTTTTCTCATTTGAAATATTCTTCCCTTCCAAATTATTCCATCTGCGTTTTAGTTCCTCAAATTGCGTTGCCTTTTCTTGCAAAACAATGGCCACCTCGTTCGATGTATTTTCTCGTAACTTTTGTTGCCATTCATCAAAACTTCCCATCTTTTCGATCTGCACGTAAAAATCTAGCCATTCTTTGAAGCGTTTATTTGTTTGCAGTGTCAATTTTCTCAATAAATAACATTTCTCCAAAACTTGTTTGGCTTTTTTGTTTTGAATTTCCGATTCAAAGTGAATTGTTCTTGTGCGTTCTTTCTTTCCCTGTGACCGACCACCAAAGTACAGTTTCACACTTTGTTTCACATATTCCACATTGTCTACTATTTTGAAATTGTCATTAATTACACACTCCAACATGTTCGCATTGTCTATGAGAGGTTCACATTGGATTTGTTTAAGTTTTGCTAGATTATTATCAAGCCAGGCCAAATGCCTCTCCATCAAAGTAGATCCGTCTTCGAGCCACTTCGAATGGTCGTTCAGTTTGTTAGCTTGCTGTCTAACCAACAAATCTATTTTAGTCCAAATCGTTTCAATCGTGCCAACTTGTTTGTCAACTTCGGCAGCTCCTTTTTGATCACACTTTTCCATTAATTCTTTTGCCGATTTCAAAACATCAGTTTTGTTTACTTTTTGCAATTCGATTTCTTGCTGAAGGTGTTTATGTTTCTCAATTTGTCTATTCAATTCATCTTCATCTTCGGTCAGTGTTCCGGTAAATCTCAACTTCATTTCCGTGTCAAACAGCCAGTGGCGAAGTTCATTCACTCGTTGTTGCCATTCATTTGTTGTCTTCATTGTCTTTGCTTCAGTTGTCACTTCTGTCTTTGAGTATTGAGAATTATATTGATCAGCTAGAGATTTTCGTTGTCGCAATGCAGAATCATGAGCAAATTGCCATTGAGCCAACAGATTTGCATCGTTCTTTTGATCCAATTGAGGTCTAGTTTTATTCAATTGGTCAATCACAATTCGGTTTGCCTCGATTTGCTTTTCCAATCCTTCCATATCATTTGCAAATAAATCATCTTTCTTTTGTACATTCGAATTCACAATTGCAATTGGCTTTCTTTGTGGGCCATTGATGTGTTTGAACATTTTGGCGTCGATATTTGACTGCGTTGAGTTAGGTCGATCGTTCGATTGTGTATTGAAAGATTGCACCCTTGTCGTTGTGTTACTGAACAGTAGATGGCGAACACGGGTCATTAATTTTATGGCAAGTGTGAGTGTTATCAATAAGACGATAACCACAAAGATCACTTTGTGCACTATTGAGTTGAATGTGTCGTACAGCATCTCACTCTCATTATTGATCGGTTCATTGAATTATTAACTTTTGCTTTCAATCACAGGCAGATTTATCAAACACTTAAGGCAATAATAATTCTTATAGCAACAATACGATACACTTTTACAGAATAAAATGGAATGTAACAATTGAATCACAATAAAAAGAATTCGATTTAAACAATGATCGGCTGGTTTGCATTACAGAACCAATGACCAATGCGTCGATCAACATAGACTAATACACCATAATGCCATCAAAGTGATTCGCCAAAAGAGACATCCTTAAGTGCACTGTGTGTTAGTGGTATCAAAGGATACAATCATATATTTAAAGTGAGATTAGTCAGTTACCAGTAAAAATATGCATTGCAACATGTAAATGCGTTCCTTTGATATGACAATGACCGAATGCCTTTGCAATGACAATAAAGCCTATGATTCATCTTCTTAAGCTGCAATTGAAGTGAATATTGTATTTTGTAGAATACTAAATACTTTAATGGACATTAACAATTAAGTAGTTGATAACAGTGATATCATTTTTCATTGAGATACATATAATAAAGTTGTTTCAGTGATTCGTCCGTGAAGGAAGGCACAAAGTTTACCTGAAATACCTGACCAGGATTTTCGTCTGCTGTTGGTTCTTGAAAATTTTTGTTTTGTGTATAGATAAGCACGTTAGTGACGTTTTGCTGTTTGCCAGTAATTTTGCGGTACACATTGTTATGGAATATGTGACTGAGCGGCAGTTTGAAGTAGAACACAATCGGAATGACGTTGTTGGTCTTGCAAAGCTCGATCCACTTGGCACGTGAAGCCTTGTCAATATTAGTATTGTCTATGACGCAATTTTTGCCTTCCGCAAAAGATTTCTTGGCCATTGACTCGCATTTAGTCATAGTGCTGAGCACATCTCGACTGATGTGCACGTAATTAAGTGACTTGAGGTGTTCCCGATAGAATGAGCTCTTTCCCGAGGCTGACATGCCACAGAAAATAATACAATGCTTCGATTGAGGCAAAATTGACCTGAGGTCGGTTACCTTTTGTTTTTTGGTTAGGTCGCGCAAAATGTAATCGTTTTCATGTTCGGTTGGTTTGAAACAGTCATTATTGAGCAATGAATTGGCCATATTCGGCACTGAAGAGTGCAAATTCTTCACACTAGTCACAAAATTCTCAGGAACCATAAAGTTCAGTCCAGCATTGAGAGCAAAATATAGATCGGCAAAACTATGATCCCCTTTATGAACTGACGACTTTTTGCGGCCTGCTGCATCCCCAACGTAGAAGCTCTTGTCGTAATTGATAGTAATAGAAGGTTGCTCACTTTCCACCAAATACGACCATAGACCAGTACGAGGTTTACGATAAATGTTGTCATGGGTGGAGATCAAGACCAAACAGGGAGCACCGATAGCCTTGACTGAATCATTGAATCTTTTCTTCACTTCATTCACATCGGTTTTTCCTTTAGATATACCCAGTTGGTTGGATATGATAACGAACCGATATCCCTTTTTAGTTATGTTCGATATAAATTCAGGCAAACGAGAATCAATTAATTTCCAGTCATCTCCATTGACCGGAAAGGCTTTTCCACTTTTGGGAGCAACTAAAGTGAAATCAAAATCAAAAGCTGCAACTAATGAACTTGACTTTCCCCCGCCGCGATATTTTCCAATTAGAATCTTTTTTGAAGTATCTTCTGACCAAGAGATTGTCGAATCTTCCAAATCTAAAATAAAATCATTAATTTAAAATAAATTTTTCTAAAAATACCTTGTGAATCGTCGTTGCTATGAGAAGTCTCGACAATCTTGACACGGTACGAAAATCCAGGACCTTTAAAGACTTGATTTGACTTAAAACACTCGCTGTCGCCAGATTTGTACTTCACAAAAAGTTTCTTCTCTCTAACTTCAACAGTGCAATGATTGCGAGAGCAATTCAAATTTTTTATTTTACATTCCCGATTGCGGCCAAGTATCAAAATTTGGCCCTCAATAATTTTCTGATGAGGAATGTTGAGATCTTCACTGATAAGTCGGTATGAAGTCATTTCTAATAATAATACTTATTTGGCAAATCCATCAATTGATCGAGGAAACTCAATATATACACGAAAACAAATCACAACCGCAAAAGTAAATAAAGGACAAAACACCTGCGATGTCGCCGGCGAGTGAAAAGTACTCTTCGGTGTGTAACAGAAAGTGTGCAGTGGAGTGTACACTGCGCACGTGCGCTGAGCAATGTTTGTACAAATGCTTTTATGACATGTCAGACATGATGTCACATGTGCTAACACTCCCGCTAACTGTTTGCTGACATTCTTGTACTTTCAAATTACATTTTCAAACCTCTTCTAAACCTCGCCTGTTTCATTTCACAAATCTATTGGGACATATTCACTTAAATGCACACATTAGAGTGTACGTTAATTACTGCAAATTTTATTGGCAATAAATAAAATAATTGAATTATATTGTTGTTAGATTCAAATTCATTTTTGACCTGAATAGCGCCCTAATTTCAAATTAATGAACTACATGGAATAAACGGCAATCGAGTGGTCAATAATAAATATATTTATTTATTTAATACATGGTACTCACTTCTAGAGTGAACAAACAAACACGACATCACTTTATTAGAGGGATCGACAATCAATTTGATAAACATTGAGTAAAAATAATAACAGATATATTTGCAGTCTATTGGAATAATTAATTAAAAAATTTATAAAATCATAATAATCACAATTAGATAGATCCAAAGTCGGCCATCCACTTTTCATATTTTTTCAAGTCGTCTTGAGAGACTGACTTGTTGATCTTCTTGATGGCCTCTTGGAAATCTTCAAAGGTAACAGGCAGATCGAGTTCTTCGCCTGACAAAGAACGAATCTGTTCGGGTGTCAGTCCCTGAATACGTCTTCGCATCACCATCATGCACGCATCTCTGCACACATTTGTAATATCAGCGCCTGAATATCCATCCAAGCGAGTAGCAATTTCGGGAACGTTAAGATCGTCCGCTTGTTTAACTTCTCTTAAGTTTATGTTGAGTAGAGCCTCGCGTCCTTCATTGGAAGGTAATGGAATGTAAATGCGCTTCTCCAAACGACGCCTAAGCGCTTCATCGATGTCCCATGGGAAGTTGGTTGCGGCAAGAACCATGACAACCTTAGAGGGGTCGTCGTTATTGGTGATTCCGTCCATTTGAATAAGAAGCTCGGACTTGACTCTTCGGCTAGCCTCGTGTTCGTTGTCAGATCCCCGACGAGAGCACAGAGAATCGATTTCATCAATAAATATTGTTGATGGAGCATAGAAGCGTGCCATTTCAAAGAGTAATCGCACAAGCTTTTCTGATTCACCACGATATTTCGAGGTTAATGTTGTCGACGAAACATTGAAAAATGTTGTCTTACACTCAGTTGCCACTGCTTTAGCAAGCATCGTTTTTCCTGTCCCAGGTGGTCCAACCATAAGAACACCTTTCCATGGTCGACGAATGCCTCGAAAAAAGTTTGGCATCCACATGGGAAGCACTACTGCTTCTTCAAGCAATTTTTTCGCTTCCTTCAAGTCTGCGATGTCGTCCCAGTGAGTGTCGGGATTTTTCTGCAATATGTCCCGCTCAAGCATATCCACCAGCTCGTTGTCTGGCCCATTTGCATCAAACCGTTTTTCCTTTACTTCTAGAGGCTGTGACTGCTGGTCTTCTCTTGTTATTGCTGAAGAAGTTGAACCGCTGTTCGCTGAGTGATTATTGCCGTTGTGATTGTTTAAGCTAGAATTGCTATTGCTAATTGTCTTACGTCGATTGTCATTTGAACGAACTGGAGGCATGTCTTTGTTTTTTCTGGAACTCATAGGCTGATTTGAAGTAGTCTTTGAAGATGCTGAACTACGAGATTGCGCTTTCGAATTAGTGTTTGAATTATTATTTCGTCCGCCGGCATTATTTTGAACATTCTTTCTATTGGAATGAGGCGCAGTTTGTGGCGGCCGTGCATGAATGACTTCTACTGGTTCCGGAATTGACCAAACGTCGGGATCAAAAGATTGAGTGGCACTTGAGTTTGGAATTAGAAGAGGTTGATTAAAAAATTGACTACTTTCAAGGTTTCCACTGGCAGCAGCAGCTGCAATTGCTGCATTAGCTGCTCCAATTGGTCTTGAATGGGGGTCGCCTTTGAAATTTAGCAACGTCGATTGCAGATCTTTCACTATTTCGTATTCTTGAGCAATCACTTGCTGAACCTATTACAGAAAAAAGTAAATTTCATATGCGTAGAAATTTTAAAATACTACCTCTTGCCATTTTTCTTTTAAATTGGAATCCGTTAGTGATTGCAGGTGTCGATGAATTTGTTGTACAACACCTTGATAGTAAATTAAAGCTGTCTCGTAATTTCCCAACAATGAACATTCTCTTGCAATCTTAACATTTTCGCCAATTTCTCCTGTTGCTTGTGAACTCATATTTTCATTCAAGTTCAATTCTTGAAATTGGCGAATAGCGATTATCACAGCTTTGAAGCACAAAAAGAAATAAACTCATTCAAGTAATCGTCCAGTAGACGGTCAATTTGGAGGCGTAATTAAAATTATTGTATCAAGGCAAAACAATTCACGGAGTATGGTTTCTTATTATACAATCAGTTATTTACAGAACATAAGCGGCCTTAATTAATGGCAGATGCAAAAGGCCAGTAGAAAAAATGGTCGTAGCGGAACTGAAGAGAAAATGTCCATAACAGAGAAGGTAATTACAAGTACAGCAAGTGTGTCGGCGGTTGTGGTGGTTGAAAGTGGTAGTCCGTGGTAGTGTTATTGCTTTTTATGGACAAGACTCGCACCTCCAATTCGGCCACAAGTTAATGACCTGCATATTTACGAGCAAACCGAACGAGCAACATCAAATATCGATATAGTAGTGGCTAGTCTTGCTTCAAGTCTGGCTTGTTTGGTCACTTTGCTTTGCCTTGACAACAAAAACAATGGCACCTCTTCATATAAGACGTACAGGTAAAATTGCGCAATGCACGGATCAAATGCATGTGAAAACGTAAAACAAAAACTACTCGTACATGTAAAAATTCGTTAATTTCTATTCTGAAACTGTTTCTTCGTATTCCAAGAATTAAATCGTGCATATGCAGCATGTAATTTGCTCATCAAGTGGCCAGTTAACTAAAATAAACAAGACATTAATTCTGGGAGAATATTAGACAATCAAACTTACATCTCGATGAAATTCGCGCGATAAACGATCATGGAATGGTTGCAATTTAGTGTACTGAAATCGTTCCAGTGTTTCTCGCATTTCAATAAATTTTTTCTCTTGTGCAGGATTAGAAAATGGAATGCATTGCCAGAAGTGATAAAGCAGCTCATCTAATGCCATTGTCAGATGTTTCAGTTCAGCGAGAATATCTTTAGGAACTTCGTCTTTGACATTCAACGACAAACTTGTAGCGTCTTTCATTAAAACTCCACCAGGAGATAAATCACTGATGGCAGCAATGGCCCTCTGAGATTCAAGAATGGGCCGAGAGAAGGGACGCCAAGAGTTTACAGTCTGATTTAGTTGCTGAAAAACAAGTTGACTTTGTGACGCTGTGTTACCATTTGAATGAGAATAATCACTATAAAATAAAATAAAAATTTTGTAAAATATTGTTTTGAAACATTATTGTAACATACTATGATTCGTGGTCCATAGAGGGAGTAGGTCCGTACATGTATCGATTTACACTGGTCACTTTCAAGGCAGGCGGCAGTACTCCCTCATCAAAATCATCGATAGAAGCACCAACTGAAGGCTTCTTTCCACTTAAATCGTCGTAATCAGTTGCTTCCAGAAGTCGACGACGTTTCGATTCATGTCGTTCCTTCTCTAAATTTTCATCAATTTCAATTATTTCTGGTTGAGTCGTTTCTGCTGCTTTTACATCAATTTCTTTCTTAATTTTCTTTTCGCTACTTTGAATTAATGACAAAAGAGAATCTTTGGGATAGCCACGCTCTTCTTCTGTCCGACAAGCATCAAGAACCATGATTGAGTGAAAATTGAAACGTCTGATTAAAGCTTGGTTGGCAGACAAATCTGGTTTTGCATTCGAAGGAAGCATCTCGTTTGGGCCAAGCACATTTTCAATACTTGGCTCTGCTTGATCATCAAAAACACGCAAATCAAAAAATGGCTCACTTATCCTTTTCTTGATAGCATTTTGAATGTCTGCCTCGTCTTGTTTTGCGCAATCGTTAAAAAAGTCCTTCATCGATGAAATTCTGTCTCGGTGAAAATAATGGGATTGAAAAAATCTTTGCCAAAATTCTTCTTCGCTTAGTTTGTGGGGTACACATTCGTAATGTTTTCTTTTAACAGCCGGATAAGTATGAAAAATAGCTTCAATAATTTCACTGGTTATGTTGTAGTGAATGCCTGCATTATTTTTTAAAAAATATTAGTAAATTGAAAACAACAAAAAAGGCTCACCATTATTGCCATCAGCTTGTGGTTTCACGTCAGCTAAGAAAGCCGAAGAAACGCCAATTTTTTCGCTTTTAGAATCGGCTAGTTGTTTCGAAGTTAAATTTTGCCTTGTAGCATAATGTTCCCAAAATTCTTCCGGAGTGATAATATTAGTGGTAACCAGTTCTTTATATAGTTCGTATAAATTTGGATTATCCATTAGTAACTTCCACTTTTGTTCCATCTCCTGGGATATCTTCCGCCTAAATAAAGGCAACATTTGCTGCAACAATTCCTTCACCTGATTACGGTCCTCCAACTGTCGCTGCGTTCCATTTGGATTGACAAAGTGAAAGGTGTCACTCCCGTTGGTGAGAACAACCTGTAATTGAATTTTTGGTTTTCCATCAGGAGAAATCTTTTGTGTTTTGATGTCTGCATAGTTGTGTGATATTGAGAAAGTGTTCTTCCCATTCGACATCCAGGCAATACGTTCGTTCATGAGGTAAAGAGTGCCATCCGCTTTCTTCACCCGAACAAATTCTATCATCTTAAGCACATCTTCAGATGAAGTTGTCATTTTGGCAGCGGAAGATTAATTAATCTCCTCGGTGGGCAATTTGGTTCGGCAGTTTATCAATACCCGTAATTTTATCACAACAGTATGGTCTACTGAGCAGTATTGCTACTATTGAGTGGCTGTCAAATGAATCGTTGATAAAATCACATTGGAAAAAAATATGAAAATAACATAGAAGTTGGCTTTCAACCAAGCACATGACAAACGAACACATAACGCAAGTAAACTCGATGCGATAGTGGCGGCACCTCGTGTCCATATAATCAAATTCTTAAGAACTTCTAAAATTTAGAAGTTCTTATAGAAGTGTTAAAATCATTGAAATATTTCATGATGAATATAATAAACATTTTTGAATTATTCGCCACAAATTGCAATCAAAAATAATTTAAAAAATAAAACTTTATTACATTTTAATTAGAAATGTAAAATTAAGTAGATAACTTTAGTGAACACATGAAACTGAGAATTAATTGGTCGAGGAAGGAAAATAGTTGTGAGAAAGTTAATCTGATTAACTTAATCAATATACATGAAGTACATTTAAAGAATGAGAATATAGTATTCAATTTGATGCCTAAATTGACACATCGAGTAACGTCCGTCGTAATTTGGTTGCGCATTCGGCAATTGTAGTTTTATTGTAATTTAATAGGAGTCTTGGCATCATCATTGAGATCAGATTGAGTCGAGTGAACATTTGATTTTTCAACTTTGAATATAAGCTCGATATGCAAAGTATGTATCTGCGCCGTACAGGAATGAGTTAATCAGCCCAAGAACCTAAAAAGAAATTAAAAAAATTGTCAATTTCCCAGACTGTCAAAATGAATGTCAACTGTTACTTACCGAAGCAGAAATCTTGCCACCAAATCCTGGCTCAGGAGGAAATCCTTCGAGATTTTGATTTCGATTGATGGCCACTATCAGCAGGCTTAGTGAAGTGAAAAACAAAAGTGTGAAGGCAATTACGTTGTAAACAAACTCCTAGACGACGGAAGAAGAGCAACAAAACAAATAAAAGAAGGCAGGAATTAGAAACAAAACGCGTTTAGACATTTACTTACAAATACTGTCTTGGGAATTATGGTCGAAGCGATAATTGAAAAGTAGTAAGTGGTGATTAAAAAGAGCGACATGAAGAAACACGTGAAGTGAATCAAGAGAACGCAGGTTTCAATGTCACCGCCTACAAAGCCCGAATAAGTGCCCAGATAAGGGTCGAAGTTGCTTCGACATGCAAACCAGATCGAAAGTACCGATCCAAAGCCAAACAACTAAACACAAAAAGCAATGTTGACATCAGTACAAGGAAACTCCTCTTTTCATAATTGACTTACACATTGAGTGCACTTAAGCAGGCCAGTGGTAGATCGAATGTAATTTCGATTCAGCACTATCGGCTGACTGATACGAAAGCTTATCTTGTCGAATGGCATATTAGGAACAATTTGATAATGACAATACTTCTGTTGTGATATACAAAAAAAATTCAATGCATTTTCTTGCAGTTTCAGTCTTGTGAGTATTCAATGAATCGATAGATCACAGAAGATGAATTGATGATGTTTATTACATTGCACTGGTGCACACATTCATTGAGTGTTTTTGTCGTGGAGAGAAGGAAAAGAGTGTTTTGTGGTACCGAAGCAATGACATGTGCGCCCAATGTAAGTCATGAACGATATCGATGGGAATGTCGTTCCGATTTCACAACATTCTTTCCTGTCGCTCTTCAGTGAAGTGACTGCATTGAGTCACACACATCATTCACAGGGAGAATCACGATTGTAACAACACAGAACTGGCTTTATGTGTTTTGCCTCACAAGCAGACAAACTCACATGAATGGAGCACTTATTAGACGATCGTCGACTCCGCCTAAAGCTGCAGGCAAGAAGAACTGAAGCAGCAGTGAAATGAATGTTCATTCAAGCAAGTTGGCTATAGCACACAACGCAACAGAAAGCGAGAGCGACCAGACTTGGTTGGTTGGTTAATTTGCCAAGCGTGCTTTGGTCGTGCGCTTTGGTGTGTTGTTGTGAAATGAAACTTGAGAGTACTTGAAACGCGCGCCAAATGCCACAATCAAACGGAGTGGCAAGTGGCACGATAAGTCGAGACAATTTGCGATGACAATGTGACAATTAACACTTGCAAATGAGCCAACTAATTGCCCTCACACATCAAATCACCACCACAACCACCAAATGGGCCCACAGGCGATGGTTTGTTCGGTTTATAACTGTAAGTTTGATTTTATTTATTTTATTATTACAAGTTAACTTTATTGTGGTTTTTCATTTTTCATTTTCTTGGTTGGTTGTGTGTATGGCAAAGTATTAAATGGAAAATTATATTGCCGCTCCACTTAAGATAACACAGAGAGGAAACTTGAGTTCGGTGATAAGGCACTGCTTTACTGGAAACAACTAATAAATTAGTCGATATTTATTAGTTTGTCGATATATTGGCTCACTCGGGCTGTATTGTACTGTTCTCGCCAGTGTGTCTTCCGACATCATCAAATCGATGTCTACAAATCGATTGGCCATGCTCACAAGAAGGGAAAATACCACAGAAATACACAATTTGTCAAACACTAATCTCACCAATTGGTTAGTAGTGGAAAGCACACACTCTGGACAAGATTTATTTGGATGGTACTTTAGGAAATTTAATTTATTTGACAAAAAACTATAAAATTGTGTATAAACATTCTCTATCAGGACATTGAATACATTGAATAGTAATATAATAATAGTGAAGACACCGAGGAGAAAGAGGAAGAAGGTAAATTGGCTGAAATATATAAATGAGTTATACAAAACGTTGTGTATAGGAATGTGTCGGCATTGTGTGTGGGTGTACAAATAGACAGGTAATAGCAAAACAGACATTGTGTGCTTGTGTTTGTGTGTACATCGATAGACAAAGGGTAAATATTTGTTATAGTTGCGCTAATACAGTCGAACTCGACCTATACAAACAATCAATTCTTTGTTGGGTTCGTGTCCTCTTTGGGTTGCATCATCACATTGGAGAAAGGAAGTGGGGTGGGAGGGAATGGGGGTGGGTCAAGATGGCAATTGAAATACGAATCAGCACTAACATGTTTGGGAAGAAGATCACCAGTACTGGGGGTGAGTTTGTACATTGGCCAGGTGCATGCAGCAGCACTTCCACAATCAACACAGATTCACTTGCTCACAAGCTAAGCTCCATTGCACTTGGTGGGCACTTGTTAGTTCAGAACATATATAAATGATATATATCACTTCTGGCATCGAGTGAATCGATCAGAACAGATCGGTCTGATCACACAATCGGTCATACATATAATCAATATCACATTGGTGGTTATAGTTCTTGTACTTTACGTTTGCTCTCTCGAGTTGTACTCTAAACTGTGTGTTATTCCTTGCCAATAAATAAATAAATGTCTAACAGCTCTAAGCAATAAATTCATATGAACGATACTTTTCCTCCTCTGCTTGACTATTGCGGGAGGTTTCACTATACAGGCTCACACTGTAATTTTGGTCATCGGTTGCCGTGTTGAGACTCTCGTCATTGCTACTTGGACTGCGAATAACAATCACATGACTTGGTGTGGTTTCACTGATGATTCCACTGCTGCTGCCCGGGATGATCACATCGGAAATGACCGACCGACAGCGAGTGTCCTGACACGAACTCGACTTGCTGTTGTGCGAACTTGACTGGCCACCGCCACCGATCACTTGCAGTTGACTGCAACTCTTGATGCACAGTTCTCGTTGGTCCAGTACACTGCAATATGAGTCGTTGTGCGATTTGACCTCCTCTCCCAGGACATATGCACTCGAGGACCGTCGTGTGGTGGTCACCGTTTTGGAGCCTTTCTTTTTGCCACTTTTGTTATCATTTCTCTGGTCGTTGGCCACCTTTCTGCCACTTCCTGCACTGCCCGTGCCATTGCCACCAAGTTTCGCACTTTTAGGCAGTAATATTTGCAAGAAATTCAATATCTTCTCATGACTATTGCTCAACAGTTTGTTGTTGTTGCTGTTGTTGTTGTTGTTGGCAGCTTGACTCTTCAAATACTTCTTATTGGACATTTCCACGTCTGGTGATTTGGCGCCTCGACATAATTCGTCACTTCGAGAGCGATCCGTTTCCCTGAGTTGTCGCACAGAACAGTTGAGTAACAGTGTGTGCGCATAGTGTTGGTCCATGTACTCAACGCTCTCGTGTTCTTCATTTTCTTGTTCGCAAGAATTGGTAATATGGTCCATCAGCCTGTTGATCAAATAATGCTGAGTGCAGTCGGCACACAGGTTGAGGTCAATGTCCACCAGGTTTGTGTAGTCGTCTTCCTCTTGTTCATCATCGTCCGCATTGTGAACATTTTTGGCCATGAGAAATACCTCGAGTTGGTCGAACTGTTCCTCAGTTGGGTCAATCTCTTCCTGAGATGTTGAGGCAAATCTGGTCTCTGCAATGAGCCATTGATTTGGCTGTGACTTGGACAGTAAGTACAACATGGTCAACTGGTGGTCCATCACCACCATTTCTTGGCTTTCTCCATTTTCGTCGATCCTGTCGGCCAAATTCAACTTTCTACTATTGTGCGTGTTGTGTCGTTCTCGAAGAAATTCCCTCAGTTTATGTTTGCATAAGGACAATGTCAAATAGCGGTAGTGTTGCCACTGTTTTTCGTGTTGATAGTGATGTCCCCTGTGTGGGAACCAACTGTCCACGTTGCTCACCATCTCGCTTAGCTCAATCAACTTTTGATAGTGAAAGTGATTGAGAATCAACTCTTTGCCCGCATTGGCTCCAGTGCCGGCACTGCCGCTGCTTCTACTGTTCCAAATGCCACTGCTCACAAAGGAAGACGATGTACTCTTGGTTGCGGCATCACTGCTAAACGATAATCGACCAGTGGTGGAAGTGGAGTCCTTGCGGCCATAATACGAGAACTCGTACTGCGAGTCAGATGACAACTGCAAACAAACATTCAATGTGTCAGTCTCGTCATGTACAATACATTTCTCACCTTTCTATTGTTGTAACTTTTGCGAGTCAACTTATTCTTGAGCATCATGATGCCGCTGGTCATGGCATTAGAGGAAGTGCCCGTGTTCTTGTTGGCGGCACTGTTTGCCAGGTCACTCGACTCCTCACTGCAATCAGTCAGTGCTTTCGGTTTGCCTAATTCTTCCTCGCTGTTATTAGTTTGATTGTTTACTTTGACGTCCTCTCTGGAGGCCATTGCACTGTTGTTGTTCTTCTCACCAGATTTATTGCTCGATCCTTCGTGTCGAGACGTTCGATTGTTTCCACTGCTCATGCTGCTGCTTTTACTGCTTGGCATTTCGTGGATTTTGATGCCTTCCTGTTGGTCAACCTGACTGTGCACACACGGCGGTGTGCTGGTCTTCCGCGAGGTAAGTGCATGCTTTCTGCTGGTAGTGCCCTGCTTGTTGTGCTGCTTACGAGTCTCCAAACTGTCACTCGCGTAACGAGTCAATTTGGGATGAATTGGATTGATGGCTGCAGGTGACGGTGTTCGGATGAATTCGTTCTCCAGTGTCATGTGCACGTGATTCTTGCGGTAATTGCTCTGGTAAATGATCGAGTTGCTCTTGAACTGTTTGCCACTGGGACCATGTGTAGAACGTCGCTTGTTGAACAGTGTGCTGCTGCTGCTGTTGATTGAGTTGTTGGCATTGTTTGGCCGCACTGTGCCAGCCACGGGCACTGCATTGCGCTCCGAGTTGATGGAGAACAAATTGCGAATCATTTGACCAGCACTCCATGTCTTGTCACTGTCGCCCTCGACTGATCGGTTGAGCTGCACGGACCTGCTGTGTGCAATGTCCTCACAGTGACATCGACATTTGCAACTGTCTTCTGCCTGAGCGATCTCTTTGTTGGCAGTCGTTTCGTGTTGGTTGCTCTCGATGTGCTCCACACTCGGCTGCTGATTGTCATTGTCCACTATTTTGCTTTCACTGTTACTGTAATTGGCAATGGACGGATTGCTGGTAACCATCACTGCTTTAGGCACACTGTGACACACAGGCCGCACTGGCTCTATTGGGTTCGAACTGACCGAGTGGATCGATTGGTGGTGCGATGCTCGACTTGCCCCAATTGCCCGCGAATGGTTTCGTGACCTGTGACCGCACACTTTGCACTCACCACCAGTCACTGGAAAGTAGTCTGCTTCCTCCATTTGTTGATTGTTCCTTCCGGCCAAGCAGTAATGAGTGATGGGCGAAGTGACCGCGTCGATTCGTTTGTACAGCGTGGCACATTCCTTCTTGAACTGTTTGGTGAAGAAGGCGTACAGAAATGGATTGGCACACGCGTTCAGTGGCAACACAAACACGGTGAATATCTTTGCTTCCTCTAGAGAGATCAAATTCCAACCAGAGATGGCGGTCACGGTGAAGAAAGCAATCGGTGCCCAGCAAAGAAAGTCGGTGAACACGAGCAAGCCCATTCGCATGGCAATTCGTGTGTCGTTCGAGTTCCATGCTTGTGAGCCTCGAATGGCACAATACATTCGGAGGTAACATCCCATCAGCAGAGCAAATGCTAACCCATTGAACGCTATTAAACTGAGCACGTACAACTTAGACCAAATGCTGTCGTCCGTCTCGAAAGGAAGGCAAACTGCAAACTTGCGATAGTCACTAATACCGATCAGTGGCAGAATGGCCATCACCAGGGAAAATACCCAACCAACTGACATGATGGTGCTGGCAGCTCGGAGTGAAAGTCGCTTGTTGAGATGCATCGCGTGTGTGATGGCATAGTTTCGCTCGAGTGTGATCACTGCCAAGGTGTAAACGGACAGTTCCGCACTGAACACTCCTGTGAAGCCAGTCATCTGACAGGCCCATGAATTTTGCCATCGAATCGCGTACGAACGGAAGTGGTTCAGTGTGGATGCATCCACTAGAGCCAACATGCCAAGGTAGATGCCCATGAAGAAATCGGCTGCTGCTAGGTTGCACACCAAAAATCGAGGCACGTCCAACTTGCGTCTGCGTCTTCGCCGTCGACCAAACACCAAAACCACCAGGACCATTCCATTGCCAATGAGTGCCAGTGGGAAGATAATCCACACACCGAATCGAAGAGTCCACCAGTCGAACAAATCTTTGCACGGCATGAAAGGACCCGGCGTGGGAAGACATCGAATTGGCTTGGCCACTAGTGGTCCATGACCAGGCTGGAGATACACTTCGGGTATTTTGTGTTCGCCCACGTTGCTTTGGTCAAACAGACTTTCCCACGGGTAGGTGGAAGGTTTCTCAATGGCAGCAAACAGGTCGTTACTGAAGTAGCCGTACTGCACATTTAACTGTTCAGCCTCGTAATCGCTGTAGTCGAGTGGGTGACTATACTGCTTCCAGAACTGTTGAGCCAATTCGTTGATGGTCAAATTGACATTTGACGTGTCCGTGTCCTCGAGCCACAGAATTGAGTCGTGCAAGTGTGGCGAGTTGTCTCTACCGTTTGCGTTCGAATTTGACACTTGCATTCGACCAATGTATGGACAGCAGTGGTATGCATAGGACAGTGCAAGGTGGTGCACATAGGGAAACGATTCTACCGAGGGAAATTCTCTCAGGTTTCGATTGCCGTGAACTTTGATTTCGTTTATGTTGATCAGTCCCTCAGTTGGGAGCACGGCAAAATGGTTGTGCCCTAGGTTACTGTAGACAGACACACGGTCACTCGAAGTGATCAACTCGACAGCACACTTACATGTCAAGTAGTGATGTCAATGGGACAAATGCCTGCGAGTCGATGTGCACTATTTGATTGCTCTCCAAGTTGAGCACCTTTAAACTTGCCAGTCCGACAAATGCGTTCCGTTCGATAAGTTCGATTTGGTTGTGTCCCAGTGCGAGATCGATCAGCTTGCTCTGACCGATCAATGCATTGGCAGGCAGTGTTCGCAACTCGTTATAGCTGAGATCACTGTGCAACCGAACAGAAGTGGCATAGTCATAATTAGGAAAGATTGATTATTGCCTGAATGAGTGGTGTACGGTTACAGGGATGTTACACTTACAGGACACGCAGTTCGGTGCATAGATGGAACGAGCTCGGCAAGTAGCTGATTAGGTTCGACTTGAGTACTCTACACCAGAAATGGTTAATTAATTGTGTCGAGTTGATTGATCGAACTGTGTGTGTGTACTCACAGACTTTTGAGACTGTGTCCCACTTGCCGACACAGATTGCTGTCAATATAGTGCAGTCGACTTCGGTCCATTTTGAGATGCTCAAACGAGTCACAGTTTTGCAGTGACGGAAAGTGTTCTTGATTTTCAATTTCCGACAAGTAACTGTGCAATCGACAAAATGACAGTCGTACAAGTATTAGCATTATGCCTTACACTGTTCGACACAATACTCACAGCTTGCGCAAACGGGGCAAATTGATGAAAGCATTCTGGTGCACTTGTACCAACGGATTGGAGGCGAGATCAAACTTGATTAGGCTCGAATTTGTGCCGCCACCGCCGCCGACACTTGATTGATTGCTCGGGTAATGTCGCACAGTGAAGGCCTCTTCCGGAATCCAGTGGATTTGATTGTTCCGTAAATTGCTGGTTAGGCAAAAGGCAAGGCAGAGGGTGAGCAATAGTTTTAATAGCCGCAAAATGGTTCAACAAATTAGCACAACTCGGCACTGTTTGTGTGGGTGCGAGAGTGACACTTTGCCTACAAACTAATCTAATTTGCGCGCTTTAATTTTGCGCCATTTAATTTCAATTATGTCTACCGCTTGACTAGCATTTGCTCAATTATGCTTGTCACATCTCGACTGATGACATTTGGCTTACTGCACCACTATGCCACTTGTTACATTTATTACTGTCCATACTGCACGACAATGTTTATGTTTGACTATTCTTGCTACATTGCTAATAAATGGCATTTCTCATTTGAGCACTTCCAAGGAACACTTACACTTCAGCGAGTTGACTCAAAATGGAAGGCTGTATTTGATCACTGGGAAACACTTTGATTCGGTTCGAACTTAGATCTCTGAAAGAGTAAAAATACATTCGATTAGTGTGAAGAGGCAATTGAAGCGAAATTAAATTAAACTGCTAATTGAATCCAAATGGATTCGAATTCAATTGCACAATTTCACTTACAAAGTTTTGAGTTTGTTCAGGCCGACAAAACACAGCACTTCTAAAGTGACGATCTGATTCGAGGCCAAATTGCTGCGAGGAATAAAAAATGTCATTGAAACTTACTCAAATCGTACATCGACTGCATGCAATGAACTCACAGATACTCGAGTGATCGTAGTAAGGCAAATGTCTCGTTGTCCAGTCGAGTGAGTCGATTGTTGTTGAGATAAAGTCTGCGCAGATGAGACAGTCCACTCTGCTGGTGCTCGGCATGGTTGCTTCCTTCAAAGTGGTCACCTTGAATGTGGCCAATTTGGTTGCCACTCAGTACTCTGTATTAAAGATATATATAAACAATACTTAATAAGAGCTAAAAGAATAATGTAAGATTTATAAGACTATAAAGAGAGTGACCATTTGTCATTTCAGTGTACATGTGCTTGGCAATAGTGGATGAATGAATAATGTATTAGGCCGATACGTTTCGGTAATCGAATGGACACTCAATCTGGACATTGTCTGATGGTGTGTGCTGTGTATGTCTGAGGTTTGAAATTTGAAATGAATGGTTCAATATTGTCCGTGTTTGGTGGTCTGTTTTGCTCCATGAAGCGCCTGCTTCAGTGTGTGTTGACTTATTCGACAAATTTTCCATTAGACCAACCATTGCCAATCGCCATTGAAGAAGCAGTATAAATCAATCAATGGAAAACTAATATTTGTGCTATGAGAAAAAACAAAGAAAACCACATTAAAGCCAATATTGGCCCATTGGTTAGACGTGTCAGTGAATGTTGATACATTTGGTGTAATGCGATGTGTTGACTTCTTTTCAACTCAAATGTTCAATGGCAAAGCAATAGCAAAGTAGCACATTTGGCATTGAATTTTTATTCAAAATAAAATAAACCATTCCATGTTGGTGAGTTTAATTGTTTTAATTGTGTACACTGAACTGAACTGTCGATTAGTATATGTTCACATAAGAAGACACGAGGAGCAGCATCTTTGTGCATTATTGGTCTGGCCGTTGTTGTTGATTTGGTATCCGTTAACATTATTGTTATTCTTTGGCATGGTAGCTTCTTTCTCGATTAACATCTTGAGCACAGTTGGAGCGTCGTCTGGAATAGGATTATTGACTTTCTTCGATCGAACTCGCTTTGGGTCGTACTTGGCCTCGTATAAGTTCTGATAGTCTTCGGGTCCCACCAGACAAGTTGGCATGTCGTCCACTGTTTCTTTGATTTTGAATTTAGATTGTTTGGCCTTGACTTTCAATTGGTCTTTCTTGATCGTCTGGGCATTGTAGATGTGCTCGTAATCGGACGGGGCGATGAGAGCAGTAGTCTCGGCTGATGGATCCATTGTTGGCACGAGGGTAGGGGTGACATTGCACTTGACTTTCTTTGCTTTGTTCTTTGCTTTGAGTGATGACAACTTTAAACTTTGCTTGGAACTATTTGCAGCACGTAATTTCTTGCCTTTGAACGAACCAATTTTCTTTTTCCGGAACGAGGGCATTTTGATTGTTTTCGTAGAAGACATTCTTGAGACGAGATTTGAGTAGGTTGCGTCTCAGAGCTGACCAGATAAAAAAAACCAATTAGGCTTGCTCCTACATTGGACAATTTGCGATCAACAAAAGTGGAGTGTTCCTTTAAATCAGCCAACAACAACTCGAAACTTAATTTAGTGTCACTGGAAAATTCTAATTTGTACTATAGTTACTATAGCATTGTGGGCTTATTGCAATCAGCATTGTGCCAACAATCTGCTCACGTGTCCACTCGCATCATTTCGAGTCGAGCCTCTCTGAATGGAATGATCTCGAATCGTTCGAATTAGTTCAATCCACTCAATCGATACTCAGTCGAGGTGACTAACCAAAACCTATTCTGTGTGACTTTCCTGTGTTGTGGTAATAAAAGTTGCCTCGTCCCCTAATGACGGTCATTTTGGTGTGTTTGCTCGGAGTTGGATTGTTTTGCGTCTGTTGATATTATCACTGACACCATTCACTGGCATTCACTTCACTATAATGTGCTTCTGTCTTTACATCGCTTTGGAGATTTCCGTTGACATTTTGGTGTGGGTGCACTTGTTCTGGTTGTCCGCTTGATTGGTGCCTCATAATTTCAGTGCTCGATTAGTGAGCGCTCGCTGGTGAGTCGTGACTTGGTCATAGGCAAACACAACTGGACACACAAACTTTACACTGACCGAACATGTTTGATCACTTCGATAGTCTAGTCCGTTCTCATCACATACATTGACACTTTCACTGATCAAACAGACTGTCCATTACTGCTGCATTATTAATGCATTCACTGCTGTTAGTTCTGATTGGGCGATGCATTCAGTCTGCCTCGTGGCATGTTTGATCATTCAATCATTGATCACTCACTATCATTGACTGCACTCACGTGTGTGTGAGGCCAACGTACTGGCAAACATATCTCTTCTCATAATTAATGACTCATTCGAGTGTATTTGAAATTGTGTGCAATCAATCAAATAATTCCGCTAATTAATTCTGCATTACAATTTATTCGCACAGATTCAGTACTCGAACAGAATAATTTGTGTGAAGGTTTGCTGACTTGTTTGTTTGTGCTTGTCTCACATCAAATCAATTCGATTGTAATGAATTGTATATATCAATTTGTTTGTGTTCAATTTGTGGAAAATTTAAATCGATTTTATGCTTAACTTACACAGCCAAACTGTCAATGATATGGTTGTTTGGGTTTTGCAGGCAAGTTTGCACGCACGCCATTTGTACAATATTTATTCTGTATTAATAGAATTTATATTGTTACTATTCTAGAAGGAATGTGTGTGTGTAAAATTGGATTTGAATGCATTCTATTCTATTAATAATTTGAACTGTTGCTATTTACTGACAGGCTCATTGTGTCTCACCTCGACCACTTGCACATTAGCAGCATTCTACTGCAGTGGGAGTGCATGCATTGTTGCATTGTGGCCATATTGCTGTTTGCACTGTCTGTGCCTTAATCGCATTTAGTTCATTTAATTACTCGTCCATTCTGTCTTTATCAAAGAGAGGCCCATTCCCTCATCTCTCTGGTCATATTGTTTTGAATGCCTTCAATGGCCTTTTCCTCTATTTAATGTCACAGGCTTTTCACTTCATTCACTGTCTTCTTCGTTTTCTTGGAAACAGAAGAATGGAAATCCAAGAATAGCCCAAACCAGAGAAGCGCAAATGATTCGATGACGATTGCACGCGCATTAACCCTTTGTGCTGAATGTTTGCTTTGCTGCCCGACATTTCCTCTCACATTGAGCAGTGCACTTGTCACCAAGTTTACGCTTCAATTTCACTGCTGGCTCGTTTATCTTCACGCCGGCACTAGTTTTCACCAGCTCATTTCAGTGCCATTCAGGGTTCTTTGTCGCCACCAAAGTGTGATGAACTCGACTCGAGTGTGTCGGCAATTACTGTGGCTCGACAGTGGCGAGGGAGTCACTCACTCAGTTTCCATCTGTTTGCTGAACGAGCCAAATGGTGAACGCAAACAGCTCGACTTGTTTGATTTAACTCGGTCGGCAGAGTTTGCCACCCCGATTTGTTTGGATTTGGTGCATTTCAAATTAGATTTGCATTGTCTCACCAATAAAGGATCGATTGTCGCCCTATTTGAAACAACCAAATTGATATATTTCATATGTCAATAATATTTGCACTTGCAATTTTGTTGAATGTGTGGCTTGCACCCACTAACGCCCACATTGCCTCACTTGTTATGCTTCCAATTTGTATTATTATTTCCGCGTTTTAAATATATTTCATTTATATTTTCGAAATATGAATTGCCGCTTAATTGCCGTATTGTTTAGACATTGATTGCCTTGTGCTTGATCGATGAGCTCGAATTGAGACTCTTTCCTTTTGAGAGTGTTTTGTAGCAGATTCGATTAGGTAATTAATTAATGTTATCTCAAATTGTACAATTGGCTTGGGTTATAATTTATATTCACACAATCGAACGTGTATTGGCTTGTCAAATATATAAGCCGTCTGATAATTTGTAAAGATGTACTCGAGCACACTTTCCCATATCAAATTTTGCCAATCTCGACCAGTGGCATATTAGGTTTCATTTGAAGGAATCCATTGGCGACACCTCACTTTTGTGTACTCTTCCACTTGATCTAGATACGTTAATTACATGATTAATGTACACACTTCACTTCACTATTGGACGGGTTGTATTTTACCATGATAATAATCATTAGACTCGTTATATGATGATGAGTGGGTGAGTGTTGCTCATTAGTGCGAGTAATGGGCCACCGCCACAGTGTTTTGCCATCTCACTTGTCACTGCATTAATAATAGCAACAATAATTACCCTTTCTATATTTATTATTATATCTCCATCATCATCATCATCACTTTTCCGAGAGATCTTTTGATCCTCACTTCTAATCACTGATTTATTGGCATTCAGATATAGGAAAGTTCTGGTGGCCTCGTAATTGCACTTGCATACATTGATTATATGAGTCATTCAATATTTGCATGCACTCGGTGGCTTGTATTTGCACTCTGTCCTGCTAATGCAGAATTAGGGCGATTGATGAGAATGCACTCATCAAGTGCCTTATTGTCATCATGGTGGTGGTGGTGCCTGTCATATTCGACCACGAGCACAAACAATATTTTGATATATCATTCTGCAGTGCACTAATAACCACTTGCCTTATGTCATCTACGGCGAATGTATCACACAAATGCATATATTTACAGAATGTATTGTGCCTGATTTATTATGCGTCCCGACTTCGGAGAGAACAAAATGCAGTCTGGATTACCGGGCCGAACAAGTTGGTCGATTCAGTCGTGCAGGCACAACTCGATTCAATCGGTGCACATTCGCTTTTTAGTGTCACTGAAAAATTCCACACTCCTGGACAGACTGCACTTTTGGTACATGGCTCGGTTGAGGCGTAGGTGGAATTGTGTCGTGTGTGTGTGTATGATGCTATACACCACTTATGGCTTATCAACAATTTGCTTTTAGCATTCTTTTCTTGGATATTATTTGTGTGTGTGTTTATACTCACAACTGATTCTGGGAATTGTGTTGTTCTTGTGCCTCACTGCAAACATGTCTGGCCCATGCACTCGGGTGAATCAAGTTCGTCACTGGGCGCAGCAAACGGACCAAATTGATTTATTTCTACCACGCGTTTGTGTCCATTAACGAGATCGCTCTGCTGTTGCACATAATGCCACACTTGCTTGTTTGCTTGTTCTGCTCGAAGTAATTGCACTCACACTCGTCAGTGCACTGTTTGCCATTCGACGTTCTAAGGTTTCCATTGGCAGCTCGATTGGCCACTCGTTGGTTTTATTACTCCAATTTGTTGTTAGCCTCAACATACTACTGGCCTTTTCTCAATGACCCTCACCAAAGAACTCTCCAACGAGCCATGGTTGCAAGCACAATCAAATCAAACCAAACCAATCCTTGAGTAATTCTTTTTCTTTGGCCATCAATCTTGCCAATTGGCGGAACGCACTTTGACAATTGTATGTCTTCACTCAGTGAGTGCCATTCAGTTTGACATTTACTTACCAGTATACTATAGTATGTCTATAGACATCATCATGGTCGCTTCATAGTGCTCGCGGTCTTAATCGCTAATATCGATTGTTACCGAATCGATCTTAATTTATAATTCAGGACTGGAACCATTGCCCATCTAAACAGCATAATGGCTTGTCTCTCACTACCAAGTGCAATGAATGAATTGTTCTACTCAGCCATTATTGCCTCGTGCGGTACTTGTGATATTTATAATGCACTTCACACAAGCAACACGTCTACAGGCAGAGAAGTATCGCAATCGGAATAAGAATGAACTGATCTACTGAACTTGGAATGTTCTCACGAGCGTCTCGCCATTGAAGGAATGGCTCGTGTACATGTGTGTGGCCATTGTCTGCCGACTGCAGTCGAGTGTCTCTGTCTAGAGTCTAGACCAACCAAGATATATCTGCAGTAATCAATTGTGCGTGCACTTGATTAATTGCCAACGACGGCTCTATTGGCCATGACACTCAACAATGGCACACAATGTCACCCAGTCGTTGGAGCAATCCATCAACCAGTCTGTTCATAGCACAAATCTTGTTTTGTATCAGATCTGTCTGCCCGTCCAGACCCTCAATGGGTTAGCAGGCTCAAAACAAACCAAAAAAATAGTCAATTTGGATCGATTCTAGTCGACAAGCAAAATACGAATCGTTATATTATTTTCTTTGTGTAGATTTGTTGGCAATTTTAATTTTCCACAACGAAGATGAACAATTTTAAGAGTACATTCTATCCGATCACTTTTCCAAATATTGATTTTTGTAATTTTCCATTAGAGAAAGGTTTTCATTAGTATTCTGCAAAGCAGCAAGCCAAATTAGCTTTGTGTCTAATTGGCTTAATTTGGACAATAATAATAAGTGGCACATTAGTGCGGCTAATTGAATTAGTGCCAATTTCCATTGGTGGACAATATTGGCACAATGCTGTGTGCAGTACTGCAAACCAAGTCTGTGTGGACAAACCACTGAACGAGTGCAATACTAAAACAATAAATCACCATGCTGCAGTGGACAGCACTTGGCCAACATTTGTCTCGTACTTCTTCCATTGGGCCAATTGTCCTTTCCATCGTCTTCCTTCTTGACCGCACACTAAGTTGGCCACAAATTGTCCATACGATTAATAATTATCTCTAATTAATTTGTCAAACATGGCCACACTGCCAAACATTATAATCGAATTACATTTCACTGCAAACACACAGTCGACACAGTTTCTTTAAAAGCAGCCATTCCACTCACTGACCCAAATGTCTCATCTTGGAATATTTCCAGCCAATTCACATTTGGCTTTCAGTCATTCTTAAGCAAACTATTCCAGTCATCAATTTAGTCATTTGCACTTGTTCCATCTCAGCCTGTCACCAATTCTTACTATTATACTAATGATGATCATTTCAAAAATTCACTCAAAAATTAGACTTTATTATTAATTCATTAAATCTAATTATCTGCAGTCTCAGTCTCCAATTAATTAAATCATGTGGCACGTCGACTGTATGAATCAAGAAGAATGTGCCACACAATGAATTGTATTGGTATGTTTATATTTCATTTGGCTAATATGGAATTTATACGATTCTGGACTTTGGACTTCATTTAGTCTAAATTAATTGTTTCCTCTTTGGTGGCTTAATTCACTCTGTCGCCATTTAAGAAGGCCATTTTTTATATTTACGGTTTAATTAAATTTAATTTACTAACCGAATTATCCGCAAATAAACGAGTCGATCTATTTGCTCTCTCGCCCACGACTTGTTGTTGTCTCATGTGCTTGACCTATTCTCTGGTAATTTACACTTCCTTCATACTTTTCATTTGGAATCGATTGTATCATTGTGCAGTTTATCCTGTGATTGATAGTCATGATCGGCCTCTGAGTTTGCTAATGTGGCAAAAAGTTAAAGGGGGCAAAAAGAGCTTTTTAAAATTCACAACACAAACGTTGGCAATCTTGTTGCTTCCGATCGTCACTAAATTATAATTTATAATTCTCTTTCCTCTGTTCCCCTCTTCGACTGACTTTGATAAATTCGGCAATATTTCTTTCTTACTATTGACTATATTTATTTATTATTGAACTTTACTTTCCATTAATTAAATATTTGACTCGTGTTGTGGAATGTTTTTGTTTGTGTGTTTGGGCAATTCCACTTTTCCACGTGAAGATTCGCCGATCAATTGGCCGAGTTATCGATTTATGGATTGACCGTTTAATTAATTAAACTGTCTGCTCAGAACTGTCTAGAACAATGTAGAACAATGTGTGAGCTGTCTCGGGGTCAGTTTGAAATTACACGAAACGCTTTGGCCATTTGTTTATTTTTTATTTGACTTCACATGAATTGAATTACATCGTTGTTTTACTATATTTTGATTTTGTTCTTTCTCTAATCGATATTAAGAGTTTTATATTATAGTATTTGAGGATAATATTTGCATTCCTAAGAATTACATGTTAGGTAATGCAAACTGCAGACTACTACTACAGTTAGTCGGAAGGGCCATGAGTAGAAATAATTAAATAAATCCATAAACATACCGAATGCATACATAAGCTTTTTGCCCTTTTGTGCGCTGCACTGACTGTGTGTGTGTGTGTGTGTGTAAAGTATAGCACAGAGTGGCCCGTTAATTCAGTTAAGAGTTGAATTATTTACCAATGCTATTTGATATTATTAATTCATAAGAATGTTGATTTACTTGGAATTTGAACATCAAATGTGAACGCAATCGATGTTTACATTGCAATGCACATTGTATTATATTTGGGTGTGAGTAACTGCACATTTGCATGAATCACTCTGTACATGTGCGAGGGAATGATCGATTTAATGATCCAACCAGTGATGAACTATCTCTACCATTTTGTTGTTAGTGTTCACTCGTCCAGTCAAGTAGTAAAATAACCCTTGTTTCCGTTGTAGACACATTTTCCCAGGCTCACCAGACCAGACCAGACTGGTGAGTAATCAATTTGGAGACCATTTGGACGGGCCCAGTCTGAAGTCATTTCGACAGTGGACCAATTGATTGCCATTCCACTTGGCCATCATATTTGCTTATGAATCTATGAATTAATGCAGTGTTCGAGATGATTGCAATTTTTTCAATTACCCTCAAACACTATTGACAGTACGAGTTGCCCAATTTCAGGGATAATAATTAATTTGCCTTGTCGAGCCATTGCCACTCGGTTTGTTGTGCATTTATTTAATTACACATTCTGTTTGCTCAGTCTGTGAAATAGTTGAATTATAATTACCATTCTCGTGATTATATATTCAATTTCAGTGACAGGTCCATCACAGACTGACATTATCACAGTGACATTTTGTTCGTAGATAACGAGCCACTGGACTGCTGATTTGCTTTTGTGTCGTCCATTCACGCATCGTGCTAACTTGCCATTTTGACTGTGTTTCTAATGGCTTCAACTGTAGTCTACTTGATGACCTTTAATTGATTGTCATAATTTACATTTTTGGTTTTAACTCGAATCGATCGGAGTTATTAGTATCAAATAGCCTTTATCATCAGCCGATTTGTTCTTACATTCTAAATCAGGGCATCCATCTGCGCTCATCTCAACTCACTTCTGTGTGTAATCTAGTCTGGATGGCAACGAGTGTTTTCATGCCATTTATCGCCGGGAACTGGGGGTGTAAGCAGTTCTGTTACAGTGCACAGTCAATCTGTTTCCCAGGAATAGCCATACATTTGGCCATCTATACTCTTTCCTCGATTTATCGGCTGAGCAGCTATTACCACACCGAAATGCACTTTTCCCTAATGGATACAAACTTATTAGCCATAGTGAGCGAACGTATTATCGTTATCTTCATCATTACGATTTTTGTTTTGGTTTTCTACTGAGCACAGAAAAAATGCTGGTGCTCCAAAGAATTGATACAGTGTGAGTGTGAGCTTCATTTTATTGATTGGTATTTTAAATTCAATTTTAAAATTTAAACCAATTTGACCGCCCTGTATTATATTATAGATTAATTCAATGTGGATCAATTTGGCTTATTTAACAATGGAGCTCAATCTCGAACCGAATCTGTGCACTGTGCTCATTTCGCTGTCCCCAGTCTGCAATATTTCGGTCTTTAACCCTCTAATCTGTCAATTTGTAATCACATCTATTGAACTTTTAATTTAGTTAATTTATATTCTCTTCTTGTTGATCTGTTTGCTTTTTTTGTTTTGTTTTATTATAGCACGGTCAATAAATTTTCGTTACTTTCCATACATTGAATCATTTTGCGAGGGCATTTTGATGGCCTTGTTAGTTGAACTGCTCACTGAGGACACTGTCGGACATACTTCTCAATGAACTACACTTTCGTTTACAACACGAAATCGAATAAATTATTATTTTTCAAATGCTAATTATTCTTTAAGTTACAATTCAATCAGACTGGGTGAGCTATAATATTCTTTGCCCTTGTGTAAACATTTCCACATCTTAAAGTACTTGAAGTATTTTATGCACTTCTTATGTGACTGGACTTTAGCTTATATTTGGACTCAAAGTTGACTTGCACACAGATTGGACTGAATTTATTAACATTTGCAGTGTTGTGTTGACAGTTTGAATATATATATTTTTTGTAGACATTCATTGAGTGGCAATGTGTGTAATTTTTAATTGATTGTTCCTGCATGTGCTTGAGGAACACTGTGCGCACTGGAAGTGTCATTTGTGACAAGCCATTTGAAGAGAATATTGTGTCGAGCCCAATTGGCAATACATTTGCTCATTGCCTTAATATATTCAGCAACATATTCAATTTTCTAATTGTAGTCAAATTAATTTCTGCAACTGTCGTCAGACCCCGGTAAGTTTAGTTTGCTACTACTGTTTGGTCGGTGCAGCTTGTCGGCACACTGAACGGCAACGTAATTAACTTGTCTTTCTGTCTGGCTCTTGAATCGGTGCCAATCTGACTGGCACAGTCGCTCTCAACCACGGGACCTGTCAGCCAGACCCAACCCTGGCTTGTCTACTACACCTTCCTTCCCTCTCTCGGCCAAATTACATTTGAAAGAGTCCACACTCTGAGTGAGATATACCATTCTGTATTGATCAAACCGAATTGCATATATATTCCATCATCTAATTTGCATTTCACTTTATATCACATTGTGTCCGCTCCATTCATGCACTTTGTATCTTATTCACATTCCACTTGGAATGCATTGAACTTTACGCACTGTTTAGATTGCAATTATTCTTCTCTGCATTACATTTCGCAAATAAAATAATTTGTTTTGCTAAACTTTTGTATTATTTTGCATTTAAATTTAATTTGGATACTATCAAATTTAAGTTATTATTTTATTATTGAAATTCTTTCTTTTTTATATTGAAATATGATTTTGTTGTTTTGCTGTTTTTGATTTAGCATTTTTTTCGTATGGGAAATTCAAGTTCCTTATTATGGCGAATGGCGAATTTGACAGGACTTAATAAACACGAAATGACTTGGTGGTGATAAATATTAATAATTGTCATAGTGGCGATATTGGCGTTATTAGCCGGGCTTAGTGTGTTGAGTGAGAGCACACACAGCTCATTACTGTGCATTGGAGGGAATAAACAAGTTCATAAATAATTGATTAACTCAAGTGCGCATAGAGTGACAAAGTGGAGTAGTGAACTCATCGCAGTGTGAGTGACCTTATGGCAGTAAGGGCCCCGATTAATGTCAATTAGGCACCGACGAGCGCACTAGTTTGTGTGACACTTGTGACTGTGTGCATTCGAATGTGATCGCATTTGTCGAGATTTCAATTGCTCTCAATTGCTCTCACAAGGTGAGGTGAAAGGCAATGAGGCAAAGTGACAAAAAGTGGCAAAGTGGCAGCGATCACATTGCCAAATGAGATCAATAAACAACATTACGATGACTACACGATCGCAACACACTGCCAATTGAGTGTCAATTGTCATTCTGTGTAATGTGCAAAGTAAATTTCCAAATAGACTGTGTCACCGTCAAGTGTATGCTTTCATTTCCGGTATTCATTAAACACGATTCTGTTATATTGAGAATTGTTGTTGTTCATTTATTAATTTATTTGTTACTTGCAATCAGCAAGTTTTACTGTAAAGGTGCCTTCAATACCTTTTAAAGGAATGATCTAAGAAGTTATTTTGGGTGCAAGTGTCACTTTGAGACTGTGAGACCAGCGTGGCACCTTAATTGGCACACACACACAACTGTAATCAATAAGTTCGTATCCATAAGGCAATTAATATGTCGACATTGGGCCAATTAACTAAAGTGCTTCAGTATTGGCCATACAGCTCACTTTGCCGAGAGCAATTGCGCCAACTGGAACTGTCCTGTCTGGTCAGTCCATAAACTTGGCACTATTTCATCAGTTTGATTTTTCGTCTCAATTGATTTCGCCATTAATGGTGAGCAAGAAAAAAGTTTCTTGTATACATTTTCTTGTTGTTGTTTGTTTATCCGAGAGAATAGTAATAATAATTTTTTATATTTATGCTTGGCAAGCTTTTCTTTGTTTCTCTGTATGTTTGTTCTAGCTTCTCAGATTTCTTTGGGTACATTGTTTAATTACATGGATTTACAGGGGTCGGTGTAGGAATTAGTGGCCAAAAGTCAGTGCACTGTGTCTGACAATAATTAATAAAAAGTGTTGCTCTGCAAAGTGTAAATAAATCGCATTCAGTGTAAGGAACAATACTAATGATGTGATGTGGTGGGGTTAGAGTTGCGGTGGTGGTCATGGCTTGCCAGTACTTTCCAGATTCAGTCCATTAGATTAAGTCCATGTTAGTGGTCATGTTTGGGCTAGTGTGTCTCAATTGTTTCTTTTGCTCGATCGTTTCTCACTTCTCACCCTTCTTCGATTGAGCAACCACACCAGTACGTGACTATTACCGATAGAGAGACCAATTTTTAAATTGTCCAGACCGATTGACTTGTATTCAAGTTGCAAGTTTGGTTAACTTTTCTCTTTGACGAGTCGAGTTTCATCATCATCGCTGCTCAGGATGAGAACGTTGTGCTTCTGTTTGCTTCGCATTCATTAGATAATTTGTCCATTAGTGGCAGCAGTGCGATATTGTCCACACTCGACTCCAATCAAACAATACACAAACAAACACACAGCTCCGAGCTCTCGGTTTTATTTCCGCGTACAAACAAACTATCTAGTCAAACATTGGGCCGATTGGTTGTCTCAGTTCTGTCGCGTTCAGTTAGTTCCGTTCCAATTGGAACACTTGATTAACTACTGTTGATGTGGTCAAACAGGACCAATTTGGACATTGCAAATTCTGTCCAATTTGTGTGTGCTCACAATTTAGTCTTGCCATCGATTCCTTGTTGGAGTGCCCAACTATACTCAAGTTTGTGCATTCAGTTAATTCCTGTTCACAGTCAAATTGATATTGATGATGACATGACATGTGTGCATGGCGCGCCAGTGATCATCGATGATTGATTGACAATCGATTGGACCGTGCTTCGGCAGTGAGAAGTGGGGCCACCAAGTGCACCAAGAGCCTCTTCATATGGTTCACTACTGTGCATTGTCCGTCGATTGTTCACAACACTGGCCCGGACTCTATTTCTCACTCGATCTTCAACTCTGTAAGAAGATTAGCAAACGAGGAATTTGCTTTGCACCACTTTTTTCTTCTTCTTTTTGCACTCGCGAGATTCTTTGCTTCATTGTCGATTATTTTGTTTGTATATATTTTCAGTTCCGGCTAGATAATCGTCGTCATTTTCTGTGTGAATTCACATTCAATTCCTTGAGCTCACTTGCACCCCAGCAACAACCGAGCCAACACTGTCCACTGTCCACTGCAGGCAAGGGTCGCATCACTAAACTTGTCTATTTCGCAATCGCATTTCGCAATCGAATATTCTATAATCGCACCGAATTATATATGTCCGCAATGGCGATGACAATTACGATTATGATTAATGACCACTTGCTTGTGTCAATGTGCCTTTGTGGTACACTTCTTGTGTCTCAGGAAAGGAGGTGCAGTGCCGTGTGTGTTTAGTGGACAAACGATGACGTTGGTCTAGTTCATGTAGGCCATGTACTTTGGTTCATTTGCACCCCAAATGCTCCATAGTGCAGTATTATGACTATGGCAAGCAATGCGTGTAATATTGCATTTGCAATGTTTGCATTTGCAATCTAATTTGGCTGGAATGTTAGACATTAGCTTTGTATGTGGGCGCAACATTATGAATATGCACATCGCTCATTACCAGTGCAATTGCTCATTGGAACGATGTCAACCTTTTCTGGTCTGCTCGAGAATGCACGACTCCGCTCATTTATTCATCGTCGACCCAGACACACACACACACACACACGCGGCACACTTGTTCATTGTTGATTGTTTCATTCAATTCATTCATTTCCATTTTCAAATTTATTTATATTTGCAATTAATTACTGCTGTGTGCTTATCTTCTCGACACAAGCTTATCGCAATTTGAAACAGGAAAAACACTTTTAATTAATTATAATTAGTCCAGTACGGGAGATAAGAAAATGATTTCAATTTCCTTTGAGAGTTAATTTGAATTTGTACTTGTGTTGTTGCTTTTTCATTTGTGTTGTTGCGTCTGTTGGCAAACATTGTGAATTGACTGAACATGGAGAAATAATAAGTCTGGTTAGTGTTTCGGCGAGGCGAGTCAAGTTTCGTGTGTAGTCAGTCTGTCTGCTACGTTTTGTGTTTACCTCTCACACAAAAAGAACTCATCTCAGGTTTCAATCTTGACTTTGATCTTGACTTTGAAAGTCCTATCCAGGGCTGGAACTACTAATTGGTTGGCCAGGTTGTTTGCACTTGGTGTGTTGTTTGTGTGTCGACAGTGTTGCCAAGCACCTGCACAGCACCATGCACTAATAGCCTATTACCGTAATGGCCATTTGGGACGCGCGCAAAATATTTCAGCATTCGCTTGGCACAGTAAAGTCAGCTCTGTGCACATCACTGCATGCAATGGTGTATAATCAAATTAAAACGCGTTTGATTAATCGTCTTTTGATGTACTCTGTCACTGCAAGCCTGTGTGTGTGTGTGTGTGTGCCATTTGTTCATCGATACCTTTCATCGCATATTGCCACTTGATGATGCTTAAATGCTTAATTAATTGAACTAAAGCAATAAAGTGATGGCACATTCAATGTGGTTGTCTGGGTTGAGTTTTTTGTTAGTGTGGTGTACCGGTGTGTGGCTGGCTTGTTGCGAAACGAGCCATGAACAACACAAAACAAACACAGCAAACCTTGTTGGTTTGCTTGTTCACATTTGGCGCCCATCTCGATTAATTTGTTCGCCTGCAAAAGCAAAGTGAACGTTTAGTGCCAGTGTCTGTCCCTGTCTCGTCAGTGCCATCCAGCCCAACACCGACACCCGACTGGTGACACTGCACACTAATGAGCAATGCACTCAGCTCACAATTTCTCATTAGAATTAATGAATGAATCGTCACTAATGAATCTAATCACACACACACACGGCACACTCAACCAGTGATCACACACATGCACACACACACACTGCCAATGGACAATCTCGCCTCTAGTCTCGTTTGGTGTGTGGGCGTGTGATTATAACGTTTTGTGTGTGTGCACAATTCGGTCGGCCGAGAGAGAGAATCCTTTCATTGCTCGATTATGACAGATTTGGGTTTGCTTTATTGTTTGCTGGTCGTGTGTGATCACATTCAATTTACCACACCAGAATGTTCTTCTTGATTTAGCCATTTAATTTTGGACACATTCTCAAAATAAGCTGATCCATTCAGAATATAGCGTTACTTGATGATCTTACACTAGTGTAAGGCTTACAGCACCTACGAGCACTCTTTTTGGCCATAGCAAAACTAATTAGAATATATTTGAAGCAGTGATTTGGCTTGTGTGGAATTTTGAATAGTATCTGTCAAACTCGAAAATGATTTGCTTGTACTCGTACTTGTCTCGTTGGCATTCTACATGCATGAAGGAGTCCGGAATTTTCTACTACTTTTTTGTTGCACTCAACACATCTTTGGCTTTGATGTATTCCACCCTCGCTTTTCGGTTTTGTGCATGTGTGCTTTTTCACTTCTTCCCGGTCATACTTTTCCATTTGGTTTGATTAAATCACACAACACAACCAAACGTATATATATTCGAATATTACTTTTTTTTGCTTAGATCCGATATCCTGGATGGGGTCTGGTTTTCCGTATGTTACCGACACATTACACACAATTGGCAATAACCTCGAATGTACGAGTGAGTTCTTGATTTGACCGGTCGCAAATAATGTTTGGCGCCGGTACTGATTGAGTTTGAGTAATGGCGGTATTATGCACACTCACCCAAACACACACACACAATAATTCATAATTCTATGCATCTGCAATGTAAACAGTGTGTCACAATATATTCAATGGCGATCTAATAGGTCTGTGCAAATATTGATGCTGATGATAGCGTTGATGGCGACGATGATGATGTAATGGTGATGTAATGATTGCGAACTGATCAGATTCATTGACGTCTGTATTGACACGATCACGACTCGGCCGTTGTTCAAGGTGAACCTACCATTTAGTGTCTCACAAACTGAGAATTCAGAATTGTGTGTGTGCATTGAGACTAATCTTATAGACAAATAATATACATAATTTGTGTTTGATCAAGGATTTGTGCATGCACTCAAGAATGAGATCGTGCTTTAGGAATATATATGCCCATAATGATATGGTATGTATACTTTGCATAAGTATAAAGCTGATTATTTCTATTGAATGCACATTGGTACACTTTGTTCTATCATTTACGATTAGATTATTAAATTATTCCAGGTATTCCGGGCATTTTATATTCAATTTTAAATTGCAGATTTGATAGTAAGAATGTTTATCTTTTTCGATTGAGATGTTCTCACAGTTGAGACCCACTGACTTGTGTTGCCATTCGTGTTTAATCTTTCTATTTACCTAAAATTTTAAAGAATTTTCTTTATTTTTCATAGAATTATTTGCCAAAACATTTTTGTTGGCGATTTTGCTGCGTAATGCGATACTACTCGTACTACTATCCCAACAGTATGCCTCATGAGGCAACATGTTTTGCCAAGTGCAGAATTGAATGGATAATATAATTTGGCCCGTGCCTGACAAATATGTGCAAAGCTATTTACCTTGAAAGCTCTTTTTAGTCTTTCAAGGCATTGTATGTGTGTACACATTCCCTGGGCGACTCAAACCAATACAGCTCGGTCTTTGTGTTATTATTATTTGTTTCATCGCTCTAGGTGAAAAACGAAACCGAAACGAAGTACGAAACTAGTACGTGAGTAGAGCAAAGTTGGGGGAGTGCAAATTGAGTTTTCGCAAATGATTCGCCAACTCTCGGCCAAGTGAAGTGTGTGTTTGATCACTGATGTGAGTGGCACTGGCACACTCACTGGACCACTGATAATATTTGACTTGCAATGCAATGCACACAATGCAGAATGAATGCACATTCAAGTCGACTCGAGTCTGGTCTAGTTTTCTCTGCCGCTCTCTCCTTATTGCTTTTTATTGAGATATATTCCTTTGTATTGGTCTAATGTTTTGCCGACAATCGAACGAGTGCACTGTGCAGTTGTGTGCGCCATTGCGAGAGCAAAGAGCAATTGCAAATATGAATTGTGAATTCAAATGCCAAATGTTTCACTTTCGAGCCATTTAAATTTAATTTATTTTGCACATTGTGTGTCAGTGAGGCTGTGTGTGTGCAAAGAAGGGATGAAGAGAAATTAATATATGTTTTATTATTATGGTCATATTATTGCATCTGTGAGGGACCCCTATCTGGACCGGGCCCATTCGAATGCGTGAATGGACAATTTGGTGATGATTGAGTGTGCAGCAGAGATGCAGCACCGCCATGGAATTATGTTTATTAGTTATGATTTATTATAATGCACACATCAATGCTGGCAACGGTGGCGATGATGTTCACTAACACATTTGGCATAAGGCAAAGGCAAACTCATTGCAGACCATCTTAGAACTTATTGAACTTGAATGTTAGCTTAACGAATGATTTGTTAATTTGGCTGAAAATGCACAATCGCAATGATTCCTTTCACTGCAGTGTTTGGGTGTTTGATCAATGATCCACTCTCCTCTGGGGTAGCGGCGGTGTCATCTTAAATAAAGCAATTTATTTTCAATTTAAAATATTTCGCAATTGAGAGGACAAATTAGTTTGAAGGGGCAAAATTAAATCGAGAGACGAGCTTGCGAGCTGGAGAAATTCAATTATTTTGTTATTAACTAATATTGCAAATATTTCGTATTAGTTTGCGTTTGGGTGTCGGGTGAAGTGAAATAATTCATGCTCATGGATGAACTGAATGTTAACTTTGTACTACTATTCTGTGTGTGTGTGTGTGTGTGTGTGCAGAATAATTGAGTAATAATAAGAAAGTTTAGAGGTCGTCAGTGGAGTAATGAATTGATGGATCGCCACTTGGTGTGGTCATGGTCAAACAGTGCTAATTGGATTAGCCACTAATCTCACTGCACACTCACACACACGTGATGCTCCTTCTCGGCAATGGATTAGTAGAGCATCATCATGCCATAACCATCATCATCACCATTACCAGCAATATCTAGTTTCTCTCTCCATTATTCATAACATTCACTTTTCTCTCACTCTCTTCAAATGACCACAGTTCATTTTCAATGTCGATCACGATCCTAATGCCACTCAATTTGAGCCGTGCCCTTTACAACGTTATTATTCTCACAATTCGGCAATTCTTGTTTGCCACATTTGTTAATTGAAATGTTTGTGATGTGATGTGTTATATTCGAATTTTGTTTGTGCATTACTTACAATGATGGTGTATTAGTAATACTAGTTTTGTGATGTGTTCACTAGTAGTGAATCACTACTGATCCTGATAGTAAACACTTTCGAAACACATCGAGTCAATTAGTTGGAGCTGTTGTTGTTGTGCTCCAACTCGGCCACTCGACGGTTTGAATCTTTAAATTGAACTTGAATTTGTCATGTTTTAGTTCCAGTTGACAATGTTCAACTTGACATTAATATTAACATTCTGAAATTGGCCTTTTGGTTAATGTAAATTTGGTTGTCTCAAATTGCGCTACTGTTTGCAGTGTGTCTGCAACACTAACTGGCGATGTTTGTACATTAAGATGGCGAAATGAGGGAGCAAGTAAAGTGAAGAGGCACTTTGGAGCAATTGAAATGTGTCCATTGCGAAGTGCATTGAAGGAATTGCCACTGCAGTATATACAGCTAGTGAGGACACTTAGGACACCGTTCGTTTGCCAATTTACACCACGACCCAATGCACTGCTGGATTACTCGGTGATTTATTCGATTGTTCAATGCAATTCGTTACCCGACCCGAGATTTGTCTTGGCTGGCTTGTTTGTTTTGCTTGTCTCTCATTCGCTCACTCGACTTGGTTGCGAATATTTCCTGTCTCCTCTCTGCTCTCTTCTTTGCCGTATCTTTCTAATTCATTCATTTGATCGTAACCCGTTTGTTTTGTTTGCTTCATTTATTTTCCTGTCCGTCGCTGTGTCCTAATCTATGTGAACTTTTTTTTTGTTCGTTGCTTCTTTTCCCATGAGTTGCATAACCAGCGCAGTCAATTCAGAAGCGCTCTTTCTTCACTTTTTGTATTTTGTATCTTGAGCTCTTCCCTTTTGGCTTCTCACAGTTTAGGTTGTCAAAGGTTTCACTTCTTTATTGGCCATCTCGTTGCATTTGATTGCATCGGCAAGTGCCGGCGTTGTGCTCGGCCGGTTTCTTTAGTGGCCCGTGCAAGTGACATTCTATCCGTTCACTTGCATTCTGTCCGGTGCTCTTTAAACAGCCACAAGGGCTCATTCTGCTGTCTTCGTTTTGGTACACATTAGAATGACAATATGACTGCACTGAGAGTGTTGTCTCGATCGTCAATTGGCTTCGTGGTGTGTCACTCAGTCGAGAGTCGTCTACCCAGTGTTTGGCTGGAGTGGTTCAATCGAGTCACAATTAATTTAATCCGAGCCGCACTCACGATAGCTTCTCAGCTCAACTCAACTCAATTCAACCACTCGCAATCGTATTTTTATTTTTCTCCCGAGACTTGTTCGCTTTCTCCCAGCACGGTTCACCCCAATCTGGGCTCACTTGTGTGCAAGTGTATCGATGTTTGTGTGCAGTGGCAATGAAACTACTACACACACTTGGAGATGTGTTCACATTTGCTCGGTAGTGTCAATCTGCCAGTGAATGTATTTATTATTGGCATTCGCTTGATTATGCTTTCATCACTCAGTGCGAGTTCTATCGATCACGATCGAGTCCACTTTGTCTGCTTTGGCACACTTTGATTTGTATCCAATTTATTATTTCCACACACTCACACACACACACACACACTGAACGGTCCCAGTCTAACTGAAAGCCACACTGCACTGCATTTACTTGGCAATGTAACGAAACCACTTTGGCCGTGTCAGTGAACATTGGTAAAGTGGTCTACTTTGGCTCATTTCGTTTTGGCTTTCTACGCCACTAGTGGGTTGCTTTCGATTTCGATGTTCTCGGTGCCATTTGTTATTGCAATTGGTCTGCATTGTCTATATGTTGTCGTCTGTAAATTAGTCCAATTAATCATATATTGCCGGTCGGTCTTACTGGCAATCGTTTTGCTAATTACTTTACGAGACACAAGTGGTTTGCATCGCTATCGTATCGATACATAGTCCATTTAATGGTTCACTTATTGATGGGCTTGTTTGTGTCATTTATTATGTTTGTCCACTGTGATCGAGCAATCCCATTTCGGTATATCTTTATTTGTGTGTACTTGCCAATCGTTTATTGACTTTACATTATCCCCAGTAATAACAACGCCAAGTGTTAATCATAATTAATAGTGTGTTTTGTCGGTCGGTAATTGCCTTCTGTGGCTATCTAGTTCGACTGATTGATTGGCCACTGCGCTACTGAACTACTGCTGCTAGTGCTAGACTAGTGCAGTCGGTGCAGCGGTGTGCCACTTGTGGCCTAATTTGCCCGTTCATTTGTGCACTATTGCACCAGGCAAAGGCTATTATTACTGGACGCAAATTAATAATACTTACAGGGTAGTGACAAGTGGCCGCGCTGGTGGCTGGCTTGCCGATGTTGCCATTGATGATGATGTTTGGTTATGGCCATTTTGGAGGTCTTTCCAGCGGAAGACGTTCAGTCCGACACCGGTGCAGTCGATGCGAATGACTTTTCGGTGGTTATGACTTTGCTGCTGTGGTGACACTCCAGCTGGATCAGTGCCACTTGTTTTCCACTTGATCTTATCTGCATGCCCATTGGAGGCTATTAAGTTCCAAATGGATGCCGGTGGTGATGCTGCAGTGGTCAGCTCTGATGATGGCAATGATGTCTGTTGGGTAGTTTGCGATGTCGTTTGCCACTTTTTGCTGGACAGGCCAAAATGTTCTTCGACACAAGTGCATTCGGTGGGACACCATATGTTGACGGCGGCAGTAGCATTGTTTGGTAATTGGCCATTCGATATTATGTCACTGCCACCAGTGGTCAATGGGACAGATGATCTACGAGATTGGTGATGATGATGCTGTGAGGACACTGGCAGGACTGTGCTCAAGTGGGCAGTTGTGCCGATCGGAAATGAACTTAGTGTCAGCACAAGTGGCAATAAGCCATCGAGCACTGGTGATGATGAGCATCGTGTTGTTGTCGGTGATCTGTTGGCCAACAGAAGAACCATTGACAGTAACGATAATGAGCTCGATAAGGACAGTGAACAGGCAGTTGGACACAACTGGGCCAACAACCGAACCGGTCCGGTGATGGCTCTACACATTATGGCAATGCTCACATTCTTCTTCCACTGGGGACAGTTGACACTAATAAAGGCAGAGAGGGACAATTTGGAATTGGAGTTGGTTGTGGCGGTGATGAGTAGGTTGGTGGGAGTGGTGGCTGCTTAGGTCGGACTGGCATGAACACACACCGACACTGTGCACAGTCTGGTCTCTGGTGCAGTGGACCAGTGCTGAAGTGATGGCTCCGAGTGGATATGAGGGCGCGATGTGTCCACCATAATGACCAGTGGCAAGCGATATGAGTAGAGACAGACAGACAAGATAGGTCACATCACCGAGTGCAGTCTGACAGACCACCAAAACGATGGTACATTGACAGTTGGCTTTAATTAAATTGTTATTCGTTGTGGTACATTGTGTAGATTGATTGTCAGTGGCGGTGGATCGATCGAATGACAGCAATTAAATTGTTGAAAGTGATCAAACTCATTAGGAACACTGGCGGAGATGTGAGTGCGGCTTGGCAGAGTGACACAATTGTTGCAACCAGACCAGTCGACACTTTTGGGAGCATTGTCTGCCAGTGGATTGTGTGCACTTGACTTCACTCGAGAATGGTTAAATAAATATAGCCGTGTGCATAATCGGTGATGGAATCGTCTTCATGCACTCACTCATTACGTCTGCACGTCTTCGGTTCGGCTTATTATCGAATGCTAATTCCACTCTCACTTCGTTCACTTTATTCTCAATTCTTCTTCGCCAGTCGAATTAATTTGACAGAACAAACCTTTTGCTTGCACTCGTGAATCGCGCCAAAGCATTCAAATTGAGACTTGGCATCACTCGGCGGCGCACTTCGTGGCACTTCTCACGCTGGTGGTGGCACAGTTCGAGTGTCTCCTACTGAGGATCATGTGGACTTGCACTGGCTTTATATACCGAACCGAGTGTCGAATTGTTCGTGTGCCGTATGTCCTTCCTATATAGCCCCATTCCTATCTCAGTCAGTAGTCGAACTTGCCAGCAGAATCCTTTGCCACTTCACTCTCTCTCACATGGATTCATTCACTTCTGGCCCGAGGTCGATGTACGTCGACTTGGACTCACTCACTCAGTGGTGAAGGCACTTGTTTGATGCAGCTCGTCGGTTGGCTTGGTCCAGTCTCGGTGCGAATGCGGACCAATTTGTGCACTACCGCCGGTGTAGTGTGTTACTATGCAATACTACGATGAGCACATTGGCCAATGCAATTACCGATGCCGGATGCCACCACCGCACCACTCATTGAGGCGATGTGTGGATTTTCTCAATGAACGCTTCGCATCGACCGAACGCGCTCGCCACTAATACGAAAAGCACTTTTTCTCAATGAAACTCGAAGCGAACATAAGTACAAAGGAAAGGACACACACACGGACAATACGGTTGTGTTGTGTCGAACTGATCTATTGCATTAAAGCATTTCTAATAATTCTGGCCAGCAGTTGTTCTTGCTCTTGTTGTTGTTCCCCCTTTCACATGGAATCGATTTTGTTTGGTTCGATTGGCAATAATTGATGCGCGCACTTGTATTGATTTATCGTAAAGTATTGCTGCCCCTCTTTGATGGATATTGCCGATGTGATGAGGCCAATACGTTCGACATAATGCAATGCAATATAAAGCAATATAATATAATACATCAATATAATACAACATAATCATCATTCATACATTATGCCAATACGAAATGCATCTATTCATGGTATACCATTGGACATATTCAATATATATGGCGCATTTTCAATATTGCGACCAGACACATTTCACTTTGTTGTAAACTTTATCTACAGGAGCAAGGCATGCAAAGACAAGGCTAACAATAAAACATGATGGCCATGCAAACCGTGAACTGTGAAGGCAGAAAGGGAACGAGGCTTTGTGGAATGGTCGAATGGAATCGCACACAGACAAGCGATATTGTGCTGAGCAGGGAAATTTAAATGGACAATTCGAATGCTTTTGACGTTTGAGAAATCATTCAACATCTACAGTCTGGACAGGACTTGGGCCGTGCCAGTGAGATGGCATGACATCTCCATAAATCCTCTCACCGGTAATTGACACAACCGGACAGTTGTGGGTCCGACCAAACATTGTTCCGGTGAAGGAAGACAATTTGAAATATCTCAAAACGACTATTCCGCCGGTCTGCCTCAAAGCACAATTTGCACGTTTCGGTGGGGGAGGAAATATGGATTGAATGAATGGCGAAGACATTGAGAATATATTTTCCATTAAATTTAATTTCGTTTTTTTTTCATTTCAATCAGGTGGCACAAATTGTGGACTTGTACTTGCCTGTAAGAAAAGTAGTATTAATATTTGTATTGAAGCACCCTATTGGACCTATCCACGAGTGAATTCAATATTTACTCACCAACTGGCACAGTGTGGGACTGTGTGTTGCAGTGCTGCTCGCATGTGGGCAAATATATTAAACTTTGTGCACGTTCATTGGTTCGTTCATTTGTTGGTTTGCTTCATCCACCATTTCCGCATATCTGTTTTTGTGCAAGGACGCACAGATGTATATTCTGGCTTGGCCGGTTCAATTAGCGATCCACCGATTGCCGAGTGAGTCAATCTGGCGAGAGTGGCGAGACCAGACTCGGGATGAAGCCGACAAGAAGAAATAGCCCTTGGAGATATGTTCGCTCATGTGAAGGTGCTCGCTTAATAACGAGTTCCATGATTTGCTCCATCTCGGGCTCCGGTTCGTTCTCGGTCAGGCTCACTGCAGGAATGCGTGGGTGGCGAAGGCGGCGAGGGTGGTGAATGGCGATTTGTTTGCTTGAGGTGAACCGTATTGAACGGCACGGCGGCGTGTGCATTTGCCGTTCATTAAATAAATGCTACCTGTTCAGTTGGAAAGTGGCTGCTTGATCTCTCTTACTTTTGAATGATTCGTTCTTGATGGCACCGGGCACAAGACCGCTCACCATTTTCCCTCCACTGGTGGCGTGAATTATTGCATTCAAAATCGAATCTGATTTGACCGTTCTCGGTGGGCATCGTTGCATTGCAGCTCAAGTCTGTTGTAGCTTTGCCGGGCAGAGAGTGCACAACTCATTAAGACCAATTACCGGACGAACCACTCATTGAAGTTGTTGTTGTTGTGAGCCACCAAGTGAACCATACACACTCTATCCAGTGGCAGATTTGTCCCAGGAGTGATTCACTACATGCACACAGGTTCGAATGAGCTTAATTCAATTTGTCTTGGCTTTGTCTTACCGATTTGGTTTCGTCCACTAGTTGTTGTTCATTTTGTCGCACTAAACCATTTACCTCTGTTGAACTGGTACATTATCATCAAGAACTTGCGATATTGGCACATGTTATAATTGTTTTACTGAATTCTTCTTGATGTATAGATGTAATAATTTTAATGTTGGATATAACTTCAAATGTGGCAACTTTGTAATGAACTGACCAAGTGAAATGAAACTGTAAGTTTGTCGCAGTGTGCAATTGAACTCTTACACCAACCAGAGCAACTTTGTAACTTTACAGCTACAGTCAATATATAATAAATGGGATCGATTTGAAAAATGAGTCATCAACTCGGTCTGTGTGTGCAGAAGAAATAGAAGGGAAATTAGAAGTGAAATTGGACAGAAAAGTTTAATTCAATTAGTTTCACCTTTCACTTTCACTTAACCGGAAATTAAATTTCTATGCTCTTTTTGGTTTGGGCTGTTCTCACTGTGAACAATTTTAATGCCAAATTTAGTTTGGTTATGCAGACCCGGGTCTGGTTCCAGATTAGATTTTAATGTTCTTAAACTCTGCTCTTGTGGAGGGACAATTAAGGTAACCCATTGTGTAATTGAATTAGATTGGCTCGTTAGACAATGAATTATTAAGTGAGAGTGAATGTGTGTGTGTGGGAGGTAACAGAACACTGGACACCAGTGGACAGTGCCATTAGGAGTTGTTGATTGCATTCATTTGCAAGTGCACTCGGTGCACACATTGAACTGCGTTCCACCATGGTGGCGAGGTGTACTAGGCCTGGTGAGTGTTCCGACAACATTACGCCAAATTGAGGGTTAAATTGGGACAATTTTGTTTGTCCGTGGGTGGATGCTGATGACCAGACCGAGCACATATTGAAGAGCACATAATTAAATGACGAAAGGAGTGAGTGGCAACTGGCAAGCTGGCAAGCGAGTGCGAGGGTGGCACAGTCCGCATTGGCTCGGTGCACTCACGGAAGTGAAAGTCTATTCTGATTGAGTGCAAAAAGTGCCGACTTTTAATTAACTGCACTTGGCCATTAATTATTGATCCATCCAGACTGACTATTAATTGACTAATTAGGTGAAGAAGAGCTGTTTGGTAAGATGATGTTTGTCTGCATGTGGAAAGATGACGCATAAGATGACAGCGAACAAGGCACCAGATGGTCGAGAGAGTTTTATTTACAAGTTTGGCACTGTGAGGCCTGTTGAGGCTCGTTTCATGTCGAAGTGGACAAGTGAGTTTGCATTTGCTTAAGTCTATTCAAGTGGGCTTAGTCGAAGAACCAGAATTGACTTGCTTTGCCGATTGAGGTGAAACTTGCACTTGGTCATGGCCTGCAGGCAAGCCCTCCTCTGTGTCCATCGACAATGGTCGATCCTGCTGCCCGGTTTGATTGTTCAACATGGCCATGTCACGTCGAGAGTTGATCTGACCAGAAGGTGGTGCTGACAAACGGGTAGCACTGTTGCCTTGCTGGTTCAGCGGAGAAGATGAGGAAAGTTGACGCCCGGAGCCAATTGACACATTGCCATGTGCTGCAGTACTGCTCGGTGGTGACTGTGCAACGAAACTTTGACACACACGATCAATGACTAGTCCCAGTGCTTGGTCCACGTCGGGGTTGGCCTCAAGATAGTCCAGAACGCGTGGCATTACTTGTTGAAGCCAGTACTGCCTCTCGGAGTCTTCGTTCACTGGTGCCATCCGTGAAGAGGGAACCTTGCCTTGACCAATTGGGAATCGAGTGCCATTCGACAAGGGGTGCATGTACTGTGGTCGAACAGCCTCGGGTGCTACAGGCGATCTTAGCTGAGAAGCAAATAAAGATGGCAACCAGTTGACACTTTCAGTTGAAAGATTGCTCGAGTTATTTCTTTGCGGCATGCCACCGATCAAACTAGCTCGTCCATTGCTCTTTGCAGCCTGTGAGGGTTGGGGCAGGATGGAAGAGGATTTGCTAGAAATTTGTGTTTGACCATCCGTACTCTGCGCTTTCTTAGTAACCTCACTAGGCTTAGTTTGATGACCATCTTGTGAACCTTCGTTTGGGCTAGGTGGAAAGTTTGAGACCTTGGCAGCAGTCTGGCCAAGAGAACTCGCTTCGGTGGTTTGCTGCTTGGCTAAAGTTGCACTTGTATTAACGGCCAGTTGAGTATGATTGCTTGTCTCGTTAGCCTTACTTTGTTGACCATCTTGTGAGCTTGTTGCGGTGGCTTTAGTCTGGTTCAGAGCTTTGGACGAAGTTCCACTTGACGAACCTGTCTCAGTGGTCGATTGCTCAGTTGAAGCAGTAGGCACAGTTTGCTTTTTGGTGGTAAAAGCAGAGGAGAATGGTGGTTTCTTTGGAGGTTGAGACATTCGCAATGCAGATAAACAAAATCACCACAAACGAATTGAACACGAAAATTTGTTGACAGAACACGGCTGAGTGGCCTAACTGACTGATGTTTATGGATTTAAACTTACACTTGGGAAAATCAATAAAACTTAAAATTCGAATTCGATAAAGACTCAAATTAAACTAAAATTGGCTAAAATCAATGGCCAAAATAAAGCTTCTCTCTCAGGACAATAATTTTCTTTTGTATGTTTGTAATGTCCCTTTTAGGAATTGCCAGACAACAATAAACCAATAACATTATGTAATGGATGGACAAAGTCGTGTTTTTATTATGTTTGAATAATTGGTTCAATAACATTTCATTGAGTTAAGCATTAGTGCTTTCGATCATCACAGTCCCAAGCAACCAGTGCAACACCCGACTTGACTGTGTTCACTGTTATTGACCAGTGCACTAGTAAACCAAGTGGATTGAGATATCTTATCTCCAGTTCAAGTGCAAGTGATTCACGTCTACATTTCCATCGCTCTAGGCCATCTCGATGTGCCATCACTCCACAAAGCGAACAGTCCGAGTGTCACCATTGCACCCCAATCTCCATATTTCCTTGGAATAGATACAGTCGGAATAGCTCTGGGGGAGGTCGAATCAAGAATGTGCTAGCGTGCTGACCGAAGAATAAATTAATTGTCTGATGACGGTTTAATCATGTGACACCTTAATTAATTGACTGGTCGATGGACGACAGGGATGTTTGTGGTGCAGGACATTCCACCATTCAATGCCGAAGTAATCCAGTGACAATTCGCTTTCATTCGCTCAGTTTTGAATGATCTTTTAGCTCATTCGATCGCCAATCATCTCAGCATGCTTTACTATTTGCTAGAGGACTACCTCAGTCCCTTCAAGTGCATGGTCACTGTGTTTGAACAAAGTGTCCTTGGTGAGTGATAACATAACATTGTTGTCAACTAGTTGATCATTTTCATTCTTTCACACAGAGAACTATTGGCTATGCTGTGCCTACTGGCACGCCCACGTCTGGTTAATGAACCAAACCGCGCACCAGTGTGGTACAGACGTGGTGGAAAGTGTGCACGAAATGGTCGAGTTCATTAATCCATCAATGCCGTCTCTGGTGGACAAATGTGCCCACGCTAGTCCTGGTGGCATGCTCACCTGTGCAATGTGGCACCCACTTAACATGGTCATACTTGCCCTGGTGGGACTCGTCTGCTTGTGGGCAGTGCTGGTGACCGTGTTGTGGTGTCGAGCCGTCAAATTGTCTCATACTGTCACAAGGACTAATGACCGCCAATCAATGCGAAAATTGATACCCAATTGTGTTCGAGTGGAGCTACAACCACTGAAGCCAAAAAACGAAATTGTCCCAGATGAGAATAGCAATCATGAATAAAGAATCGAAGCATTACCTCATTGCACTACCTGTAAAGTTCAATTGACCATACACCAATTTGACAGATTGATCGTGATGTTTGCCAAACATAGTATTAAACATAACATTAAACAGACAGTCATTTGAGCCTTTCACTGATCAACTTCATTTCCCTGTTTGATGCGATGGGAAAGCACGTCCCGACTGGTTGTATATGACAATGATGTAATACAGTGCAGTAAAGCTTTACACTAGTGTCGCACCAAGCTGAAGTGACATAACGGGAATAGATGTCAAGTCACTGACCCAGATCGGCTTCTCCATCTCGGTGCCATCCTGCCAATTCACCAATTGGCACTCTCCACTGTTGTCCACTTAATGCTGACTCATTCACTTTCGATTCGATTCACCGTGCATAGACCACTTTGTCCGGTCGTACACATCCCATGCCGCGTTTGTTGGCCTCGTCTGGTGCAGTGAGTCCACTCACTTTCTGTCTCCCCGGTCAGTTATCTCTATTCCACTCGACGGAACATTTGCTTTAATTGAGTCCACTAATTGTGCATGTTTTGCCGTGTTTCGCTCGATCGGTTGCGATCTATTCGGTGGCCAGTCGATTAATGTCTTGACTCAGTCAACATTTCACATTTCAGCAATTTGCTAATCGATTGCCAATGTGCTCAAGTGTTCACTGCCGATCTATATCGACCTTTACCTCACACAGCATGCCCTTAACTGTTTGCCCTCACTGGGTCACTCCACTATTATCCACTATATTATTGTTGTTTATTATTGCACATTTTGTCAATGGCGACCAAATCTACCAGCCGGTACAGTCTGAAATTGATCGTTTCAAAATGATTCAAGAGCAAATTCACTTGCAGCAACAACAAGACCAACAGCAACAGCAGGCCCAACAGCATGAGCATAAGCAAGCGAACCCAATTGAAGATGGCATAATGGCTCGTCGTCACCCTTTTCTCAATCATCTGATAAACCACCTCATGGGCCAACAGCAACAAGTGCAACACCAAGCACCAATGGTGCAAGAAAGTCAACTGGTTGGTCAACAGCCAATGTCGCCAATAGCAATGGCGCCAACCAATCACCAACCAATTTTACAACCTCAAATGAACCCACAAGGGCCAATCAACGAACAGCAAATGGCCCAAATGCAAAGTCAACATATACAACACAGCCAACCGAGCTCATTGCAGAGTGCGCCAAACATCAATCCTGACAGCTATCGATTGTTAATGAACAAGAATCTTGCCTTCCCAGGTGAAAATCCTGCAGATTTGGACTCTAAACTTCTCTTAGGTGGCGAACAGAACAATCATGACACAAAAACAGAAGACGGCATACTAGGTATTGAATCTTTGGGTATAGTTTTATTATGGTACTTATTCTATAAATGGATTATCTTAGATTTTAGTGAATCCCATCGAGACGATAAGCATCACCAGAACAAACATCGCGAAGTGTCCCTTCACGGACCGAGACGATGTTATGCGTGCAGTTGGTCCATCGCACAGTGCAGTGATTTCAACTGCTACAACAATCCTGACATTTGCACCAACAACCACTTCAAGTCCCACAGGGTGCATCAAGCGGACTGTCCCAGTGGGTGTGAGCAGTTAGTAATCACCGATCCAAATGGTATGAAACATTCTGGTTCAAAAGTGGAAATATTTCAATTTTATTTCTATCCCATTTAGGTTTAATCACATCTTGGAAGCGTGGTTGTGCACCTCGTAAGTTATTCCTAAACGTACAAAGATGGGTTCTAAGCACACTTTTCCTTGTCATCCTTAGCTTCATTGCCAATCAAAGGATTTCGATGCAACACACATTACGAACTTGGCATTCGAATTGACCGATGTATTTGTAATCACGATTGGTGCAATTGGGCCCATTCAATGCATCAAGTTTCTCTTTGGCTTTTGCTTTTCAGTATTACCTTGAGTCTGTTGCACTCAAGATTGTTTCATTAATTAATTTTGCTACGAAATATATGATTCTCAGTTCGAGTTTGCGACAAACTGAACTAGTTTAGATGTGGAAATAATCATAAAATGGCGATTTTACTTGAATATGGTTCACTTCTATGTACAGTCAAAACATATCAAGTCAATATAAACGCATGCAATGATCGATCAAATGTATAACTAACTTGTAATGCAACATAAGCTTTGTATCACTGTAGCTTTGATCATGAAGGATTGGTAGCTTCCTCGTGTTTTTGAGTCTTTTGTTGTGCTTGTTGAATGGCATCAAGTTTCTGTTGCGCTTTTAGCAATTTTTCATTTTTCCGATAACTTTTCCAGTTGAATGGTCGTTCCATTGGCGCTCTACGTCGCGAGTACGAGGCAAGTCTTTGTTCGATACTCCCAATTATGTCTATTTCTTCGGGCAAATGGAAATACCGTATTCGTGAACCTTTGATAAACATATAATCAACTCGTGGTTGAGCTAACAGAAACTCCGGGTCAGGTTCGGTCTTGATCACAATTGGTTCGTCACTGTTGCCCGATAATTGTTCACTGATCTCAGCATAAATTGACCACAAATGGGCATTGCTCACTTCTGTGTTCATAAAACAATCAACACCTTCAAGAGTGCCCTGTTGGAATAATAATAAAAAATCAGAATTTACAAATGTCAATGCAGTTTATACAAACCATAATGTAAGTGTCATTACGGAGTTCAATTTGCACTTGTTGGCCAAGTTGAGATTGAAGCAGACTAATTAGACTTTTAGCTGACCTGGCTACGTCTTTAGCTTGCATTGCTTCAACAAATAATGAAAAATTCAATAAAAAACAAGACAACTGTAACTCGCTGTCAATTTGTCAAAACAAACGTTTAACACGTGATTGCCGGAAAAATTCTCTTCAATAAAACTTACGTAAAGTTTTTAACGGTTAAAATTGAACATTCTGACATCGACATTTTGCTATTAGGCAATTTTTAAATGTGTTGACTGCGATTTTGAATAATTAAAATTGCTCAGTATGGAAATTGTCAAAAATATTCAAACTATTTCAATTCTCATGATGATAAAACGCCATGAATCATGTTTACATTTCGATTTACTCTAGCACAAATTGATTTAAGCTGAATCTGTCGTTTTTTTGTGCTGGTGGTAATGAATGGGCTTTATCTGCCCACTTGTCCTAAGGAGGATACATCTCCATTGCTATAAATAGACTTGGCAGAATATTCTATTGGCTGATTCAATTCACATATTTTACAAATAGAGTGAATTCAAACAATTTGCATGTTTATTTATAGAAGGTACAAATAAGCACAGAAGCAATCCGCCTTGGTTGTGTTTATGCTCGTGTTGCATTGCGTCACATCGCATTGGATTCGGCTGTAGTAAATTGAATTGGTGGGTCAACGGGCTGTAATGGATCGTCTATTGTTGCAGCAAGTGGTTTGTGCACTGAACAAGTCGTCCGATTCGTTTGAGCCAGACCGAGTTCGGAGTCTGTTTGACCGTCTACTAACCGTGGCCAAAGACTCTTCCAGTTTAGGTCAAGTGGTGTGGTGTAGTGTGAAACAGAGGCATAGCCATCAAGTTGCCATTTACATTTTGAATCGTTTAGTAGAGTACAGTGCCGTCAACAAATGGAATATGCCATCAATTGTCAATTACGCTCATACTGCCGAATGCTTCACTCCATTGCATTTTGCATCGAGTTTGGCTAATTCTGACTTGGTGGAACTGCTTCTTCAGTTGGGAGCCGATGTATGGCGACCAAGCACACACGGACAAATAGCTTTGCATTTCGCATTGAAACAAGCCAAGGCAAATATATGCACAAAAGTGTTCACCGTAATTGGAATGTTGTGCAAACAAATGGCAGTGACCAGTGCAGACCAAGGTCAAACAATGGAGTTATTTCGAAAGTTTGCCATCGTGCCGAATGTCATCGAAACTAATAATCGATCCATTTTGGAGATAATAACCGAACAGTGTCACATACGATTCGATTATAGACTTTACTTGCAATATTTTGAATATGCACTTCAGTGCACGGCTAGAGACGATGTGATTGAATACCTTTTGAACCAGATGAAGAAATGTGACCAGAAAACAAACGAGGATGCATCGCCAGTTGATTTAGCCTTACAGTACAACAATCTTCAAGTGATGCTCAAGTCAGTTCAACTAGGTAAGTCATTTTTAGTCAGCTTAATATGCTCATTTGGTAATTTTCCGTTATAGGTTTCCACTGTAGCAACACTCTGTTCGACAATGGATGTGTTCTTCTACGACGGACATTAATTTCTGAAAGACAAATTGAACAATTTCCAACAGCAAACAAATGTTTCCACTATTTACTTCAACAAATGGTCAAATCGTTAGGGAATTTTTCCAGTCCGCAAACAATAAAACAACTTCATCAATTGGTCTCATACAAATTTTCCTTTAAAGTTTGCTATCGGCTAAATGAGCCCGAAGTGGTAATAAATGGGAATTATTTGACGTTTTCATTACTCAACCATTGTGGCTCGATGACTAGAAGCTTTGCCAAAATGCCAATTCCGGTCCAATTCAAAGTGGAAAACAATTTACTTCGATATTATCGATTCTCGAGACACGACGAAACGGCGCTTAAGTGTTTGCTCGAACAAAACAGACTTGATTTTGATTTCGGGCAAAATAAATTTATGCAGTACTTCCAGCAAAATTGTTACCCTCTCTATGACATAAGCAATAGAAATAATCTTGACGATGATGACAATGACGAATATGCCCGAGACAAAGATCAATTCCAACAATTCTACAAATGGTTAGACAATCACTACAGTCAGCCAAAAACGTTGACCACTCTTGCCCGCAATGTGATACTCAATCATTATTGGTGCTATGAGTGCAATGACGAATGCAACAAATGCCAATCGAGTCTGCAAAATATGAACAAAATGGTAGAAAAGATTTATTTTGTCGAAAAATACCTGGGCAAGTCCTTGTTTAATCTCATCTTTCGTTGTTCAATTTGTTGCTAAATAATCACAATGTAACCGTAGTTGCCGGTGTTCATTTTTTATACTAAAAGAAACAAGACAAAATAAATACAAAAACATAGCAAGCAATAATTCTCGTGTCAAACCTGTCGTACAATATAACTGTAATACTGTCATCATTATGCAATTATGTAATTTTGCCGTGTCACTAGTCATCATTAGTCACTTGTTAATTATTAGTAATTAAGCAAATTAAAAGCCATAAAAATAGACACAATGAAATAGCAATTGCTTTTCTTTTCTTTGTCTGACATGAAAACAACGTGAAATAATCAATGTAAACAAACGAGCTATTTCTACTCAAATGTATTTGTTTGACTATTTTAACATTTCAATTTAGACCTACTTTTGAGATTTGTTTCACTTTGACCAATGTAGCTTTCTAGGATTCCCCTGGACAATGTAGTTGTACATCGTAATTTATGTAAATAAGCCAACTTTATTGGTTAAGAAGACCACTCTGAGCACATGATCACACGATCAAATAGCCAAGATGAATCGCTAAAGATCCAGCGCAATGATTCATGTATTTTGCCCTCGAAAACATTCTTCCATCTCGATCTCCTTAGTCATGCTTTTATAAAGATATTGTACACTGGCCTCAGTTGATTGTTCTCTTTTGTGTCTCATGTAAATCGCTTATTAACCTTATCGGCGTTGGACGTTATTACTAATGCCAACTGTTTATGCAGACGATCGAAGCAAAAAATAACTGAACCGAGAAACTTGTTCTTCCAGTTTTGACTTGATTGCAGACACGACACAGTGAGAATACATTTTGTGTTGTTGTTGCTTATGAACTTGTGTGCACTGTGCAATCAAATAGTGGAAGTGCACTTTAACCAGACAACCAATTCCGCTCCAAACATAGTCAATCGGCAAATATTGTCTCCGGTCTAATCAAACTAACTCAAGGTAAAAGAGATGACTCATTTTCCTTTTTTGCGCCTGATCTAACAAATGTTTTATTGCTCCTGGTTAGGTTCGCTGCAGATGTTTGCTCACCGAAAACACAAATGGTGAAATATAATAATAATAATCTGGCTAGCAACGATAATGACAGCACCCGACCTTTGCAGCAACAACAACATACTGCAATTGCCACAAACTATATGGCCATACAATATTATCCTAATTGGTAACGTATGTTTTAGCTGTGTATATTTTGTGGCGATATAATTGGCACTTATTTTGCCAAGTATTATTTCCCTATATCTGCAAAGGCTACCGTTGAACACTCGACAATATTTATACAATGTACCCCATAGGCTATAGCCATAGAATATTTCTATATACGATTTCGAGATACACACCTACACTTGTATTTGGTGGTCTGTATGGTAAAAATATGCGTCATACACACTTTCTTTCCCTGGTTCTCTTCATTTTCCTTTTACGCTTCTTTTCCCCGTGCTTTGGCATGGATTCGTATTACTCTTTGTCTTTTTAATCTTCTTTTCTTGCATTCTGTACATTGAGTGTGAAGACAGTGCTTGCTTGTTTAGCTGAACACTTTTTATTGTGCTTATTTTCGTCATTTGACATAATCAACCGACAGACACAGAGAGAAGACAACACACATGGAAACAGCTGCCAAAGCAAACCAACCAAACTACCACTCGTAGTGGGCAAAAGTGTTTGACAGTTTTTCGTTCGTTTTAGTACATGTACAATGTTCATTTGTCCGTGCACTGCACGGATCTAATTCCATTAAGTTAATCAAATAGTCAATTTGCTAATTTAGTCAGCTTGAAAATTTAATTGACTAGTTTTGTTTTGTTCTTGTTCAATAATGTCAATTTAAATTAGATTCTCGCGCTTGTTTGCACAGCCACACTTAATTCAACAACTTTAAATACGTCGCCTACAATAAAAATTTTTTCTTTTCTTATTCAGATTAAAGACCAACTTGAAGTCTAGGAAAAGATTAACAAGAATTTGTTCTTCTGTTAAATTCAAATCGCCTCTTTAGTGTCTTCAAATTAAATCAAGCTTTGAATGTGTGTTCATAATGTTCAACTTATTTCACTTGTGTTTATGCTTCCCGCTATCAAAACTACATAATTAATGGCATCATGATAAACTGCAACAGCACGGAACAAAGATTAGCATCATTTTTTGTGTATGTTTGTCACAGTGTGAGCAAGCGCAACAACTTTGAAGCCAACTTGACATCAAGAGAGCCAATGCGTGCTTTGTAACCTCGTTTTGCCTCCTCATTATAAGCTGTCCAATCTCTGGATTTTGTTTGCGCCATAATTTCTCCACTCCATGCTTCAACTAGTTTTGGTGGATTGAGCCTTGCGACAACAATTACTCTAAAGTTCAAGTTGATCATATCGATACTGTACTGTTGGTTTGGTCCATTTATCGGCGCATTCAAGCATAAATTTAATTGTCCCTGGCTGTCACTTTGAACGACGTTATTCTATTCAAGTTCACGTTCGTGCATTTGATTAGCCAAATTGCATTTCTCTATTTTTTGTTGTTGTGTTCAATATGCCCCACACTACTCAAGCCTAGTCTCTTGTGAAGATTATCGAATATTTTAATTGTCGCAAAATCAATTTCGCTTGAATGCATTCTGCCTCTAATGAGTCATCAATTATTACAAGCCACCAAAACTAAATAAACCTACATTGCAACTAGCTTATCTTCTCAACTATTGCACTCTAACTCGTCACTATATTTGCTCAACATTATCAACTTCTACCAGTCGTTTGTTAACCTTTGATCGCCTCCGCAAGTTGCAGATTACTGACCTTCTAACGTGAAATTCTTATTACAAGAAAGGATTCTTAATTAAGCTCTTGTGGAGTAACCTTTTATTGTCAAGTTTATTGTCGTCTAATATAAGCTTGACATATCACACAAGCCATTAAGTAAGTCGTCATAACGACACAGCCGGACGGATATATCTCGCAATCATCTTTTTTTTTGCTCAACCATCCTCATGTGAGACAACAACAGTTTAAACATAGCATATGTACTCGCAAAAATCCAAGTCACTTTGTTCGAATAGCTCCCATAGTCATTAATCGATTGCCGTCAATCGCAAACAACTTGTCACCATTAGTTAACTATTTGATTTCATAATTCTTAATGGCCTTTCTTCTCAAGAAACAGTTCATTGTTTTACAACTTGTCTTGTGTGCACTTGATCATCACTTATCACTACACTGTACTGCTACTCTCATCGACCATTAGTTGGCATTCAATCGCTCCTCTTATAATCTAAACTATCTCACCAACTTTCGTTATCACCGCCAGTTTTAATGTGAAAAGTGAGAAGAAATTATCAAGTCTATAAGATAAGCATTAAGTCGCCTAAGTGTGTCGATAGTTTTGTGCAAAAATTGGTGAGCAACGCAAATTTGCCGATGGTGGCCATTCAGCATCATTCCAATCGTTATTCCATTCACACCGGTGGCAGCTGACTATTTTTGGATAGTGCCAACTGTCTTTCTCTGTTCCTATGTGGCATTTTACACTGCAAATCATTAATTAGAAGCTAATTAATAATTCAATTGCATTAAGCACATGCACACATTCCCCCGTCAATTAAATTGCGAATTCAAGCCCAATACATCTTTGCAAAGTGTTTTACTCAGCTGTGGCACAAGCAAACAGCACAGTCCGCACAAGTGTTCTTCAAAACCACACCGCCGCTGTCAATCAATCAGAAAGTGAACACGTAAACAAAACAAATTGGGCATAATTAAAGCGAACAAGTTCAAATGGTCTAATTTAAATTTAGACCCCAATTCTGGCAAGTTCGGTCGTCTCTTCTGTCTCCTCTTGTCGATCGATTTGTTTGCACCGAGTCAATCATCGACGGCACATTCGACCAAGTCATTCTCCATTTGCGTTATTACTGTAGCCAAATCGATTGAATTACTCTCAATTACTTTCAACATCAATCGAAACTGTTTTGTCTTGCCCATTTATTTATCTTTCTTTTCACTTTGCGTATTTCAATTGCAAATTCCGTAAATTCTAAATGAAAATACTCGAACTCATATGATTAAGATGAATTGTCTTGGTTACTGCTGGCAAGTGTCATTACTCTAACTCTTCATATTGATTCATCGGGCAAGCCACACGACCTCCACTCGGTTGTGCTACTGCTCTCAACTCACTCACGCTCACTTGCCCCCCTCACTCCCGTTCCACTCGTATTCTATCTGCAAGCGAACCAAAAAAAAACAACAATCTCATCTGAAGCCATCGTTAGTGTTACTTTCCGTGCCCACTACTGCACACCACTTGGCAGCCCGAATCGAGTAGTTTCATTTGGCGCGTTCACTTTGTCCCGACAAGACTTGCGCTGGGAAAAGCACATTCTGTTCCGGAATTTTTATATGTGTCTGTCTCTTTTGGAACATACTTTGCATAGCAAATCAAATACCTACATAGCCTAAATGTTCAGGCTTACTGAGAAGCGTTCAGTTTTACAAAGGACAACCGACTAACAAGCCTATTCTCATTGTATTCTCACCACATTGCTACATTATCGCAAACTTTAAACTAAAAATGTCGTTTGAAAGTGCTGCTTTTATGAATGCGACAGCTGCTCCGGACCCGTCCTTGGTAATGAACATTATTCATGAGTTATTGATCTGTTTGTGTTAATAAGTTTGTATCTTCCTTGTAATAGGTCACCTCCACCATGGACTGGTTCATGTCTAAGGTTGACCAGTTCCCATTGAAGTTGTCATTCTTTTTTGCCTGCTGTAAGTGCAATCTCTTGTTCGGACAAGAGCGATAAATGTCTCCTTTCGGTTTCATTTGCCTAATGACGTTTCGTTTCTTTTTCCCTTTCTTCCTGTAGCTATGGTTATCGGCAGTGTGGTGCCTTATATTCCGCAATACTTAACGATAAAGCAGTCTCAAAACACTGAAGGCTTCTCACTGTACGTCTGCTTGACGCTATTAGTGGCCAACATTCTGAGGATAATGTTCTGGTTCGTACATTTCAAATGATAATGTCTTCATTAACTTGTAGTTAATTCTTGTGGGATGCCTTTAAGTCTCACTTTTTTTTAATTAAGTTGTCCGCTATATACAATCTTAGTGCTATTTGATTCTTAATGAGAAAGATAACATTGCGATAGACAGTCGGAAACTAATTCCACTAATGTCCGTTATCGTATGGAATTATAACTCTTTCCTTTTAATTAACTTTGTTCAGATTTGTAATAGGACTAAGCACATTTAGATTGTACAAGTTGTTCCATCAAGGTACTTTTCTTGGTACATTTTGGTTTGACAACTTTTGGCGCGCCTCGTTTTCTCATATTTTTTGATTGTTTGAAGTTTTGCTCCAAATGAATTTCTTAGCATACAAACTTTCAATCTTAATTGCGCCTTTTGTCTATAGTGAGTCAGTTTGGTTCGTGTCACAAATTATAACGTTTGCACACATTGACAACCTTGCAGACAGCACCGTTTGGTCTGTCTGGCAGGTTGCGTGGCTGGTCTGCAATTTCAGAGTCAGAGTCTTCTCGACAACGCCTAATTCTCGGTGCACACTACCTTTCTGGTGTATGTGTAGTGAGTGTTCAGTGAGTGTACACACGATCGACACCTTAATTTGTGTGTTGCGATCACTTTGATCGATTACCTTAACTTTGTAATAGCTCCGATCGCGGTTTATTGACCACTTTTGGCGAATACGGCTATAGCATAGTGCACACCGGTGTTTGGTCGGGCTGTGTTCAATTTCCGTTCTCACCGGGCCAATTACCGATTCTACTAATGGAATCCATTACCGTTGGTGTGTTTCACCTGGAACAAGTAACGTTCAATGAATCGTACTTGTGACATTGAACATTTAACTGCCAATTCAAGGCCATTCCCCTGTAGTCTAATTGCAATTGTCAGTTTGTCCTGTAGATTTGTTTGACTCGTGTTTGTTTCATTTTACTAATTGAACTTTGTCTTTTTTTTTGCTTGGCAGGTTCGGCAAACACTTTGAGATTGCCTTGTTGATACAATCGATCGTGATGATTTTCGCCATGTTTGGTTTGCTCGAATTGTGCGTCCGTGTACGCAACTCAAATCTAATCATTCAAGGTCGACGACACTACTTTGCCGGTAAGTGAATTATTCTTTTGTACCATTGTTCACCGTTTCATTTCCTATGCACATGGTTATAATGGCAGAACTAGGTTTAGCTTAACAAGATAAGCCGTTGAATTGAGTTATTGAGTTAGATTCGACATTATATTACCGTATTTGCAATTTTCGTTTTATTAATTATGATTTTCTTTTTTATTTTGTCTTTAACAATCGTTGTGTTTGTGTGTTGTGTGTGTATTATATGTGAATTGCAATATAACCAAAACTAACACCATCTCTCTCTCACCATCACTCGCCACAATCCGCTAAATGCCCCACTCGTATTGATAATCTCTCGCTAACCCTACCATGTCTCCTTTTTGTTTATCGTGTTTGACTACTTCTCTAATTGGTTTGGATGTTTTACACTGTTGCACACTTTCTGTCTTCCTGCAATTCCTGTTGGATTATTTTCTAAACCTTGGTTGTTGACATTATCTTTCACTGTGTGTGTTGCGTGGCGTGTTTTGTTTTGTGTATTTTGTTTTCTTCCATTGACCTCCCTGTGTTGACTGTCTCATTGTGCCAAACTAAACTCATTCACCCGAATCGAATGTGCGAACCTTTCCTCTAACTGCCGTGCACTCGATCTCAGCTGGCGAATCAGAGTCAACCAAAGAAAAGTCACCACTTCCGCCAGATGCAGCCGGGCCAATTGTGATTGGCGACATCGACAGTAGAAAGTTGTTAGTCAATGGTGGGGCAGACAGCGATTCGGTGCTGACCAAATCGGTCACTCCCACCGAGAATGATCATCTGAGGGCAGTGGTGAAGAACACTGTCTCCTCCACCGTGATCGACCATTTAGTCATTCCAAATCCGAACTCAATTCTCACTCAACTGATCAATGGAGAGAACGACCAAAGCAATACGCCCAATGGCCACTCAGCCACTCGATCTCAAGCCAATAATCACTTCACTGAGGGCTCCCTGGGAGAGGACACAGGTGTGACAGGCACAACCGTAACCCCATCCACACTGTCCACCACTTCGGTGACCAATTCTTCCTCGGTGTCTCTTTCGTCTTCCTCATCAGCCACACCCCCCACTAAAAGGTTCACCGGCACTCAGCAGGCAAATCAAACAAGCGGTCCAAAGGATCTGTCCGCCGCCAATCTGCAACAAACTCATTCTTCCTCTGCTTCATCTGTTTCCGAGTGTCCGCCCGTTGCTGTCCCGGTGCAAACTATACCAAAGCAAAGTAATTTTGTTTTCTATTTGACTATATGCTAACACTTTTTAACGGATAACTCGACCTTTAGTGCCAATCCAAATGTATATTTGGATTTGGTTTGCGAATACTTCGCAGTTACTAGCTTGAGCTTATGAGCTTTAATATTGATTAACCACTAACCTTTGTTGGTAATTAATTGCTTCTCTCTTCTTTCGACTCGATTCCATCTTGTTCAATATTGTAATGTTTTCATGTCCACTCGAAAGACGATGCCAAGTCAACTAGTCAAGATATAACCGAAAATAATACTCCTTCTGCCGTCGTCAATGCCAATTACTCTTGTGATACAGAGGATTCGGGTCTGGAAGGCACTGACGCCGGTGGTGCTAGTCTGCTTGATGATGGTGCCAACAGGGATGATCCTCTCAGCGTGAACAATTACCGTGACGACCAGCTCATTTCCACTAAATATTCGATAAACATTAATGAAGATGATGACGATGAAGGGGAGACTGGGGCCAAAGAAGACACGCACACTCCTGACCACCAGGTGGTCACCATGGTCACAACTTCCGAGCAGGATGATTTGCCTAGTCGGAGGCATTTTCTGGGTACGAATACGACACACACCTCCACTCCGTTCTTTGTTTTTGTCTGTCCTTCTGTGCCCATTTCGTTTCGTTTCGTAGTGTCGATCGATTGTCTTCGTATCTCTTTTCTTTGTATTTGTGTTGCTTTTATTTCGATTTGATTTGCTCTATTATTATTATTTATTTGCTTATTCTGCAACTCGACACACTCACACACACAACACACAGTTGTGATTGTCTTTGTGGCATTCATTTTAGTGAACAATTCTACCGATAGTTGTTATTATTGCAAGTAGTTACTATTGATTGATTTGTAGAGTCGAATGTGCTTGATTGCTTTACTGTTTGCTTTGTGCCTAGCCGTTATCGAATGCTTGTGTGATCTCAATTTAGACTGACAACTAATTATTATTTATCTTCTACAGATTTTGATTTGCGTTACTTTTGGGAATGGACCGACTTTATAAGCTACCTCGAGTGCATGGCCATATTTGCATTCTTCACCGGTCTGGTTATGTTCTTCTTCATCAACGAGCCTTTAGTGGTGGAGACCTATGGTTTGGTGGCACTTGTCACCGAATCGCTTCTTGCTAGTCCGCAATTTTACCGTAATTGGAAGACCAAGTCAACTGAAGGAATGAGGTTAGTGAAGGCCACTCAAGTCACAAGTGAGTGCTAACTTGTCGATTTGGTTCTAGTCGAATGATGGTCTTCACATGGCTGATTGGTGATCTCTACAAGACAGTCTACTTTGTAGTTCGAGAAGCGCCGTTTCAATTTCTCTTGTGTGGGTTTACCCAAATCACATTTGACGTGCTCATCTTCCTTCAAGTGATGTTCTACAAGAAAGCCACTTATCGCAAGCTATCCAAATCGTATGTTGTTTATAAACCATTTCCTTCCATTCACATATCTTAGTGCAGTATTACTCTTAACCTATTTATTCATTGACCAATAGTATTGACCACTGAGTATTACTTTCAATTATACTTAACATAACACTTCAATCCTAAATGCCCGTATCTAATGACATTGTTTTGTGCATGTCTCATTCCATATAGTTACTAATCGATCGAATAACTCTTGTCATGTACATAATCTCTGTTCATTTGTTGCTGTTTCCGTTGATTTCGATGATGTCCTTGTGTCCATAACTACAACACTGTCAATTGAGGCATATGGTCGAGACATGTGCGCGCACCACCAATTGTCCTAAAATGAGCTATCGCCCTTACGTCACCCAGCCAGTCACAACATTGGTCCAAGCCTGTGCCACGTGCTTGCTCTTTACTGTGAGGCATGCATGCCACATTACACCTCTGGCTTACCTAACCACTAACCAAATGCCATGCGACACTCTGTCTGCATGTTTCTCCAGCCTTGCACTCCTTTCCCCCAGTTGTGAGTAGTTTTTCGCTTTTCACTTGCTCAGACAAATATGGTTCTTTCTTTCTTTATTTATTTCTTTAGTTTCTTAGTTTCTTTTGACCTTTATTAATTTATTGATTTGTTTTGTTTCCGGTTTATTTCCCCTCTCTCCCTGCCCCTACTATTCGGTTCTACCTTTTTTCTCTATTCTTTTTGGCTTTGGATCACCCCATACCCGAATGCACCTATGTTGAAACCATATTTGTCCATCCCCGACCCAAGTGGCAAACCCATCAGCCTTACCCAAGTGGCTCCATCGATCCAGGAGGACAGCAAACAAGACCTGCACAGTGTGAGACTGAAAGCGAGACACGTCTCCTTTTCTAATCCTGAAGTGGTGTCACAGTTAACTGATGAAGGTGACAAGTCGAGTGATCGTGCAAAGACAGTGGAAGAGATTGACATGCACAAGTTGGACTAGGCCCCCTAACCAACAGACCGCATATGTCTTCTCGATGTGCCTCAATTGCCACTTAGTCAGTACTGCAGTCACTTTGGAACATGTGATGACAGTTGGTCATTCTTGTGGACATGACATCGTCTCTGTCTGTGATTTTTTGGTTCCTTCCACTCAACAACTGACCATACACTATGGACATATTTATCTTTGTTGATACATTTTATTATTTTTATATATTTATGAATATCAATTTTTGTTTTTTTTATTCTCTGTAGTCTATTTTTTGTAGTTTGTAATAAAATAGTAAACTATATTTTGCCTTTCATTTGGCAGACGAACACTGAAGCATCTAGAAGATCGAGCGCGCAAACGATTCAACACGAACATTCGAGCGAAGAAGATGATCAATCTATTGAGCACTATGACCACCACAAGCACCGGTAGCCATCCTTCCACGGTGGACACCATTGCGGGCAGCAGTGGATGTATGGTGGAGCGCAATAACCCACTGGACGACACCATCACTGTGGCCAATCAGCGTGACTCTATCTTGTCGATTCGAATGCTCGACGAGAACAAAGCGAACAAGTCAAAGGTGGCCAAGGGCAAAAGTGTGGAACTGGTACCCATTGTCAGTGCTGGTCCCAGTTCGGCCATCGAGGGCTATGTGAACGAGGCCATTGAGGACAGGAGCGACTCGAAGGAAAGTCTCGACAAGATGGTGCACAAGATGGTGTACCATGACAACGTCTCCGATGACGACTCAGGCCCCTTCACGCTCACACGTCCAATCAACTGAGAATCATGACATTTGGTGTGCAGCAAAGGCGTCATCAAAATGCACGCCACTTGTTTCATATATATCAGTTTAGGTCATTTGTGAATTGTTAGACTGTGATATATCGTATACGTTCAATGCATTGATTCATTCATTCATTGTGAGGCTCGTTGGGGCACATGTGTGCAAATGTCCCCAATGGCTACAGTCACACCAGTGAGTTCATTCCGTTTTATTGATTTCATTGATTTAGTGTTACAACACGTTGCGAGTGAAAGCGTTTCTCTATACCAATTGTGAAGCACATTAGTGGCAGTATTATGTTTGTTTTGAGTGTGACACTTCAATTCAACTGCAATATCCCAAACTAGTCCTCTTTAAACATATATAGTGCAATTATTATATTATACAAGTGTTTATTATCATAAATGTATTTATTTTGCTAAATCAAACTTATGCGAACATTAAACTTTAAACTGTCGAATCTGTTTGACCCGATCGAGCCAATCGCGCAACTGTTTATCCTTTGCCTGAAGTACTTGTTTGTCGGACTCTGAGAAGCTCTGCCCCATGCCATCGTGTCTGTACCAGTAGCCTTGCAGCTTCTTCTGGGCAGTGATCAATTTAGTCTGAATGGCCGCGAGTCGTTCTGAGTAGAGCTTCTCCATTTCTTCAAGTTCGCCTTTAAGTTTGAGCACTTTCAACCAATTGTCAACATCTTCAGTCAAAATAAACTCGATTCTATCAAGCCAGGCTTTAGCTTTAGCTTCAGATAAATACTGCTTGGAAGTTGTAGGTGAAGTACTGAAAGAGGAGGGCGATCTTTGTTCCTGGTATTGTGGGTAGAAGAGCAACTCAAATGCCGACACTGACGCTTTCAATAATCGCTTTCCGATGGAAGACTGACTCAGTGCAGACAGGTCATCATCGTCGGTTTGAGCACTTTTTGGCTTGACTCGTTTGGGCTTGCAAGCGGACATACAGGTGAGACAGAATGTGCATTCTTTCAAGGTGTCTGGTACCAAGAAGTAAATCACACACGGAATTATTAGGATAACCAGATAACTAAAGGTTATAGTAAAGAACATGGTCAACTAAATTGGTGAACTGACAAATCGCCCATGTGATTTAATGATTTGACTGGTGAACGAATTTCGAACTTGTTTTATTTTATTTGTTACTTTGAGTAAAAATATTGCCAAACCTATGTCTTTCCTTTGAATGGGTAATCCCAGGTCGAATGCATTCTCATGAACGAAAGCATAACAAAACATTCTTTCTAGAAGTAGACACATGAAAAGATAAAATAACCGAATAAGTCATATAGTCATTCTATATGAGGGCGCCATCGTTGAGTCCGTTCGATTGGTCTATTTGTAGAAGACATCGAAGACCAGTCGTAGATGATTAGTCCATCAATTAAACTACCGAAGCAACATGGTGAATTGTACATACAACTCTACATTATCTTATCTTAATTAGTAATAGTTGACTAAATCAAGTGAATACACAAACAATAATGTGACAGCACGCGCGCCACTGGCGTCCACAGAAGTTAATTGATGAGTCAATGATGACTTGATTTCATTTTGCCTGATAGTTTGCTCATTTGAGTAGTTTAAAAGACTTCTTTCAGAGCTTGATTATTTGCACTTTTAGCAACGTAAGTGACCGAAGACTATTGTCCAGTGTTTCTCCGCAACTCGCAATGGTTCGAACCAAGCAAACCGCTCGTAATTCAACTGGTAGCAAGGCTCCCCGCCCAGTAGTGTGGCATGCGGCAAGAAAGACTGCCTACCCCTATTCACATTCTGGTGGTGTGAAGAGACCGAGTCGATACCGTCCCGGTACTGTTGCCCTTCGTGAAATTCGTCTTTACCAAAAATCGACCAAACTGTTGATTCGCAAATTGCCTTTCCAGCGATTGGTTCGTGAAATTGCTCAGGATTTCAAGACCAATCTTCGATTCCAATCGTCTGCCGTGATGGCTCTTCATGAAGCTTCCGAGTCTTATTTGGTTGGTCTGTTCGAGGACACCAACGTGTGCGCCATTCACGCTAAGCGAGTGACCATCATGCCAAAGGACATTCAATTGGCTCGTCGAATCCGAGGAGAATGCTCGACTTTACTTTACTGTTATAACTCTTAATCGTTTCTTTTCTTTGCTTCATTTTTTGACGAAACGCGAGCATATCTATATTTTATGTAAATTACCCTTACAAGACAAATGTACAATAAATTGAGCCATTTATATCCAGATTGTTTTCATTTACATTTCCTTTCATTGCAACATTAGACCTTTTTTGGTTTCAAAAGCAACAAAATTGCTGCTAAAATTGTACAACTGCCAGAGCAAAATCAAAAGTAGCCTTAGCCAATCTAGGTGTACTGGTTATTGTAAACGAACAAACGACATTGGTGATCAAAATTAGACTTTAAGTTAAACTGTGTTGCAAATATAACATGGACATAGGCTAAGTTCAATAAAAGTCGCTGTTTTAGAGTTCTCATTTTCTTTGTCAAATGATTAATTACAAATGATTCAGGCAGGGTTAAGTGTTTCGTCAAGTCAAATATAGAAAAACATTTGAGATATATTTCCAATTTGAGTTCAATTAAATCATTTATAATAAAAAAGCATGACAAACAAAACGATTTGAAATTGAGTCAAACATTGAAAGTATAGGAACGTTAGTATTAAGACCGACCCAGTTAGCTCCACCTCTTCTCACTAGGTTCGTTTGCGAGCAGTGCTGCAATTGGCTTAAAAGCGACCTCGCTGGCTCAACGTGCTTCACTTTGCATTTGTCTGTTGACTTGTTCACTTCGTTTTTAACTTACTCTCATCGATCATGTCTGGCCGTGGTAAAGGAGGCAAAGGACTCGGCAAAGGTGGTGCCAAGCGTCATCGAAAAGTGCTTCGTGACAACATCCAAGGTATCACCAAGCCCGCAATCCGTCGTCTGGCTCGTCGAGGTGGTGTGAAGCGAATCTCTGGCCTCATCTACGAAGAAACCCGAGGTGTCCTCAAGGTTTTCCTCGAAAACGTTATCCGTGATGCTGTCACCTACACCGAGCACGCCAAGCGAAAAACTGTCACCGCTATGGATGTTGTCTACGCCTTGAAACGACAAGGTCGCACTCTGTATGGTTTTGGTGGTTGAACCATTTTGCGCTTATTATGTCAAACATACCGCACTTTTCCATGCAACAATGACGTTTAACGTGCTTTTATTTTGAGTTCCGTTTGTAAATTGTAAATATGCTATATAACTCAACTCACTAATAAAACTATTTGACCTAGCAAATTAAGCTTGTTCTTTTCGTTGTTGCCAAGAATTCATTAATAAATATTTGGAATGCACCAATGTTGATTTCGTTGAATCGTGATGCAGCAGAAAAAAGTTATGTTGGTCTCGAATTTTGTTCTTTGAGCTACATTATCAGGGCCACTGTTAAATTTATATTAAAAGTCTACTGAAAGCCAAAATTAGAGAGATTGAAAAGTTGCCTTCAAAAGTATCTTGCTATATATCATTTATATTTGTAATATATTTGTAAATAAGCATTTTGTTGAATATGTTGACTCTATTATTGATTGTAAATGTTTTACCACCAAACGATATACCAATTTGTTAAAATTTTTTCATAAATAATTCATTGTTTACAAATTAGTAGTTGAAATATTTTGAAACTTGCTCCAATGCAGTACTGTACTGCAATAACGTACGTACGTCTTCTATGGAGGGATTGTTTTGTTTGTATTCTTTTTGCGGCGTAAATAATAATAATAATCGACAGTTGTCAATCAATTCGCCCACTTCAACGTGTCAAGCTGCTTATCTCTCTCCCAGTTTACTTTTACGACTAACTAGAGTGAGTATTCATTTCAAATTGGCCTTGTTTGAAATTGAAATTTTGCAGGTCCTTGAAAAGGTCCAACGAACCTCAAGACCGTTGTCATTCTCGTGTTTGTCAATTTTGTGGAGTGAATCGAGTGCCTTGTTATCACTTGAGTGGGACTTTGATATTTCACTTTGATATTTGTCCAATTTTGTGCTCATCATCATCATTATTGGCTCTCTCCTTCGGGTTAGTAAATCATTTATTGTGTTGTGCCTACTGTGTCACCACTAAATTGCATTCTCCGTTCACTGTTTGCCATGCTTATCTTCTCTATCTCCGTCTGACAATTAATTTTACTGTTGTCAATTGCAATAAAATATAAATGTTTCTCTCTACAGGCATTTATCTCGATCATCGTTGTGTACATCGAAAGTGATCCTTCACTAGACGCCACAGTGATTACGCTTATATAAATCAGCGCTTGGTAACTGACATTGCTTCATTGATTGACCAGTTTAATTTTAAAACTGTCTTCCACTGTCAGAACCGACCTGAACAAATTTTGTCTTTGACTTTACTTCCAAAATGACTGATGCTAGTTTGCAAGCTATTTTCAAGTAATTTTGCATTATTTGTTTTTAGCTTGAATTGAAATATTAATTTGTTTCGTTGTAGAACCATTGATGCCAACTCCGGCGAGTACATAAAACGCCTCTCGGAAGCTGTGGCAATCAAAAGTGTTTCCTGTCAGCATGATACCCGTGATGAGACTATCAAGATGGTGAAATGGATGGAAAAGTTGCTTAAAGACGAAGGGGCTTCCACTGAGTTGATCGATATTGGTCAACAGACTTTCCCCGATGGAAAGGTCGCTCCTTATCCGCCGGTTTTATTGGCTAAACTTGGCGCCGACCCTAACAAGAAGACTTTGTGTGTTTATGGTCATTTGGATGTGCAACCAGCTTCGAAGGATGATGGCTGGGACACCGAACCATTTGAGCTTGTTGAAAAGGACGACAAATTATACGGTCGAGGCTCTACTGACGACAAAGGCCCCGTTTTGGGTTGGCTGCACGCTATTCAAGCATATAAGGCCAATGGAGTTGAATTACCGATCAACTTTAAGGTAAGGCGACAATTGATTTAATCTATTTTGTAATTTATTATTTATTTTATTTAGTTTGTTTTTGAAGGAATGGAAGAATGTGGTTCTGAAGGTTTGGACGAAATTGTAATGGGTCAAAAAGATTTATTCTTGAAAGACGTTGATTACGTTTGTATCAGTGACAACTATTGGCTTGGCATCAACAAGCCCTGTCTCACTTATGGTCTTCGTGGTTTGTCGTACTTTTACCTTGAAGTCGAATGTGCGGCCAAAGATTTACATTCAGGTGTTTATGGCGGTTCGGTGCATGAAGCTATGACCGACCTGATCAAGTTGATGTCTAAGTTGGTCGACAATCGAGGAAAGATTCTTATTCCAGGCATCTTGGACGATGTCGTGCCAATGACAAACGATGAAGAGAAAATTTACCATGCTATCGACTTTTGTTGCAACCAATTTCGATCAGACGTTGGTACAGAACGTTTGATTCATGTGGACAAAGTGAACACTTTGACACACCGATGGCGATTTCCTTCACTTTCATTGCACGGCATTGAAGGTGCTTTCTATGGCGCTGGCTCAAAGACTGTCATTCCTAAGAAGGTCATTGGAAAATTCTCTATTCGATTGGTGCCTAACCAAGAACCCGAAAAGATTGGAAAACTGGTCACCGATTACTTGAATGAGGAATTTGAAAAACTAAACAGTCCCAACAGATTTAAGGTGGTTATGGCCAGTGGTGGTCGACCCTGGATGGCTGATCCAAATGACCCTAATTTTACTGCAGGCAGAAATGCAATGAAACAAGGTAAACTACCGAATGACCATTTATTGATGTTATATTTACATTAATTTATGTGTTTACAGTTTATGGTGTTGATCCCGATCTTACCCGTGAAGGTGGCTCCATTCCTGTTACGTTGACTTTCCAGGAGGCCACCGGAAAGAATGTAATGCTGTTGCCAATGGGAGCTGCTGACGATGGTGCTCACTCGCAGAACGAAAAGATCGACAAGCGAAACTACATTGAGGGAACCAAAGTATTTGCAGCTTACATCAGCGAAATTGCTAAGTTGTGAGTTTGGTCGATATTTGTTCCATTCTGTCCCACACGCACTGTTGAATGCATGCATTGATATTTACAATGACCGAATTATTTGCTTGTGATTGATTGATGAATTATAAATATGCCCCTTGACTGAACGCCCAATAAAAGATGCTTATCTCCACATATCGGCAAACACCTGCTTCCACAGATGCGTCTTGTTGGCCAGTCGTCGGTAGTAGTGGGCCGAGTTGGGTTCGATTGAGATGAACAACTGATAAAGTACAAACAGAATGAGCACAAGAATAACCAAGTTGTAGAGAAGGGACATTTTGTTGGTTGCACTTGAATGGGATGCAATGGCGAATGAACTGAACGGTGCTTTGACTTAGTTTGGCGACTAATTGCGGCTAAACTATTTTCGATTGCCACCGTGACACCGCATTTGTCGATTCATTCTACCGACAAGGCGAATGACTTATGACTTGACCGTGTCACAAGACGCCATGTCATCATTGACCACTGCAGAGTCGTAATGACACTCGTGATGTGGATTGCATCTATACAGTCATTCTCCATTGGATCGATCATGTTCTATTATTATATAATAAAGATGTCTTGACGTTGGTGTTGTTGCTGTTGTTGATGCAAAAAGGTCATTTGATATTTGTTGATTGTGTGGAAGGCAGTTGCATTCATTCAGTGGTCATTGACTCATTAGGTTGCACTGCAATCACAGACAGCTTTCGGAATAGACCAATTGGCTGTGATTACTGCGGCAACCAGTGCAACCTGTAGGCCCGGAAGTGTTGTACAAAGATGCCGCGAAGCAACAGCCACAATAATAATAAAAAATAAAAGTTTGTGGTAGATAGGTGGAATGGTCCTTTAAACGGTGGACATTCTTTCTGAGCTGTGCCACAGGGTCAATATTACACAAGTATTCCTGTATATTAATTAATTATAGCCTAGCAATATGCGAATTTATCAGTTTCAGATATAGAATTTTCAGTTTGTCGAACGTTCGATTGTTGCCAACAGTTCCAATTCCAAAGAAAGAGATCGAAATGTGAACAGTATTGCCATCGAATTTGGCTCGTTTCATTTAATTGCTGTTTACTATTTAAGTGGCACGAGTGAGTCGGCGATGTCATTCTGTTTGAAGTCTTGTGTTCCTTTAAAACTCGGTAGCTGCAAATCACTTCTCCTGTTCGAACTTTGGTGTCATGTCCGAAGAGGAAAATCAGGAAAATAGTTCCGAGGAAAGCAGTGAAGGTAAGCGTTTACTTATCGGTTCTTTCTAATCAACATCTTCCTTTACTGTAGAAAGTCCCGATCTGCATAGCAAAGAGCCTGGTTTCTCGTTCTCCAAGTCGGCCATTGCAGACTTGCCATCTACCGCAGTCCAATCGATTCACATTGAGAATGACTCGCCGGTAGAGGTGGACGACGATGTCTTCGTGTGGCGAGACACTTCACCGAGTGGAACCAAGCTGAACGTTAAATCCAAGTTTAAGAGACAGGACTTCAAGGAGAGTCCTTCGAAGCAAACGAAGGCAAACGCGAAGCCAGCCGCAAAGACTGCAACTACTGTTGGCGGGAAAGCTCACGAGATAGCAGCGAAAGTCCATTCGAAGATTCCCGATCGAAAGGTCCCAAAGTTGGCCACCAAAGAGAAGGTCACCTCGAAGGAGAAAGTCAAACAGTCAAGTCAGACCAAAGTGGCTGCCCAGGACTCGAAGAATCAGGTGCACACTCGCCGAGCTCCAAGTCAGGAGAAGGGCGCCTCTCTCACCAAGGTGACTGGCGACAACAACCGAGCAAAAGCAAACACTGGCAGCAAGACCAAAATGGTCCAGAGTCGACCCAAGGAGCACAAGTAGGGCGATACTGTCGCCGACACTGCAGCTACTCAGTGCATTTGCACACTGTCGCTTATTAAAAGTACTTTAAAACCAACTGTGTATCATTTACATCTAGCTGAACAGTTGATCACTCTCGTTACTGCGATGCCCAACTTACATTGTTACTTTTTAGGCCAAAGACAAACTAACTTCAACAATGATACAATTGTAAAGAGCCAAATAAAAAGATTTATTGAGATATTCCGAAGACAAGGATTTATTCGAGTGTTGACACACCAGTTCGATTGTAATCACCAATTATGTAATGTGTGTAATAATGTTTAGAGTAAAGCTACAACGACAAATTACAAATCCGTCTCAACATTGTAAGCCTTGTTAAGCTTTCGAATCAGGACACTGTTTCTGTTTCTAGTCCTGTTTGCCTCCAGCAAAATCCAACAGAAGACACTGGGAACTGCAATCGACTTACAAATGAGTAAGAGTTAGCCCCTTTGGCTTGAGTGTATCAGATGACAAGAAGAAGCTGAAATGCTTTGAAGTAAATTCGTTCAATTTAGGTACTAGTTGAGTATTAGTGTTCACCCATTGATGATCATTATTTTCGATTGTTTTGCATCGCCATGTTTGCCGTCCAGCGTACTTCTTGGTAAATTGGCCAGAACTAATTAACAGTGTGTTATCCCATTTTAGCGATCGATCAAAATGATGAGCGCTCAAACATTCAAAGAAAGAAGTCATATGAGGGTATATAGAAAAAGTAAATTTGGTTAGTTTAGGGAATTGGTTCAAATGGGCGGAATTGAAAATATTTTCATCATTATCAAAATAATGCAATTTTGATTTGAGAGTAATTTCTTCAACGTTTGGGAAAAGAATGCATATTTTTCTAAAAAACTCATCCATTGGAATGTGCTCCTTGCGAATAGTGTAAATTGTCAATTTAGCAATTCGGACATTTTTTGGTAATCGATCGCGTTGTAATATTGCCCAATCAAAGTTGTATAGTTTCAATTCTTTTAAACAAAGCAATGGAGACAGAGCAGACAGCAGATCGTGCAACGACAAATCTTGATAATACTCGAACGAACTGTCCGGTTTCCGAGAAAAATCAACCGGAACTGCAATATCCAGTGATTGAAGCTGCGTGAAATGATGCAAAATATTTGAAATTTGGTAAAGTTCGGTCATCAGACGAAGATGTGTGACACTTGTAGCCAGGTGGTGGTTTGCCTGAAGTGCTTTCCACAAATCTCCCTTTGGCACAAACATTATGTCCAAGTACAGTTCTTTACAATTGGCACCGAGATGGCGTAAAACTTGCGGAAAGTTGGCACCGACATCGCTGATAAATAAGCGTTCTAGTCGAGATATCAATGGAGCTAATTCGTCGGGAATTTCAAGTGCATAAATTTGGGTAGGTACCTTTGCATGCCAATAAAGTACGGTCAAGATCATATCCAACCATTTCAAACAGTGTAATTGACATATAGATTGCCAAATTTTTTCTGCAATACTATTCCAAAAAGATATATTATAACCATAAGTCAAACGACGATTAAAATTTCCAAATATTGATAATCCTTCCAGAGTTGGCCATTTAGAAAGCAATTCAGGAATGACGACAAATTGTTGCCTTGTATCGTCATAATAATCACCAAAATAAATTACCAAATGTTTCAGTTCTGGAAACAATTTCTCCAATAGATCACAGGTGGCTTCCTCAAATTTGTCTGGATTCAAAATTAGATCGTCATCATATCCAATATTTTTCAATCGAAGTGGTTCACATTGGTCAAGATGCAATTCATAAAGGCTGCTGGAATACATTTCGATATGGTAGAATGTCCAAAATATTTTCAATGTCCGCCGTCGACCTATACAGTATTCAATTAGTGACTTAAGTTGATGGCATATTCCTCGAAGTTGAATCAATTCTTGGAGGGTAAATTTAGTATTGAGAAGCACCAGAATACAGTCAGATGGCAATGAAAGAAGATTCATGTTTGAATAGTGACTGTGTGCGATGAAACACGTCGAGACAATGAAAGCCTTGAGTCTTTCAAGTTTAGTGATTACAAGTACTAGTCACTAGAGGCACGTGGCTGTACAGCGCTGTGCAGGACCGCGAGAGGGCATTTTCTAAAATTCTGCCTTCGGGGAAGGGGCATTTGTTCTGGGCCTACTTCTGGCGAATGGACATTGCTGTGAATTTTGCAGAAAAACAAATGTCACACCAGATCGGGGCAAGGACGGCAAAAACTTAATCCATAGATTGTTTTATCATAGCGATTGTTGTTCAATGAACAAAAACTCAAATTAAGTTAAACTCGTCTGTCTAAGAAATGAATATCGACAAGACAAATCTAGGACTATTCAAATGGACACAGTCGTTGGTTCTTCTATGGTTCGCTTATCATCTCTTATATATGAAAATTCCAATACGTCGTTGTTTAACAAAAACTTAGGAGCCAAAACTAAAGGACGTAAATCCATGAATTTTTTTATATAGACTAATTAGACATAATAGAATCCATTGTAAACAATCCTTTAATAAAACAAAAATTAATTGCTTGTTAATTAACACACAATGGCATACACATTTGTTTACCTTTTATTATTATTCAATCAGATTGTTGTTGTTCAACTTGTTGTTAGTGTTTCATGATAGCTCTCTACAAGTGAGAATGCTTTCGTCAGACCTAGCAGCAATATTGCAATAGAGACCATCGAGATGGTGGTGCTAGGCAACACGATCCAACAGGGTTAACAGGATTGTTTGGATATAGTGACAAACGTTGAAACGATTTGCTTGAAAATGAAGTTATATAAAAAAAATGCTGCTACTTTCGAACGATGAATTAATAGGCCTAAAAATAAATTATGATATAATTTGAAATACAGTTTAAATTGGCAAAATGTAATTATTACCGAATTAAAAAGTGACGGAGCATTAAATTTATAACTTTAAAGTGTATTTTGAAGACACTTGTTTAGAGCCATTTTTACAGACCAGCGGCGGACCACCTTAATGATTTAATAGGTATATTCGTTCATTAGACAGCAAAATAATCAAGCTCTCTAGATGAGACATGTTTCAGGTTGCAACCCTTTCTCAAACACAGAGGAAAGGATGGCGTATACATTGATAACAAAGCGATTATTGCCTTTACTCAAAGAGACAAATTTCGAAGAAGCACTTCTTTATCCTTTTTGGTGACATCTATATACAATAAATAAATAAAAATTAATAATTATGAAAACATGTCAATATATACAAACCGTTGAGACGCAACCTAACTCAAGAGGAATTACCAACAAAACGGACGAGTTTCCTGGATCCAAAACAACCGACATAAAGGCAACATAAATGTGCAAAAGTCACTTTTGAAAAGCGTCACAATTTGTGACTCACAAAAATAATTTTTGAAAAAATTTTCAGTGAAAAATTGAAGGCAGAATCTATTTCAACCTGAAATACATAACATTGTACAAATAGACAACGGCCATTTGTGCGCTACTTAAGTTGTCTTCGACATGTCATTTCGTCTGTCTTGTTAGTGCACTTGTTAGCCATCGTAGGCTTCGTTTATTTCGCTCATCTGTCTTCCCAATCCCATCCTAAAGCCGAAGCCTGAATATTCTTTTTAATCAAGTTATTCCGTGCGCATGCCACGGGTTTTGTCAACGATATTGCAAACATGGACGATGTTATTCAAGAATTCTTCACCTTTCGGCTGAATTCATCAGAGAAAATAATTTGCTTACTTAGCCAAATCTACCCTATCTAATCTATCAAGTCAAGATCGAGTCGCGCACCGATTGCAGATCTTCATTTCTTCCCTTTTCTACAATGGTCCAACTCGGAAGTGTCAGCCAATTCGTTAAAAATGGCAGTACACAAAAATCGGCTACCAGCAAGGCTTTTGACGCCTGTGACTGGCTTTTGAAAGCTGGAGAAGAGAATCTTCCACCACAAAAGGTAAGTAAAGTATCGAAGACGATTTTTTTGGTAAATAAATAATTTATTTATTATATTTTTAAGGAAAATTCTCAAAGCAACATCACGAAACGTTCAAGTTCACGGGCAAACAGGGTTGCCCTAATGCCTTTTGAATCACAGAAATTTTTGGACGAACTTCAAATTAACGAATTTTTCAATGATAATGGAGGAGACGGACGTTGTGATTCAGAAATTTCAGATTATGCTTCAACAGAATGTTCACTTTCGAGAGTGGACTCAATTTCAATTAAAAACGAACCCAGATTGTCTCCTTTTGACTTGAAATGGCTTGAACTAATTAATAATTTTAATTCTGTTTACGACCCGAAGAAATCAGCAATTTCCATCATTGAAACTATTATAATTCGTATGCTCATATTCGTGCAGTGCTTGTGTGTGAGCATTGAAATTCAAACTTCACATTTCACTGCCCTGCATTGCAAGCACTGACCGCACACGAGCAGTACTACCTCTGTGCGCATATATGGGCAGTGGGGAATTTACAGTGTATTTCCAATGATCGAAATGATGAAATTTCGAAATTAACATTAATTTTGATTTCTCTCGAAAGATTTACGTAACTACTGCCAAAAATGAAAATTTGGGTACTTTAACCGGAGAAGATAAAGCTCAAGCCATGTCTAAATCTACTGCCCTGATTTTGCTTTTCGATGAATTACGAAAAATAGCAAGACTATTTTCTAGTTTCAAAACTATTTATCCGTCTGGCATTGAGTCCTGCCTTACTCAAATGAACTTATTTTTATCCATGAACAGAGACTTAATTACTGTTCAAATCTATCCTAAATCAGGATTGCTTTATCAAGCTTCCTTTATATTAAGCAAATTGAATCATTTTAATGCCGTAGCTTACAACAAAGAGGAAGCTCGAAGTGATGCCTACATCGAGATGTCAAAATATATTCAGTTGTATTGTGAACGTATAAAGGAAACCAAGTATGTTGGCAATGAATCATTGCCAATGATGATCGTTTCGGCTCTCAACTTTATGGCAAGAGAGGTGGTGGCGCCTTTCCAGGAAATCGACAAGGCTACACTTACCAAAGGACCAAATGTGCCTGCACTTCCTTCATCAATGTGCAATAAATTGGTGGAAACTTCAAAAAGTTGCAAACTTCAATCAAATCTACGATTCTCGTAAAGTTGTGGAATCAATGGACCAGCTTATGGATTTGAAAAAGAAAGATTCAAGACTCGCGACAGAAATGGCGATCGCCAATACGAAACTAAAATTATGTTCAGCAGCGCGATTTTTAATGGCGTTGATGCTTCTAAAACCCAATCAAATATGAAAGCAATAACTGCAGTTCGTAACCGATTGCTCAGATTCTCAGAAATGTTCGCGTATTTCCGAAAGGAATACAGAAAATTGACGTTCACCATTTCAAACTTCAAATCTTTAGTCACCACGAAGAAGTTCTCAAACTTAAAACTCGCAAACATGAAATTGGTTTTCAAGCGATTATTTCGTTGTTCACTTTTGTGATTTCCACGGCGAATCAAAATATTCCCAAGATGCTGAAGAAATTGCTTATCAAAAGTTTGTGGATTATATGCTGGTTTTGATTATCAGACTTTTCAAAACTAAGCAGGAATTGGAGATGGAGCAAAAACAAATTGCTATTCGCAATCAAAATGGTGTTGCGAATAATTTGAAGAATAATCCAGAATTTTCGTTTGAGGACATGATTGCCCGAAAGTTACCCGAAACTCAAATGAAGTTGTGAACCGAACTTCAGAAAAGTTTGTCTCTAATCCCAAAGTCGATGACAAACTGTCAAAGTTGGCCAAACTTGTCAAGAATTATAACATAGGTTTGTTTTAACTTTTATCTTTAACTTATAAGTATTGATAATTTATTATTTTAGCGATTACTGTGGAAACTAACCCTGAAAATGCAATTAAGAAACTCAACGAAGTAAATTCCATTGTAAATTCCCAAAATACCCATGATTCTTCTAGCGTGTTCATTACAATCGTCGATTTTGTTGGTATTGGGTCGTTTTATTCTTCTCAAGATAGTCAACAAAAGTCTGAACATGAAGCTTCAAGCCAAACAATGGAGTTTGTTAAGAATTTGAATTCGCTGTAGATTGAATTTGAAGAAGCCTACAGCATTCCTCTTTATTCTCCATCAGATATTATGGAAAATTTGACGAGGAATGATGTTATCAAATGGAGTACTAGAGTTGTGCAAGATGAGGAATCTATTCGTATTCCTCGCTATCATTCAGTCTTGCCTCTGGCGAATATATGTTCGTTTGATCGAATTGCTGAAACTGAAATGGATGCTATTCTTGGGGACCTAGTCCTACTTATGGTAAGTCTAATTTAAATGAATAAAGTCAGATCTAACAATGTAACTCAGGCGAATTGGGTTATGGTGACAACAAACCGAAGTCTTCTACTACTCCACAAGAAGTAAAGCCATTGGAAGGTATCTACGTACATCAAGTCTCGGCTGGATATGGACACGCTATTTTTATTGCTCGCGATGATTCGGATGAAGAAAAGAAACTAATCCAAGATCTTCCACAATGGCCTTGATGCCTAAATTGAGCGCCGCAAATTAATTCGAAACCAATACCTCCAATAAATTCTCATTCCATTGTTAGTATTCCCATTTTAGTATTCTTTTTATAAAATCATTTGAACAATCGCCATTTTAGCTTCAACATAATGCATAAATTAATTAATGTATCTCAGATATTATAAATATTTATTTTTATACTAAAAATAAAATTTTATTAATGATAATAAAAGGATGAATTAGAAACAAATGTAAATTGCAATCGATATGAGTTAAGCAGTCGTTTGGTGTAACTGTTCATTGTGGCTGCACTTGGGATCCGTCACTTCCAAGGCCATCGTCTTTTGCACTAGTTCCCTTCTATCTTGAACAGAATACCATAAGTGGTTGCTTTATTTAGATTATTTTCTTACCTGACTGTCACGTTTGGCGAATATTTCAAACATGTTTTTGTATTTCATTTTCTCCTCTTCTCTATGTTCTTTAATCTTATTGTTACAGTTAATAACTTGACTTTTAGCAGCATTGTTGTTAGGGTCAATTTCTAAAAGTTTCAAAAAATCCTTCTTAGCAAGTTCATAATCTTTCTGACCAAAGAAAGCTTGACCTCGTCGGAAAAGTCCTTTCTCGTTCTTGGAATCGATCTCTAAAGATTTGTCACAATTTTTCTGTGCTTCAAGAAAGTTTTCAATTTTCAAATAACACATCGAAAGATTTAAATAGCCAGCAAGCAAAGTTTCTTGTGCACGAAATTTTAATTCTCCCTCATAATCGTCAGGAAGACCCAAGTATTGGATAACTCTTTTGTATTGTTTAATGGCCAATTTAAACTTTGATTCCTAAAAATTAAAAGTTAGAATTTAAAAATCTCAAGTAGAATTACCTTAAAGTATTTTGTTCCTTTTGTTTTCACTAAAATTGCTTGCTCAATTCTCTCATTATTATCCATTTCATAAGTTTCTTTAATATTTTCGAAACTTTTGAGAAATATCTCAAACTTAACTTCTTCATAATTACCAGGAATGCCAAATTCAGGTTTTCCTTTGTTTTCGCCGAAAGCATAAAGAGGTTTAGAAATAATTTCACAACGTTCTCCCTTTTTCATTTTGCGTACAGCTATCTCAAGTGCTTGCACTAATTGTTCTTCAGAACCCTCACCAAGGCAAAAAGTAACATCACGTTTTTCAAAGATTCTATCTTGAAACTTTCCAATAACTTCAATGCTGCAAGTGGCTCCTTTGTTGGGGGTGTCCCAACCTTCACCATCTCTAAGAATTCGCTTAACAACTCCTCCATCTTTCTTTTTGGTAATATCTTCAAGTTTCCAATCAAAAAGTTCGATTTCAAAAATCAAAGTAGAGTTTGAAGGAATCTTTGGCGGAGAGCCACTTTCTCCATAAGCAAGACTCGAATCAATTTTGAAAGAAGCGATTTCACCACGCTTCATTGTCTTAACAGCGATGTCCCATCCTTCAATAACTTCTTTGGCTCCGAGTGTAAAAACAAATTGTTCATTTCGATCTCGAGAACTATCGAATTGAGTCCCATTGACAAGCTTTCCAACATAGTGAACTGAGACTTTGTCACCATTTCCAGGAGTTTGCCATCCTAAAAATTGGTTAATGTTAACAAAAATTATGACTAAAAAGTAATTACCTTGGCCTTTTGAAATCAAAGTCTTGAGAAGCTTGCTGTCTTTATTAGGTGAAATGTCAGTTTCGGCATTCATCTCAACATTTTCACTTGAATTAGTCTCGTCGACAGAATCAGTCGAGGATAGCTGGTCTTCCATTTGTTTGACTCAAAAAATTTACGACAAAAGTGACAAACAAATAGTAAATGAACAGAGAAGTACGTTGCGTTAGAGATTAATCAGCAATAGGGTTTCTTATATTTATACACGTAATTTATACTTCTGGAAAATTCGAGACCAGCAATTTGTGTTGTTCCTTTTCACAAAAGTCGTATTTCAAGTTAAATGTGATCTTTCGATGTTTCAAACTTACTACCGATTTCGATACGTAACTCTAAAATGTTTTTAGAGAAAACACTGAAGCCGATGATAGTGGCACAAAAATGCGTTAATTTTTTGTTTAAATTATCTCAAGCCATTACAAATTCAAACTGAACTTGAACAGGTAATTTACAATGTAAATTAATAAACATTTTTAAATTATTTTTTTCTTCTATTAATTTTAGCTATTTTTAAACGGCCTTGTAAATACAAGTCATCAATATTCGCAAACTTTAACTTTAACTCAAACAATTCTTATGCTACTGTACAACCATTGATTAATCGACATTTGCGAAAAACTATTATATCAAATTTTCGAAGGGAACGTTTTCTTTGAAAGCAGCAAGTTTCAATGAACGCTTGCTGATGCTACTTGGATTTACCGTCATTTACCTTTCATCATTCAAGCTGGATGGAACTTGTTTTTAATTTTATTTTATTTTCAAAATATTAAAGATGATTTTTATCAATCATTCATACTAATACTATAACCTTAATCATACTATAACCTTAATTTAACTGTATGTGTCAATCATTTAATTATTTTCTTTGCTTTTCAGGATTTTGTTTTTTTGCTTCATATTCAACTCAATTGACATTAGGCCAATTCTCGAGAAGAACTATTTTTATATAAATTCTAGAAAAAAACATTGAGTTTCGATGAGATTTCGAGATATGGCCATGCTTAAAGAGAGCCCATTTACTTCCATCAAAGTTAATCCACGTATGTATATTACAAATTGAATTAACTATAATCTTTATAAAGAATTGAGAATCCTATTTCAGTTCAACTTACTTGTTAGCCTCAACTCGTCCTTTGTGAAAAGCCTCCTTTCGCAAATAGACATAACACTAACACGCAGTTCATTTCATCTTCTGACTCCCGTGATGATAGTCAGACATTTTAGTCTCTTTTACTTGTAAATTATGCTTTTGTGAGGTTTTTATATATTATAATTATTTATTATTTAGAATTTCCATGTCCTTTCGAGTGGCATGCAAGCATGTATGTATCGCGAAAATGATTACATTTCACCTGGGACGGGGCCAAGCCAAAGGGGTTGGTGTTACTAAAAGATTTACCACGACACTAGTCGTGGTTTAATGTTTTAAATTTCACATTATTAATTCTTGTTTATTTTATTTTAAAGCTTATTGTTAAACATTCGTAAAGTTTATCGCAAACGAAATGGTCACCTGATTCTGGTCATCTTGTCCCAAATGATTTATCTTTACATTTAACATCATTTTGATCGATTATTTTAGTGAAATTCAAAACCTTTGAATAGCGTGCTGCAATGGGAGGCCTCCTAGGACAATTCGCTTACTTAGCCAAAGCAAGTCGCAAGTCAAGATCGAGTAGCGCTCCGATTACAAATCTTAATTTCTTCCTTTTTCTGGATATTTCATTTTTGATAATTTTATTTTCTCTTTTTAATTAAACATTAAGTTATTTAAAACAATATAGCGAATTATTTATTAATCTCACTGCATGAGGCAAAACGATGGTGATAGACATGCAGGCCTGACATAATGTCAGACCTTGACATCGCATGGACAAGATACTTCTAAAGATGACATCGTTTCCCAACTTGATGTACTTCATCGTTAGGAGATCCACTTGGACCGAATCGAACTTATCATTCACTTACCACGAACGATCGAGCCATTGCAGACGAACTCTGGCAACTCATCCATCCTCAGGCTCGATGTGTTCCCAGTTAGCCATTCCTGGTTTAGCCAAGGCGGATGTATACTCCGATTAAACATTTGGCGAGAGCAAACCCGGTCAGTTTTGCCTGATAGTTATGTAAGAGGACATTTTCAGTCTGTACATTGCGATGAGAAAAGTTTAAATCGTCGTGCATGTATCGGAGTGCGCTAACCACCTGGTGAGCCAAAAGCAGGCCAATTCTTCTTTAATTTTTCCGTTCTTATCCAGGTAGGTAAAAATGTCATAACCGTTGGCAAAGTCCATACACACGTAGATGCGATTATTAGACCTTATTATGTCATAAATCCATATGACGTTAGGATGTCGAATGTTGACGAGCGCAGACAATTCCCTTGGAAGAAATTTTTTGTTGAATTTCTCATCAATTGATTCGAGGATGATCATTTTAACCACGACAGTTTCGTTCAAATCTTTGTGAAATGCCTTGAAAATGACACCAAAATCGCCGGACTTGAGCTTCTGCTTGATACTATAGCCCTTACGAGTGAGGACGGCTTGGGTTGGAGCATCAATTCCAAATTGAAGAGCACTGTTCTTTTTCACTTGGGTATACCGACAGGCATTGACAAGGCTTTCACAGTTGATGCAAATTAAAATAGTTTATCCTCAAACTTGAGATGAACCAATGTGACACTATAGAGTATTACTTAAAATTAAAATTAAAAAATATATTTCTCTCTTTCGAACAAAACAAATTTGCTGAACTCAAATTAGCTTACTTTACGAACAACTAAATTCATTAGTATCATCATTTAATATGAATTGCTTTCAAGTTTAACTATTGAGTCTTGTTATTTATTTTCCCCATATTAAACAAATTTCTTTTAATTGCGATGTAAGTGCGCTTGTAATTGACAAATGATTAGAATTGTTGTTTATTACATGTTTGTCTCATTAGCAGATGTAAGTTGCGTGTCTAATAATGTGGCATCATATGATATATACGAGTATATACGAGTGGTAAGATGATGGAAATGTGAAACTTCACTTTAGCCATCTGTGCACTACAACATTCTCTTGTTGTGAATATGACAATCAATTTAGTGTAGTGTTGGTCGAAAATAGAAAAAAAACGGTTCTGCCATGAACCTAGACAAATGCTAACTAAGCGACTTTGCACATAAACTCAAAATTAACGAACTGGCTAACTATATCATTGCGCTCTGTTGACCCTGGTTGATAAATAAAAAATAAAAAGAAAGTATATTTACTATTAGTAATAATAAATGCATTGGAAGTAAGGTTCATAAATGAAAGCTTGTTCGGTTCAATCGTGCATTACATATGTTATCGTCAAAGTTATCGGAAAGTGACACGGCAAATTTATAGTAACTCACAAAGAAACAAAGCTGACATATAAAATGGTCAATTGACTACATTTTGTACAGGTGCTCTGATTGGTGAGCACAAATGTCGGTTGTTTCATTTGAATTGAGTCATCATTCTTGTGTTCTTTACACCTTGGCTGACATATAAAATGGTCAATGAGTTTCATTTTGTACAGGTGCTCTGATTGGTGAGCACAAATGTCGGTTGTTTCATTTGAATTAAGGCAAAATGTAAACGGAATCTATTTCCACCTGAAAATACATAACTTTGTGCAAATAGACAAAGAGCGAGTTGTGTGCTCCGCCCTAGTTGTACTAGCTAATACCATTTAGGGCGTAACAGTGCGACGATTTCGTCCTAGCTAGGCTATCGTTGCAACGTCATGACTCATGCGTCATTAATAATGTGGCGGTGGAGGCACCGCTTTGCTCATGTTCTATGTTCGATGTTCAGTCGAGAAGGAACAGCGCTACTTAAGTTCTAGTCTCGGCCACCATTCGATCTATTTTACTCGTTGCCTTTACTCCTCTTCTACCCGTTTACAACTCTAAAGATTTTACAAAGAAACGGCCCTGATTTGTTTTGACATGTCAATTTCGACCATTCCGAGGAAGTCGCCTATTGCTGGAACTCTGTCGATCACAGGTCGTTGGTCATTGATATTCTTGAAGCCTGAATTTATGGAACTTCCATCATATTAAGCAAATTGAAAGAATTTAATGCTTAATCTTACAACGAAGAGGAAGTCGCCTATTGCTGGAACTTCGTCGGTCACATTGAATCAATGTCATTGATATTATTGAAGACTGTCTTGATGGAGCTTCCATCATATTAAGCAAATTGAAAGAATTTTATTGCTTAAATTCTAACAACGAAGAGGAAACCGCCTAATTCTGGAGCAATCAATCACATTGAATCTAAAAGTCATTGGTATTATGGAAGACCGACTTGATGGAGCTTCCATCATATTAAGCATATTGAAAGAATTTAATGCTTAATTACTGAGTTTTTAATTAGAACGACTCGTTCTAACAACGAAGAGGAAGCCGCCTATTGCTGGAACCATCGATCCCATTGAATATAGAGGTCGTGGATATTATTGAAGACTGTCTTGATGGAGCTTCCATCATATTAAGCATATTGAAAGAATTTAATGCTTAATTACTGAGTTTTTAATTAGAACGACTCGTTCTAACAACGAAGAGGAAGCCGCCTATTGCTGGAACCATCGATCCCATTGAATATAGAGGTCGTGGATATTATTGAAGACTGTCTTGATGTAGCTTCCATCATATTAAGCAAATTGAAAGAATTTAATGCTTAATTACTGAGTTTTTAATTAGAACGACTCGTTCTAACAACGAAGAGGAAGCCGCCTATTGCTGGAACCATCGATCCCATTGAATATAGAGGTCGTGTATATTATTGAAGACTGTCTTGATGTAGCTTCCATCATATTAAGCAAATTGAAAAATTTTACTGCTTAAATTCTAACAACGAAGAGGAAGCCGCCTACTGGAACTATCGATCACATTGAATCATTTAAATTTAAATTTACCTTGTTTACTTTGACAAATGTACTTATGACTTATGTAATCCTTTACTACTTATCAATAAAGTTTATACATTACTCTTTATTTTCTGTATTTTTTTTATCACAAGCTGTTGCGATGTGCAAAGTGCCAATTTGGTCTCGTTGTCGCCTCATCTCATATTTCGATGACCCAAAGAGCCCATTAAAGCACTCCCTAATTGGCGATTTGTCTTTGCGCACTGCACTCCATTCAGATTCTATTTTCTATTCAGAACTGTAAATATTAGTGCTTCGTGTCACGGGAATTGACCTTTGTTCATTGACCACACTAAACTTACGGCGAGCTCATGAGACTGGCAACTTGAATTGTCCAATTCAAAGTGATTAATCGAATTAGCTATAGCTGACTAGATGGAATCATTTTGTCAGACCAATTGAGCGAGTTGTCTCACTTGCCAGTGCTCCTCATATGCCAGGTTTTCTTGTCATCGAATCTCTCCAGTCTGCAGCTGATTCTTCTTTTGTCTTTGCCCACCGAGGGCCTCTTTTGCTTGGTCCGATTCCGAAATTGTTCGTTACACAAATTTCCTGCCTCTAATCGGCAAGCGCCAATTACCGATTGGCCAATTTGCTATTTCAATTAAATTCATTTTAAATTCTCGTTATGAAGGTCTTTGCGACCATTTCCTATAGGCGGTTTGATTGTTACCTAAAATCAATCGTCCTCCCGTTGGCTTGTTTGTTTTGCTTTCCTCAGTCAATCGGTCTCAAAGCGCGTCAGTGTCTTAAATTTAGTATTGCTATACTTTACCTTAAAAGCACTGTGTCGATTGACATTCGTCAACTATAGTGACTCACAATCACAATCAGACAGAACTACAGACGAATGAAATATCCAATCACAGTGTTTATTCTGACTTGAACAAGCCTAGAACATTGGCGTCAAGCAAACAAGCACACCATTGCGGCAATGGCATTGCCTCCACTTTCCACATTGAACTTAATTGTCCGTCTTGTCTGTTACCGGTCCTCGATCGATTGAATGGCTTTATAACAATCTGATGCATTGACTGAATAAACGGACACTAGAGAGATAGCGATGCAAAGTAGTCAGATAGACTGGACCAAAGTGGAATTTGAGTGCGGACAAATGTGCATTTAAGCCGTGAGTGGCTAAGAGGAGACACGCACCATGCTGAAATGAATTAGCCAACACGAAGCAAACATGCAAATGGAACAGCACTAGTGATGCCAGACAGCTACAATAAGATAACAATAAGAAGAGCCCTGCTAGTAGTTTAATTCAAATTAAATGTACAAATTGTGCGAAGAGAAAGTGAAAGCCAACAAATGAACTCAATCGAAACTCCACAATGGACAGATCATGATGAGTAACTTGTTGTATATTGAGTTCAGTATCATTTATGACAAAGGGAGGCAGCCAAGTTGTATGGCACAGCCTTGCAAATGCTGTTGCTGTATGCAATGACAGCCTTGGCCCGGTAAACGGCTACATTGGTGAATTCAGCCGAGGAACAGTGTGAACTTGCCTCATGTTCGATGCAGTCCACAGTTTCGTAAAGGGCACAGCACGAGTCCAGCACTGCACTTTCAAACAACTTCCTTCGGGCATGGTCCCATCGGTCGAGTGCGCCTTCAAAGCATTTCTTCTTGAGATCTCCTTTTGGATTGGTGCTCAGTTTCTCCAGGCAGGTTCGAGCTGCTCCTTCGGCAACGGGCAACTGTACAAATTCTGCCGTGTGACTTTCGACGGTTTTGTTGTAGTAAGCAGCGACAGCGTCATGACTGGCCTTGTTACACGACGGCTGTCCACCAATGAATCGAATAGTGCCGCAGATGGATGTCTCCAAGAAGGGGCCAAACTTGCGAGTGTATGCCTCGATCTGGTCGGCGACCTCTTGTTTGCTGCAGTACTGTTTCGCATTCAACAGGTAACAGTTGTACTCGTTGAATTGAGCACAACACAACTCCCATGTGGGATAAGTGGTCTTGTTCATTCCGGCAGGGTCGTACGTTTTGTGCATTTGCTTCTCGCAGTACTCGACCAGATTTTCGTGTTTGAAATCGACACAGCTCTTTGCATATTCACTCGGATTTGGGCCCCAGTGCTCATTGACCCAACTGTCAACGGTGCACACACTGGGCCTGACACACAAGCCAATCAGTGCGACCAGCAGAAATTGCTTAAGTGAAGACATAATTGGCTTGAGCAATATTAATATTGACAATGTCCACTATCCATTGCCAGAGTCATTATATAAGACAGAGACACGCCAAAGAGAGACCAAAGGAGTGGCCGATATATTTGCTTATTGGCCAACAATATTTGCATCCCATGTAGAGATTTCAATGATTGAATCACATTTCCAGTAGTTTAGTAAATACCTAAACACCAATTAATGTTCTCCCAATGGGATGTCACAAACGAATTAATAAACTAGACAAGCACCTAACTTGTCCTGAGCAATCATGGTTTACTAGTGTCTGCCATCAGTAGTGCACCTTACCAACCAATTCCCTCATTGCCACTCGCAGACAATCGACATATAACATACAATGTATAACAAAATGACTTCATGTCCAATCTTAGATGTAACAAAGATAAGCCTAAAGGGCTACCACTCGAGGATGGTGAATTACGTGCCAGGTCGAAAGTACATTCTACACTCGAGCCAAAATTGTATCCGTGTCTGGCAAAGCAGTTTCGGTACAAGCTCTTCGTCATTCACTTCACCAAGAATATCTTTTATGAATAATACAAATGAACAATACAAATACCGAGTGTACTATTGAAAATATGACCTCAACACAACCCAGTGAGCATCATTGAACAAATCAAAATTGAGAAATCGTACCCAAAATCAGAGATGGCGCCTGATTAGGCACAATGGCATAGACTGGCATGACTATACCACTAGACAAATTGTCTCGCACAGAGCAAAAATATGTGGAAACAACCCGTGTGAGTTGATCGAATGATGGATGAGATCACGAGCCGATCTAGAGATAAACCAACTCACTATTGTACTGTTTTACAACAGGTTTGGCATGAGCCGTAAAAATGAGATTAACTAATAACTCCCACTGGCAATAACGATTGAGCTGTGATTTACTAATACAGATCGTACACATTTCGAAAATTAAACTACAACCTACAATGACGTCATTTATGTCATCTTTTTATTGTACATTAGGTGCATTACATCATTGCATTGATAGTAAAATTGTAATATATTCACAACACCAATTGGGTAAAGAGGCACTCAATTGGGCTGCTCTCAGTGACACATTCACGTTCGATGTTATAATTGAAAATGAACTCGGTGTTAATAATTAAATAATAATAATAAAAGGCTTCGTTTAAAGCGAAACGAAGCATATGCAAGGAACACACATTGTATTCAATTGTCGGCGTCCAAGCTTTGGTCTCCAGAGGACTCGGAGGCTTGAGAGGGCGAACCAGAACGGGAATAGTCGTCGCGACCATAATCGTCTGCAGCTTCCTTTTCTGCCTTGGCAGTGGCTTTCTCCTTCTCCGCCTCGTAGCGAGCTTTGTCCTTGACAGCCTTCGCTACGAACTTGCTCTTCTGCTTCTCGGGGCATTGTTTCCAGCGACGAGCAATTTCTTTGGTGACCTCCACCATGGAGGCATCAGGCATGGCCTCTCGCACTTTGGGTCTCTCTTCGTTGCTGAACCAGAGGTAAGCAGAGAGTGATCGCTTGGGAATGGCCTTCTTGCGTTCCTCCTCCTTGGCCTTGTACTTGACCATCTCGGCATCGTATCGCTTCTTGTCCTTCTCCTGGAACGCTTGATAGCGACGCTTGTCCCGGTCTGACATCTGTCCCCACTGGACACCACAATCCTTGGAGAACTGTCGGAAGTTAACTTTCTCGTTAGGATGGTTCTTGTGCTGCTCCTTCCAACAGGCTTGCACATAGTACACGTAGGCAGACAAGTAGCGACGAGGCTTCTCCACTTCTTTGGACATTGCTTGAAACTTGCTCTTGCTTAGCACACGAAAGTTAGGGCAGCGACCGAACTTGGGCTTTTCACTAGGAGGCAATCGAACGGACAGAGCAGACAGAGAGAGGTCGTCACAGAAAAACTTAAATCTTCAATCAATACTCAATGGCCATGAATGGGAAAAGGGCACACTTAAATAGCTGCAAGTGACCATTCTCATTCTACGATGACGACTTTGTAATTAGACAACACTTGAAAACTTTTAATAATCAATTGAATTAGAATTTATCAATTCTTATTATTAAAAATTATTTCAATTGTGAATTGTTCTATTCAATCTAAATAATTGCATTTCAAAGTTTGATATGTTGAAAAGCTGCCGCCCGGCAGTGCCGGTTATTCTTTATAATTAATTAGGAGCGAACAGAAAGATTTCATTTCATTTAGACTCACTGATCACAATTAGTCTCGTCCTAAAGTTAATTTTCATTACTTTGAGTTTGCAACAAATGTGCTCTTTTCAATAGTCATATTTTGACATAGATGTTGATGATGTCTTCCAACAGTTTTCATAATCCTCTCGCACTTCTGGCAGACTTGAAGTAACAATTGGACTGTGTGGTACCTCACCTTCAGAGCATCTTCTACCATATATAGTATGGTATGTTCAATGTCAATGTTCAATTCAGTGTGGCACTTGAGATCTGATCAATGTAAGTTTATTAGAAGTGTTTTATATAATATTATAAGCATGTTTGAAACATACCACAGAAAAGAAAATTTCTTTATTCCGAGTTACTTTGCGATACTGATCGTTCTCGAGACAGGTACCTTAAAGGAAAATAACAATTTACCTACAATTGTCGCTTAACGGGTAAATAAGAATTATCCTTTTCGCTTCTTTTCAGAATAGGTTTCCACCGGATATTTTCAAGGACAGCCACGAGACTTCATCTCTGTTGATGAATTTAGGCAATGCAGTTACGGCCATAGCAGGTATCAGATTCACTAATCGATCATCATTGCTCACAAACTTTCTCTGCTTGATACGTTTCTGTAATCGAATGAGCGTGATGTGACTCAAAACTTGGAAAGGGATTTTAAATTTAAAGCACTGAATTATTTAACATGTACAAGAGCGGCAGGCTGCCAGTAGTGAAAAATGTTATATGACATTGCTGCAACAAAGTTGTCAACCGAAATGAACGTGTTTACGTTTGAATGAGCAACCAAACAAGATGGCTGGCTAGCGGTGGCGCCACTGGCAGTAATCTAGTATTTTGCGCATTTCATTTCACCATTTTCGAAGCTGATATCCTTTTAGTTATTACTATTTTAAGGAATAGCCGTATAATAAAGATCCAATTGCCTGTCAATGTGATTCACTGCTTTCTATATTGGTTGCCGACCTACTTCGTGATAAAAAATTCCAATGTGTAGTAGAGGCGCAATGCATCGACGGTGACGGTCGCAATAGATTCGTTGACATATTGGCTGTCAAACCAGAGTCAAGTAACGCTTTCATCATCGACCCGACTGTAAGGTGGGAAACAAACGAAGACGTGGCCACATTGGTGCAAGAGGAAAAGACACGGATTTATGCAAGCTGTGCGGATGACCTTCGGATCAAGTACCCAATGATTGGCAATAAGGTGGTCGAGGTCATTGGTCTATGGCTTGGAGCCCGAGGTACAATCAGTACCAGGATGGTGGCCTTCTTCGATCGCTTTGGACTAAACCGCAAACTGCTGCCAGGCATCGCGGAGGAAGTGCTGACAGACTCGATCCATATGCTGCACAATCACATCTATGGACCAAGATGAGCTCCGTCAACCAAGTACCCAAGACCATATACACCTCAGATATACAAATAGCTAGCTTACCACTACTCACCAATCGACTGACGCCCACTTACATCTCACACACTACCACAAAAACAATTACTCTTACACAATTGTCTTAGGATTACGCCTCCTTACTGTGTCCCAAGGCAACTCACTAGTCAGTGAGCAGTCAACAAGCTTAATAAAGTTTGTTTTTCTCTAGGACATAGGCGAATATTAATTAGTTTAGGTCACTCGGCATATTATTGGCTCTATTATAAGGCTGGAACTCAAAAACAGGAGAAACTTTATTGGAGTAACTTTTTGACATATCAGAACGCATCGAAGGCAAAGTATCCGACAGGAACCATTCAAATGTCGTTGGCTTTTCACTCAAACCCGAGATGCCAACTGACACCAGTTTAATAGATAGAAAGCAAGTCCCACCACAGAGATAACAAATAGAGAAATTGACGGAAGTGTCTTTAAAGATCCATTTGGACAATTGTCGAGCAGGAGAGCTTGCTCATGAGTGCATTGCCACAGAGCATCGTTCAACTCGACTTGCATTGTGACAAGAATGACTTGATCACTTGGACAGACCGAACTTGCGTCCTTCTCCAAACAGGACAATGCATTCTTCACTGAGCAGCACTTGGTCTCGGTGTGTGTCGAGTTGTACTTGACCAGTTTCATACAGCCGGTTTGTGTGGATTCGCACTTTAATTCGGCCTCAGTTGCACTGCGTTCAATTCGGTCGGATCTATCATTGCCACACAACTGCCTCCGGTCTGCTGTCGTTCGACCATTGACCAGAAACGAACACAAGCTAAACACAATTAGCAATACCATTTGACAGTACATCTTGTGAACGTTGGATTTCAATCTAGCAGATTTACACATTCGCACTTTTGTTGAGAAAATACTTTTTCAAATTGTCCAAGTTACGAAGTTCAGCCAGAAAGAGAGCCAAAAGCAACAATTGACAGTGAGGCATCAATGAGCAGGCCATCGAGACAATGAACATGTCATATTCACAGGAAACATCATCTCGACGACTAATTATAGCAACTAATTGTGCACTGCCATATGGCACAAGAGTCATTCACCCAAATGCAATGCTCAGTTGGCAAAGACAACATTGTAAAGTAAAGCACACATTGCCAGAAAATCAAATGATCGCCTTATTTGCTGTGGTCGTTACTGTAAACATGTGCCAATTTCTGCCTAAATTAGAAAGCCATGTTTGAAAAGACTTAGGTATTTAATAAGACAAGTAATAAATTGTGCAACCTTTATTATTATTTGAGCAGAATTATGGTAATAATATTTACAGTCAATAAATTAAACTATATAAAATCAATTGATCACTATCATTCTGAATACCAGAAAGCATTGAAACTGATTGAAAGTTTTAACTTATTCAGAAGCGAAACATGAGACTTATATAAAGACAGACCAAAGCAACAAGTGCATTGAGTGAACTGGTGCCAGCGCTGGATCGACTGCCTCGACAGATTTTGCTTGCTCTGTCATATGGAATTGCTCTGCAGACACTCGCAGTGAGTGCGTCAGTGTTGACCTTTCGGTAGTAAGCCACGTCCTTTATCTCAGACTTGGAACAGTATCCGTTTGCTTGTCCGACAACACAGTCCAGTGCATCGTACATGGCACAACATGGCTCCCAAATGTCACTGTCCATCAGTTTGCGCCGTCTCGGGTCCCACACGTCGAGTGCCTCCATCAAGCATCTGTTTCTAATTTTGTACTTCATATTGCCTTCCATTGTGATTGTCATCTTTTGGAAGCACGTTTGCTCCTGTCCAAAGGCGAGTGGGAAATTAATAAAATTTTTGACATTAGCAGATTTAGGATCATTTGCCATCTTTGTGAATTGGTTCGACTCCTGCAAGTGAACCTCTTTCTGGCACGATTCTGTTCGGTTGCTGAACGAAATGGCTCGACAAATTGTGTCGTGGTAATAGTTGGCCGCATCCCAACTGTACTTTTCCAGTGATTTCTGGTCTTCCAGTAGGCAGAATCTGTCCGCGTGTTTGAGATAGCAGGCCAGCTCATCATACACAGAGCAACATGTTTCCCAGGTGGTGCTGATTTGGCTTGGATTGAAGTCTCTCGATGCTTGCTTCTGGCAATAGCTGAACAACGATTCATTCGAATGGATGCACGCATTCTGGGTTATGTTGAGTGGCTTTTGTTGATGATTGAATATTGCTATGGTGTACAATGGCACTGGATTCACAACTGGCACAATCACAATTGGTCTGTTGATTGCACGTGGTTTGATCATTGCTGCTCTTTGTCGTGTAACTTGGCCATTTGGCTCAGCTCGTAGAGAAGCTATTCCTTGCGATCTGACCAACCATCGGTCTAAATCACTAGAATTAGTTGCGGTGCAATAGTTGATCAATAGAAATATTGCCACAAGAATGGTCATTGAGCACAAGTGGAATCGTTCGTTAATGGACATTGCTGCGCATTGAACACAATAAAATAATAGCAATCAAACCATTAATTGCAAACCATTAACCAGCAATTGCACCGAAAGCATCACAATAGTGTCTTGTGCTCACCACAACAAAACAAGTGACCGGTTTGAACTAGAGTAGACCTCTAGATGGAACCGATTGGCAGTTCAATACGATTCCAATGTTATGCACATACGACTGTAAGCATTGCCTACTAGTCATGTCATCATATCAATAACACAATAATTAGAGTGTTAGTGGAGCGTTAAAACCCTAATCATACCCGTCTCCACTAATTAAATTGCTTTCAAGTGTGCGCTTTTGATATTATCAAGTGTCTTTACAGGTACAGATATCTAAATATAAATTAATTTTATTTCCTAACTTTAAGTACGAACATAATGAATTGCATAGTTTGTTTAATACAAAATTTCCGAATATTCTTGATTGGGTACTCCATAAGTATGACTCCCATTTCACTAATAAGCGTTCACATATGGAGCACCCAGTGTTTTTAAAATGAGGCCCAATGTTTACGCACAAACATTACAGTCAAAACCAGAATGTAAGGCACTGGAGGGACAAGTGCGAAGGCCGCTCCTCGACATATGAGAGATGCTCTATCGAATGGAACTGTTCGACAAATGCCTTGAGTGAACGATGCCGCGGACAGTCTGCAGTAATTGGCCACTTGTCTCGCCTCTTCAGAAGTGCAAACAATGTTCGCCTGTGTTTGGATGCACTCGAGTGCGTCGTGCATGGCACAGCATGTCTCGTAAATGTAACTGTCCTTCAACCTGTGTCGGTCTTTGTCCCAAATGTCCAGTGCCGCCTTTAGGCAGGTGCTCTTCCAGTTGCCTTTTGTGTGGTTTGCCAGCTTGTCAAAGCAAGTCCTCTCTGTTCCGAAGGCAGTTGGCAGTTGAATGAATTTCACCTTGTGATTGTCGTTTTTCTGTGCCTCCTCTTTATATTTTTTCGACTCCTCCAGGTGGGTGTCCCTGTTGCACGAGTAGTGCCAGTTGCGGTAAGCCACTGCTCGACAAATGGTACTGTTGAAGTAGTTGGCCACATTATTACTATAATCCACCAATGCTTTGCGTTCCGCCTTGGAGCAGTAGTGGCCCGCATATTGACGGTAACAGTCCAACTCAATGTAGGCAGCGCAACAGGTCTCCCAAGTGGTGTTCTGAGAAGTGGGATGAAAGTCACGAGCTGCAAGGGCCTGACAAAATGACGAGATTGACTCTCCAGTTGACTTGACACACGATTCCTTGGGAATGTGCACTGGCTTGTGGTGCTGATGGTGCACTACAATGTGGTAGATTGGAATTGGTGTCATCACTGGACTGATGACTACTTGGTGGTGCGGGGGTCGAGGCTTGACGATCCCATCTGGCTTGGGTTTTGGCTTTGGCTTTAATATTGGTCGGCGCCTTCCCGCTAGTGCTACTTGTGGTGGCTTCATTGCAGGTTGAGTCTCAATTATTTTGACATCATTTGACGGAATTTGAGTGTTAATTTCTGTTGTGACACCAGATAAAATAGCAACGACCACATAAATGGCCATAAACATGCCTTGCATTCGAGTCATTATTGAGAAAAACAAATAGTCTACACAAGAATAAAGCAGAATATTAATAGAATGAACAATATATATGACCGAATCGGACAAGCACACGACATGCCAACTTGACGACTAATATATTAGAGCACCACTCTCATCATGATCACTCATGCAGTTGTGGATCACCTGTTTGCGTGCCATTGAAACTAGGTAGAAAGCACACTAAATCCAAACCAAAAGAAGGGTAATAAAATACGCTCAAAGCACCTTTAATGCCGCTAATGGCTAAGCCATGTGCCGTACTCGATTGCACTTTCAGGGTCAGGCCATGTCTCGATGATAAGTTATCTCACTAATGCGGCATGGATTACTTTACGTTATGTTTGCACAGACTTGTTTGCAGCAAGATCAAGAACTATCTCATCTCTCTCTATAATCTAATTCAAATGATTTACAGTTCTAACTGTTTGTTGATTGCGCGCTCGAGAGAAAGACAAGTATTATTACACTTTCTCAGAATGATGATGAGAAAACAATGAGAAAAAGTGACAACAGTGAAACACACAATGGCACATTGTTATAAATAGTAAAAAGGGATAAATCAATTAAGTGCCAATGGAGTGATTGAAACGTGCCTTAGTGTATTAATACACGATACAACGTCATTGATACATTCATTCACATGCAAGTTCCTTGACGACAACTTTTGCTTGTTTGTGAACGCGGAAAGTCAAACTTCGTTGGATTAGTTTTGAAAACTTTGGCTTTCCTGCAGCACATAATTGATTTTGTCATAAATTGTAAAGCTAAAGAGTGACCTCCACTTTAGCCGCATTTTGTTGCAAATTAAAGATTAAGTTAAATTTAATGAGTCAAATTAAATAATTAAAAATAAGTAAATAGTAAATGAGTAGATTGTAAATTGATAATTTTCCAAATTAGATCATTTATCCAATGAGTTCACGATTGAGGTAGCACCAGTGCACAATGAACAATTACATTTGGACAAGTGCAAACAGTGTAACAGTGAGTGTAATCAGAATGGAAGGCACTGCAAATGAGCCAGATCCGGTGGGCGAGGAAAGGTCACCGCGACAAACTCGATTCGCATTTGCATAAGGCACCGCTCTACAAACGCCTTGGGAGAAGGCTCCAGTGGAGATTGTCTTGTAGTT
>JAKIJQ010000095.1:600000-792467 GCA_023373905.1 Rhizoglyphus robini | reverse complement strand
GTGTCAACCGGTAGTTGTGCAGAGAAGCTGTCTGTCTGTAAAGGTAACGATGAAATAGTGTACGTGTAGTCTTGTGCTTGAACGATTGATCGTGAACTGTGTGGATGCGGACTACGACTACGCGCATGTCCGAGACCACTACAGTATATACATAAAATGCATTTGAATTCAGTTAAACTTGTATTTCACCGTCGAAAGACCACAATACAAACATTAAAAATAGATTAATATATTAAACAAACACTATTGCAAACAATACATGTTTACAACAGTGGTAGCAAGTTATCTCCGGATAAATGACAAATGATTTATTTGAATCGCCCATTTGCAAATTGGCTTCATTGTTCGGAAGCAATAAACCCTTGTTTGAACAGAACCGAACAAAATGTTTTGTGTTGCAACAGTAGAGTTCTGAGAATCTATTTAAACCCGAAAAGCAAAGGTAAAATCTCAAGTCATTATGTGTTTTAGCCAAAATTGACAAACAAGAGTCACTATAGTCAAGAGCTTATCCTTGTAAGCAATCTTCTCAAGTCGCTCAAAATGATTGTTTCAACCATTATCAATCTTCTGCTCATTGTCAAGCATCTCTTCAATGAGCACATCCTTGCAAGTAAACACTCCTTCGACTCCATCATCGATGTTCCAAATGGAATTGTGCTCTCCAGCAAGCAGGCTGTGCTCCAGTATGGCAAATGTAATCGCTTGTCGGAAAATTCCAAATACTTTCTAGGTCCATTCCTGCTGTATGTTGTGTACTTTGTGGACACGGTTTGGATTTTGTACAAGCACGACTTCAACTATCCGGATGATCCAATGCCTGAACTGCTCGGGCACAAAATGTTTCCTCGAATGTTCTGGCGCAACAGTGATGTCATCCTCAATGTGGCTATGGCATGCATCCTGGTGGTTTACTATCATCTTTGGCGAGGACACGGCTGGTACGATGAGCGTCACTATATGTTTTTGATTTCTCACGATGGCGAGAACGGTCAAGAATTGTTGGTCAATCGCAAATTGTGGGACAAGGAAAGCTCTTTGAAGCTGATCCGAATTCGCAATCAAAATGCCTTTGTTCAAAAGTACGTCTCTTTTGGCAGCTTCACTTTGTGTGTATTGTATTGTGATTTTCACTATCTCAATCGGCCCTGGATTGATGGCTGGAAGGATTGGCTCACCTTTTTGCTGTACTACCACCAAATGATCTGGTACAACATGAATGGTAAGTGAGGAATATATATATTGTAAAATTTTGACCAATTGTTTCATTTTGCAAGCAATGGTATCGATGTTTTTCCATTTTTTGTTTATGGCTCAGTACATCATTGAGAAGCAAAAATGCTTGATTAGCAAATTGAAGACTCTTGAGGCCAGACTCTCAAGCAAAAAGAAGCGTAACCGTTCCAGCTTTCCCCAACTCAGGCGTAAATTTCAATCGATCAATTCTGACCTGGCCTATCAGTACTCGGAGATTCGAGCATACAATCGCTTCTGGTCAATTCACCTGACAATGCAATTCGCCTTTGCGACTATCATCATTTGCTATTCGGTGTACTGTAATCTGTTCCTGTTCCAGGAGGCTTCCGTTGAGGGACTGTTTTACTTTGTCGTCTTTCCCATTGAGTTTGCCTTTATGATGTTTGCGGTGCTGCTCATGTGCTCACTGGTGGATCGAAACAACACTCAGTGCTATGCACTCAATGTCAAGTGTTGTATGTTGTTTCAGTTTCACTTCAAACGAGAAAGTTCTCCTCGTATTTTGGCAAATGTATTTACAAAGGATAAGTTAACAAGTTAAAGTTGATTTTAAAAATATATTTTTTAGATTGAAAAAATTGCCACCAACCGCAATTTAACCCGTTGCTGCTTTCGCTTGGCAAATGGCTACCGCTTGGATTCGAGTGCATTCAATCTGGTTTGCATAATCAATTTCAAAATTGAATCTTGTAAATTAAAAGTAACTTTTCTTAAATAGGCAATTTACATTATCAGCACCTTGTTCATTATGCTGGTAAAGAAAAATGAATATTATCAACGTGCTTGATAAACTGACCGACGACTAATGAGTCGTTTTTCAGCAAATGTTTGTAATATTGCAATATGCAAAAAGCTTTGTTTAAATCGTAGTCTCTAATTAGAAATTCATTCAAACACAATATAGACTAACACCAACTATCCAAATCAGAATATTCAAACATACTCAATCGAATTCTTGTGATAGTTTTGTTTCAATGTATTATTATAATCGTGATTATTAATATTCAGAATAAATTATTTCGAGCAATATATGAGTGCATTATTTCAGAAACAAAATAAAAATGCAATTTTTCTATATAGATAAGTGTAACATAACTTCTCTATAGAGGCAGTAATTTCTACTTTTATAATGAAGATGTCCATGTAATACTTCTTTATAAAGAAGTGCTTATAAACTTTTTTTTATAAAAGTATAATAGCAAAATTTCTCTATAGACTCCGTTCAGAGCTGAGAGTGACATTGCATTGATTTGCAAATTTTATTTTGATTTATAAAATAAATTTTCATATTCAAATTAAATCACTTGTGTCGTCTATTATTTTATTTTAAATTATAAAAACTCAATTTGAATTATTTTTATTAACGACATTCTGAGAAAAAAAAATTAAATTAAATTAAATTAAATGGAATGGTTTGGCAACTTTCACCGTCAATATCATCAAGTTGAGATTTGAGTTTTTTTTTACTGCACGATTCATTGAATCATTGATTCATTGAATCATGCGGGGCCGTTTATTTTAATTTAATGTGTTTGAACAATGAGATTTGAGTTGGCACTTTCTGGTTGATTGACAAATGAAATCCCGAATAACAAAGACATTAAATTGTCATTATATTACAAGGAGACTCAAATTTCGAAGCTGTCGCTTCTCAATTTGTCGCGGGGCGAACGTCTCCTTGTAAAAAACACCTTCGGTGTATGTATTTTAATTGATAACTAATAGCATAAGTCAAATTTGAGTTAAACGACTATACGATCGCTATTAACTATCTGTAATGTCGTCAAAGTGTATGAATAGATGTACGAATCTTTGTTAGTACAAAGTAATAATAATTCGCATTCGTGTGACTTTACTTATCACCACGACCCACATACGACGTATGTCATCCGTAACAAAGTTAGATGCACATTTTCAAAACGGTGTCAATGGAGAAAAGAAGCAAGAAGTGATTCATTGACGTATTAAGTTTTTAATTCAAATCCAACTCCCATGATATACATTGAGAAATCCAAATGACATGATGTTCATAAAGAAATTACGGAAATCCAACCAGTAGTTTCGGCTCTGTATCGACCAAGAAACAATTGTGTCAATTGCCAGATTCAGTAGATCTTCAGACTTAAGTCCAACTGCTCTGCAAAAGACGACTGCTCGAATTCAGTGTCTTCTTTATCTAAAGTTATTATGTACTATTGTATATTTTTACTGTTGGCTCGTCCATATCACAACTCAATTCAAAAACACAACAAATATGAACAACTTCTGTGACTCGATCGTTCCATTGTTTATTCTCACTCAAATCAAGGAAATTCTGTTTGTTGGCACAATGTAATTTGTCCTTTCAACAACATTTCCTTGCACAACGCCATTTGGTGTGAATGAAGAAAAATTTGTAGAATATGAATAATTCAAATAACAAATGTTTGGGTTTAAAAATACTTTAATCATTCCCTCAATTAAAATTCACAGAAAAAACGAACATTATTTACGAAGAAATGTTAGAGAATGATTTGATCATATTTTAAAATTTCTTGAATTCGATGTATTATAAATGTGAATAAATTGGAACTTTCAGATCTTGAACACAGAAAGATTTCGCAAAGTCTTTTGATTATGCCGATGAATGACTTGATATGCTGGCGTGATGTGGAACTGGTAGTTGAGAGCATCTCTAGTAAGATAATAGAAGTGGAAGAATTGTAAGTGATTTTGAAGTTTGAAGTGAACAATGCTAATCCAACAAAGTGCACTTTCTAAAGGCTACACTTGATTAGACTTGACCATTTAATTCGGTCTTTAACAGTAAAGAGAAAGACTTTTCACTTAGGTATCATTAAGGGTATATCCAACATAAACGATTCTTAAAGTGATTATTTTGTTGTATAATCATTTGGGATTTTAAGGTGCATTGATGATGAGATGATAGAAAAAACTTAGTTGAGCAAGAAATTACAAAACTGTAATTCGATGCGTTCCGTTGTGTATGCATATTTTGCTATGGTAGAGTTGATGAAATATGAAGGGTTGAATTCGTCGAGGAAACATTATGAGTGCAATCTAAAATGAAGATGAAGAATGGAATGTTGACATGAAGATTAACTTTTCATCTTATACATTGCCATCCTGGATTTAAAACATCATTTTGAAGTTCTTGTGATTCGGATAGGTGGAAGCAACACTAATTAGCCAGATTTTAGATTTTCTAGATAGCTAGTAGTAAAGGTACTTCCAATGTTTGAAATTACCATAAAAACCACATTCAGAATTAGGATTTGCTTCAATCATTACAATGTTATAAGGTTGTAAAGAGAAAAGAAATAACAGTTATTCCAAAAAACATTGCAAACGTTAATCTAGAAATTTCTAACACCATAAGAACAAATCTAGCACAAATCATGATTTTTACGAACAGACATTGTTCAAAGGAAATTGTAAACAATCAAAAGAATCACAGAACTCAGTGTCAGAATGCTCCCAAGACATCGAAATTGGTCACCCGTTTCGCAATCATTAACTGATTATTCGTTCAAGTAGAAATTATTCCAAAACAAATACCAAATATTACAGATTTGATTGGGATTTGAAGATGGTTTCGGTTCCAACACATCTGACCTCGCAAATGTTGATGAACAGTAAATCGTTGAATTCAAACAGGTTAAGTTCATTCTTGTTCGACATTGACATCTTTGTCACTACGAATTATGATGATGACGAAAGAGATAAAGATACAGTAGTGATCATAACGGCGGCGATAAGATATCAAAACAAAAATACGCAAATACGAAAATGTGGAAATGTGAAAAAGAAGAACCAAAGGAGGGTAGGGTGAGCTGTTGTGCTACTGGTGGCGAAAGCAAAACATAAACAGCTGACAAAGCGTGTGCTTCTTTCACTGTGTAAACTGACGCATGCGTGTTTGTTTTTGTACGATCACCAACTCCAAACGCGTTATTTTATTATGTTAAAGGGGGGATGATTTTTTTTAGCAAAATCTCAGATTGAATTTGATTCAATAACAAAGCCATTTAAATGATTACTTTCAATATTCATTTGTCAAAACTTTAAACTTTATTAGCTTTCCTATTTTCCAAAATATAAATTATCCCCCCTTTAACATAATAAAATAACGCGTTTGGAGTTGGTGATCGTACAAAAACAAACACGCATGCGTCAGTTTACACAGTGAAAGAAGCACACGCTTTGTCAGCTGTTTATGTTTTGCTTTCGCCACCAGTAGCACAACAGCTCACCCTACCCTCCTTTGGTTCTTCTTTTTCACATTTCCACATTTTCGTATTTGCGTATTTTTGTTTTGATATCTTATCGCCGCCGTTATGATCACTACTGTATCTTTATCTCTCTTTCGTCATCATCATAATTCGTAGTGACAAAGATGTCAATGTCGAACAAGAATGAACTTAACCTGTTTGAATTCAACGATTTACTGTTCATCAACATTTGCGAGGTCAGATGTGTTGGAACCGAAACCATCTTCAAATCCCAATCAAATCTGTAATATTTGGTATTTGTTTTGGAATAATTTCTACTTGAACGAATAATCAGTTAATGATTGCGAAACGGGTGACCAATTTCGATGTCTTGGGAGCATTCTGACACTGAGTTCTGTGATTCTTTTGATTGTTTACAATTTCCTTTGAACAATGTCTGTTCGTAAAATCATGATTTGTGCTAGATTTGTTCTTATGGTGTTAGAAATTTCTAGATTAACGTTTGCAATGTTTTTTGGAATAACTGTTATTTCTTTTCTCTTTACAACCTTATAACATTGTAATGATTGGAAGCAAATCCTAATTCTGAATGTGGTTTTTATGGTAATTTCAAACATTGGAAGTACCTTCACTACTAGCTATCTAGCAAATCTAAAAATCTGGCTAATCAGTGTTGCTTCCACCTATCCGAATCACAAGAACTTCAAAATGATGTTTTAAATCCAGGATGGCAATGTATAAGATGAAAAGTTAATCTTCATGTCAACATTCCATTCTTCATCTTCATTTTGGATTGCACTCATAATGTTTCCTCAACGGATTCAACCCTTCATATTTCATCAACTCTACCATAGCAAAATATGCATGCACAACGGAACGCATCGAATTACAGTTTTGTAGTTTCTTGCTCAATTAAGTTTTTTTCTATCATCTCATCATCAATGCACCTTAAAATCCCAAATGATTGTACAACAAAATAATCACTTTACGAATCATTTATGTTGGATATACCCTTAACGATACCTAAGTGAAAAGCTCTCTCTTTAATGACCAGTTAAAGGCCGAATTAAATGGTCATGTCTAATCAAGTGCCTTTAGAAAGTGCACTTTGTTGGATTAGCATTGTTTACTTCAAACTTCAAAATCACTTACAATTCTTCCACTTCTATTATCTTACTAGAGATGCTCTCAACTACCAGTTCCACATCACGCCTGCATATCAAGTCATTCATCGGCATAATCAAAAGACTTTGCGAAATCTTTCTGTGTTCAAGATCTGAAAGTTTTAATTTATTCACATTTATAATACATCGAATTCAAGAAATTTTAAAAATATGATCAAATCATTCTCTAACATTTCTTCGTAAATAATGTTCGTTTTTTCTATGAATTTTAATTGAGGGAATGCTTAAAGTATTTTTTAAACCCAAACATTTGTTATTTGAATTATTCATATTCTACAAATTTTTCTTCATTCACACCAAATGGCGTTTTTCAAGGATATGTTGTTGAAAGGACAAATTACATTGTGCCAACAAACAGAATTTCCTTGATTTGAGTGAGAATAAACAATGGAACGATCGAGTCACAGAAGTTGTTCATATTTGTTGTGTTTTCGAATTGAGATGTGATATGGACGAGCCAACAGTAAAAATATACAATAGTACATAATAACTTTAGATAAAGAAGACACTGAATTCGAGCAGTCGTCTTTTGCAGAGCAGTTGGACTTAAGTCTGAAGATCTACTGAATCTGGCGATTTACACAATTGTTTCTTGGTCGATACAGAGCCGAAACTACTGGTTGGATTTCCGTAATTTCATTATGAATATCATTCTGTGTATGTCATTTGGATTTCTCAATGTATATCATGGGAGTTAGCTGTGAATTGAAAACTAATTAATACGTCAATGAATCACCTCTTGCTTATTTTCTCCATTGACACCGTTTTGAAAATGTGCATCTAACTTTGTTACGTATGACATACATCGCATGTGGGTCTTGGTGATAAATAAAGTCACACGAATGCTAATTATTATTACTTTGTACGAACAAAGATTCGTACATCTATTCATGCACTTTGACAACATTACAGATAGTTAATAGCGATAGTATAGTCGTTTAACTCAAATTTGACTTATGCTATTAGTTATCAATTAAAATACATACACCGAAGGTGTTTTTTACAAAGGAGACGCTCGCCCCGCGACAAATTGAGAATTCTGATTCACATTCAGAGAGAACTCGACCGCCTATCACGGCGGTCGCATTAGACCACTCTCTCTCCGATGTATTCAATCACATTGCCAATAAAGTCAATCTAGTCAAGTGTTGCGTTCGATCATTCTTAATCATTGGTTTAGCTTGACCATCAGTCAAGCGGCCTCCACACTATCGTATTATAGTTGTCACCATATATATATGCCATATTCACACTCTAGGTGAGACAGTCGATAAAATTCTTTGTTAATTTATTTAATAAATTTAAAAATAATACTTAGTGCTTCAATGGAATCGATCATTTGATGAGTCAATGTTCCAAAGTTGTCATTATCGATTTGTGGAACACTTGATGAGTCAATGTTCCTAAGTTGTAATTATATAGTATAAATCGAGTATATTTTATTATTGCAGTTTGACTTGATGGAATCACATCGACGGTATTATGGTCGAATTGGCTTTACACTGCTCGATGGCGTACGGATCAATTCGAAAATGTTTGAAATGGTAAATGACTAATGCGGTCACATTTGATTGACAATTTTTATTTATAATTAATTTTAGCTAACTGCTTATGTCAGTTTTAAGTTTTAAACTAAAAGTTAAGAACATTCGATCGTTAATAATTTGGTCGATAGAGAAATAAGGCATGTGTAGGAAAATTTTAGGTTCAATTTTTGGAACATTAGACAATTAGATTGTTGGATCGATAGAAAGGCATTTAGGTTTAAGTTAGTAACTTTGGTTTGTTCAAATACTCATTCATCTCATGATCTCAGTAGACGCTTCTTGATTTAAGTTTAAATCATGCTACAAATGAGCAATTTATTTAATATGGCAGCCCTCGGTAAATGAAGCTCAGTTCATTGTTTGATAGCAAGCACAATATTGTTCGGTGCTGGGAACAGAAAGTGGAAGCAGAAAGTCGACTAGTCGGATGTGGTGGAGTTGCGTGCGTGGGGCACTTATTTAGTATTTAATTAAAAATTCTGAAATACTTCTCTTAGTTATGGATCGAAATGATATATATATAATTCCTTGAATAACGAAAGATATATATGCACACACACACACACACGCAAATATTCCAATTCACATACTGCCAAATTCGGTAAGTGTTCACACTAAACACGGTTGTGTGCCATCATGCAGTGTTATGTTCAAATTAAAGTTGCAGTCAAAACTTTAACTTGAATGGACCCACAATTGGTCAAAAAGTGTCGCGTTTGTGGCGATGCAGCATTGTGTAAGCGTTAATTTATATGATTTTGCTTCAAAAGTTGACAAGAACAATTTCCTTAAGCTTTCAATTACAATGGACTTTGCTGTTTGTCGTGTAAAATGTTTTTCCGACGGAATGCATTGAACCACGCTGTATGTGGTGATTCCTTTCGAATCATAAAATCTTATATCTTTTCCCTATTTTTTCTCTTTGTTTATGTCAACAGAATCTAAAATGTCTGGAAAATGGCTGCTGCACAATTGATGTGACCACACGCAAGCACTGTCAATTGTGTCGGCTGAACAAGTGCATCCAAATTGGCATGCGAAAAGTAAGTTTGCACACTAGTGGCATACCGTTATGTTAAATAACCGTAGGTCAAACGAGCGGCAAAATTTCTGAATTTCTAATTTTAAATCTGACTTTTCTACAGGACATGATTGTGGACAATTTAACCACATCTACTTCCGAAACTCAATGTAGATTAATTTTGAAGTGTGAAAATAATTTATTAAGAAAACTTCTGAAAAAAGTCGATGATGAAATCAGTAAGGGAGAGTCCGATGATGAGATTAATAAAGTCAAAAAATTTAAATACAATTCATTAGAAAACGAAAAAAACTTAATTAATAAAAAAACAAATGTTGACGTACGAATTAGGGATGTCCCATTACCGAGTGGTAAGTAGAGTATACATACAATCAATAAAATATATTTCAATTGCCAGACAACAATCCGACTTGTGTGCTCAAGCCGTACGAATTTGATTGTTTAGAGGAGATCAAGAAGGCAATTCTGCTAATGCAAGAATTAGGAGACCCTTCGGATCATCAAATCCATGGAAATAAGGCATTCAATCAAGATTCACAACTACAGAAAATGCTCAAATTTGTCAACTCAATTGAAGGTTTTCGCTCGCTGCCCCAACATGATCAAATGATTGTGTTCATAAAAGTGTTTCCTCAAATTCTACTGCTACATTCGGCGTTCTCTTTCAACTTTGAAAATAACGCCTGCTTTGTGCCCATGGTAAGGATAATTAAATGGCAGTTTTGAAAATAAATATCCAAGGCAAATTATTTTTTCTTAATATTCTTAGAATCAATTCTATGCGAGCTACATCAGACTGGACGAATTGTACAACTTTGGTACAAACAGTGAGACAGCCAAAAGGTTACATCGACGGTTGGTTTTTCAAATTAGAGAGGACATGGATAATGATGTCATCATACGTGAGTTAGTTTCGGTGATGCTCTTGTTCAACTCAAAGGACAGCATTTCTTGTCTCGAATATATTCGGTTTGTTTTGTCCAGTTTTTGTTTACTTAAATCTTTAAACACCAATGTTTGTTCATTTAAGACATCAATACTTCTTCTATTGTCATCTTCTTCAGCGATATATCCAGTGCAAATATTCAAATCCTCGTAAAGCAGACAAAAAGTTCATTAAAATCCAACAAATTGTCAATGACATTGGCTCGTTCAAGCACATCAATCAAATTTAGTATTACTCGTTCGCAAATGTAATGAGCCAGTAGCTCCATCTATTATGTGTCACTTTCCCCTTTAACTCGGCTCATTACTTTTGCGAATGAGTATTAAAACATTGCACAGTTGGCACAGTTTGTTCATTATCTCTTAATCTCAATCTTGAAATTATTCGGTTTGGGATGTTTGGTAGATGTAGGCATCATTCATGCTAATTAAAAATATGAGTTTAGACCAACCACAACTAACTTTCAATCTGCCAACTAATTTATGATCAATTAATTATCAATTTTTTATCAGCAAACATGAGGTATTGCGGAACACACTCAGTACAGCTTCCACTTTTGATCGATAATTGAGACATACAAGCTGTTGTTTTAAATTGAATTTTTCAAATTGAATTTATTGTGAATATTTTCCACTGCTTTGTTTAACAATTCATTATAAAACTTTGGCAAACTTTCTTACCTATCATCTTTGAATTATTCAGCAGAACTTTTCAGGCAATGTAGTTTTAAGAGTTTGTTTTATTTAAATTGTCATTATTATTGGACCCAAGAGGCAAAAAACACGCCAAACGTATCATGAACCTCAAACTGTTTTTACGGCTACTGTTTAAACCTACCCAAAGTATCATCTACTTTTGCCAGTACTTCAATTTGGTCAAGCAGCTAAGTGTGTCCAAGGATGGCAAGCTTCTCGCCCTATTTTATTTATTTATTGCATGTAAAATTTGTAAAAAAAATAAAACAAACTTTTCATGCGGGTTGTCGTTTATAATACAATTGAGAGAATAAAATGAGAGCCTAAAGTGAGACTAAGTACTAGACGACATTATCAACATCGAGTGTTGCGCAGGTACAGCTTGCCGTACCAGAGCGGATAAAGTGAGAGACTAAAATGAGAGACTAAATTGAGTGATCAGTTATAACCTACTTACTCCTAAAAAATACAATGTTTACTTTTCTCCGTCTGTTATACTTTCACCGGGGATGTTCCTCTGTAATCATGCGCAAGTGCCAAGTGCAGTTGTGTAGACATATTCAACCTCACTCCTCAATGAATTTTGCAGCGCGCAACCGTGGGCCCTTGAATACGACTTTACAGATATTTTACAGATACACACAAACAAACATAAAAGTAAAGCAGATACTTTAATATGTTAAAAACATTTACGTTTTTTATCTTAACCAAAATATTTGACTTGAAAATGCGTAAACAATTGGATTAACAAAGCAGCTTCCCAAGTGGCAGAAATCGGCTTACAGTCGCTTAGTACCGACTTATTGACGGCTTGAATTGGACAAGACCAACTAAACAGCCTCGAGTGTGAGCCCGGACTGGATAGGTACAAGTCAATGCACCGAAGAGTTTAAAGTGTGTGTTTAAATTGAGAGTTTAAGGTTAGCGTATTAAAGTGTTTAAAATTTGTGTTTAAATAAGAGTTTGAATTGAGAGTAAAATGTGTTGATAATCAATTTGATGTAATGGTTTAATGATTAAATTTATTTGATTTGATTTGATCACTGGTTGAAGTAAATTATGGTCTGAGTGCTAATTAAATTTTTGAATTTAAAATTGATCAATTGATCAAGATTTGAGCTAATAAAGTCTATCTCTTCTTTATTTATCTGTTAACTCTCAACCCGACTTTATACCCGTCTCTGAAAGCAAACATGAAATACGCACTAATGTATGAGACAATCTAGGAATGTATATGTAATGTTTATGTTTTTTCGTACTGAAAGACTACGGACTAAGATTGAGACTGATTGGTCTTTGTCTGTTGACTTTTGAAGGTCAACAGTCAAAGTTGGACTGGATTGGAAAGGTGCAGACGATTTTTGATACCATTTACCATGTTAGCCGAAATTGGGCTTTTGGTGACACGAATGTCTAGTTTTATTTGCGAAAACATAGATTTTTGAGACATGGCGAGTGGAAGGTTAAATTGATAATTTGAAGGACAAATGCTCGACACTTGAACAATCATTACAAAATGGTCATTTGACTGACTAATCTGACTGAATGGCTTCAAGATTAAGCTAGAGACTATTGCAGAGATGTACGATGAGGCTGCTGGAACGTTCGGTTGAGGTTGATCCAGGCTGAGTTGACCAAAGACACGATTACCGGAAACACTGTTGTCGAAATGCATGACGAACAGGAAACTTTCTTTTAGTTGGCGTGGATGTTGTCACAGACCAACGAAACTGAGCGCGTCACCACCAGAATGGCGTCTGTCCTTCCGGTATCCTGCTTAAGTACTTAGATTCAAGATGGACGATTAAAGGAGGATGGAGTAGGAGGGACAATAAGACTTAATGAAACGATCACTCTGGGAGGTGCTGAAACTAACCAATAGGTGTGTGTGTTTGTGTTTTAGCATCAGTGCTGTTGCACATTGCATTGGTGATAAAGGGGAAAACGAATAACAAGAGGTACGCTCATGGGCGTTTGGCTTTGAGGGCTTTCGAGCCTGAGCTTACTTGGCAACAAGATAGCATTTAGCATCGAAGAAGGAATTGAGGCATTTTAGCACGAAATGTCATCCGACAATCGGCAAGAGTTAGTTTGGACATTGATTTGCGATTACTCTGGTTTTAACCAGTAATCGACTTGGGAAGAGCGAAGAGAAAGAGAGAGAAAGAGTGTTTTTGTACGTGTTCGACGATCTGTTCACGTTTGCAGAGTGTGACACTACTTGTGACCGATGACGCACAGACAACTCGACCATCTTTGAGTTTGTGCTGACCTATGCACTAATTTAGGAACGCGGATTTGACATGACTGATAGCTAAAAACCTGATTTTAATAAAAATGAATAGTATTTAGAATATTCTAAAAAAATAGAATATTACATATACATTGTTCAATTATAAAAATTAATTTCAATTTAAAATACTTACAACAAGATAAGTTTGACTTGTTATTCGATGATTAACAAACAGGGTGAAGTCATAAAGCCGCAAGCGGCGATGCATTTGGAGTGTTTCAGCCTATAATAATTTTAATATATGAACCGAGCCGAAAAGTTATTAAATACAACTACCTTTAGCAAATTTCTTAAAACCTTGATTTTATTCGAATATTCAAAATTGAACTTTCGACATAGCTTTTCACAATGTCGATTATTGCGCTCGACACCTGAGCACATGTAAATAATGGTTACATGACATTAGCGCGAAAAGACATCTGCGCGAAAAAAATATTTGCTAGAAGGCGTGGTTAGGGGAGGAGTTTCGCTATGATGTCTTTTCGCGCTGATGTCCTCCACAAAGCTATTTTAAGACATCTGCGCGAAACTTTTTTTAGTGAGGGCATTATTAGTGTTGATCAGTCAGTTTAACGTAAACCACCAAGAAATATTTAAATGAGTTTATTCAATGTAAATAGCTTTTTTATTGTATTTTATCTGTAATTCAAGTTGAACCGCGCAATGATTTTCGGTAAAACTTCTATTACTTATACCACTTATAATGGCGTGAAAAGTATTTACTGACGTTCTCCCTTCGTATATGACCTTTGTGTGACGTGATGATTGCTTGTATGGTATTTGTTTATGTAATTTCCCGCACAATAATCTTTCTATTCTTGTTCATCAATGGAGTCTACATATAAACTTTTAGAGAAATTTTCCCTCAACTACATTTTCTTTCCAATGCAAGTGTTATACTGTCAAGGCAAAAAAATTTATTGCATTTCGGAAAAGCTAATATTCCAACCAAAAAATATATCTAACTTCATAATTGTTATACATTTTGCACAATACGTTGAATTGCACTACTAACAATATTTTTTACTGTGTTAGATCTCATTTGCATTCGCATTTGGAAAGTCTCTCCAATTGAACTGCAAATAACAAAATAACTTCGAATTTTATTTTTGTGAACTTTCTAATAATTGGTCATGATATCTATTTTATAATCTTTGTATGATGTAACAAGAAACTGAAAATGCCATTTTTGAACTAATCCGACCTCAAATATGAATTCTACGTAAAAATCAATTAGAAATGACGTTTAATATAGAGACGTGTAGGCTGACTTTTTGGTCCGGCCTGGCCTGGCCTACGGCCTACAGATTTATTTATTTTTAGGCCTAGCCTGGCCTACGGCCTGTTTGTTAAAAAAATTTTAGGCCTGGCCTGGCCTGTGGCCTAAACCACAACGGCCTATAGGCCAGTGCAAATTTTAAGTCATTTGCAAGGATAGGTTACAGTGGAACTCTTTCTACTAGTGGATTAAGAAAAATTTCCAAGTTCAACCAAGTGGACTGCTAAAGAAACTCAATTTTTATGAATAATTATAAATTTGTGATTGAAAGAAAATTGGCCAGTAGTGAGCCACAATTATCATGATGATAGTTGTACCCAAAACGGTGACAATCAATTACTTTTTCCATAATTGAAATAGTTCAACAGCTCAATTGAACCATCTTGCCGATTGTATGATAAAATCAATCAATTTCCGATTAACAATTTGGGTTTAGATTCCACCTAGCTTTGAGTTCCAATTTGGAATTGCAAAACACGCTTTTATTCGTATATGCAACGGTGACTAAGCTACTGCTTGTACAGCTTGTACTTAAACAGTTGTATTATGATGCATAGATTTGACAACGGGGAACAAAGCAGTATTGGAAAGTAGCACAGCTGTTGTGGTAAACAGAAGTGTGCGTTAGTGGTTGAATTTCAATTTTCGACCTTTGGTGTTTTATGGCCTGTAGGCCAAATTATTTTTTTACTTCAGCCTGGCCTGGCCTATGGCCTACCATTTATTTAAAAAGTCGGCCTGGCCTGGCCTACAGGCGCCTATTGGCCTGTAGGCCAAACCTCGGCCTGCACGTCTCTAGTTTAATACATCAAAATAGACTCAAGATCAGCAATAGATTAATAAATAATAATTTTTCGCGCAGATGTCCAAAATTCATTCAAGTTCATAAAAAGGCGTGGCCAAATGAACCATTGTTGAAGCAACTGCTCAGCACAGTCACTCACACTCAGCATGTGCAACACAACCAACAGAAAGCAGTTCAATACATGCTTTCATGTGCTTTGTTGTGTGTACCAAAGACTCGCTCACTTTCTTGTGCTCACAACACATTGTTTTGTTTTGATTTACTTCTCGTGTTAGATTGATTTTGCATAATTGGCACCAAACATGATAATCGAATCTCGCATCTTTTCAATTTTGCCAAGCAAACCACTTCTTTCGTTAACATTACTACACAAAGCATCAGCGTATTGTGATGGACATAAAGAAAATATTTTGTAGTTGATTATCATTAAATTTATAACTCATGTCCTCCACAAAATTATTTTAATAAATCTGCGCGATTTTTTAGGGAGGACATTATAAGTTGATCATTGATCAACCAATTCAACGTAAACCATCAAGAAATAAGTAAATGTGATTATTCAACGTAAGTTGCTTCTTTTATTATGTTTTATCTGTGGTTCATATTGAACCGCACAATGGTTTTTGGTAAAATTTTTATAACCTAAACCATTTATAATTGAACAAAAAGTTTTCACTGAAACACTCTACATAACGCTACTGTCAAGGCAAAAAATCATATCATTTTGGATTGCTCTAATATTCCATATAAAACAAACAAATAACAAAATATTTTCACTGAAATGGCTTCGGATTGTATTTTTTACATCTTTATATAATAATTGACCATGATATCTATTTTGGAATGTTTAGTATGATGGAACAAGAACTAGAAAACGCTATTTTTATCTAATCTGACCTCAAAAATGAATTCTACGTAAAAAATCATTTAGAAATGACGTTTCTTATGTCAAAATTGAATTAAGAAAAGGAATAAATCAATAAATAATAAAGTTTCGCGCAGATGTCTCAAATACATTCATGTTCATAAAAAGGCGTGGCTAAAAGGAGGCATTGTTGAAGTGCGCACCGTGCAGCACACTCACTCTATTGTGCTTACTGCTCACAACACAACCTTGTTTTGCTTTGAGTTACTGCTCGTGTTACATTGATTGTTTATTATTGACAACAAACTTCTTTTCAGACCCGACATCTTTTTAATCTCGCCATGAAAACCACTTCTTTATCAACATGACCACACAAAGCATCAGTTTATTGTGATGGGCATAAAAGAAATATTTTGTCGTTGAGTATCACTAAATTTAAAAGACATTAACTTAATTCCTTTAGCCAATTTACACAAATGAAATTTTGTTGATCATCTTAACGTCAATTAATTTTGCACTGGGACAAGCCATTCAAATCGATTTTGCGCTTTTTTTTTCATGCAAATTATGCATCAATATTGATTTTTACACACTAAGAAAACTCATATTAATTTATGGTAACTTATTTATATTCAATACATATGAATTTAATTAATTTGCAAATTGAAAAAATAGTTCGCGCAGATGTCTTAAACGCATTCATGTTCACAAATAGGCGTGGCTGGCAAGCGCTCTGTTCGAGGCATCATTTCTTTGTGTGCTGTGACTGTGTGTCAATGACGCACTCACTTTCTTGTGCTCGCTGTTCAGTGTTGACAACACAATTTTGTTTTGCTTTTGTTTACTACTCGTGTTGGATTGAATTTTTGTTTTATTTGCCACAAACATCTCATGATTTAATCTTTTACTTTTAAAACATCAACCCCAAAACGATATTTTTAAACACTCGAAGCACAATTATATAACTGTTATTTATTCCGATTAATTCTGTACAGAAACATTCCCAAACGACTTTTATGCTACTTCTTGATAAATTATGCTTTGACATTGATGTTCATCAACTCGAAAATATTCAAATTAGTTAATGGAAACGTATTTACATGTGAAACACAAGAATTGAATTAATTTTAGACAATTATAAAATTTTTCGCGCAGATGTCTCAAAATCATTCAAGTTTAAAAAGGGGTGGAGCTTAGAGGAGGAGCTCAGGGTGGAGCTATTTTTCGCGCAGATTGAAAATAAATCTGCGCGAAACTTTTTTATTTTACTCACAAAAATGTCAGTCAAAAATGTTCAATTCAGTTTCACATATATGTTGTGATAACTACAATTTCTGTAAGGTTCTAGAAGTTAAATAAAGAGACATCAACCCGCACAGAGTTAATACACTGATAGCATGATTGAATTGTATTTATCAGGCTCTTACTAAATCAATTCGCATTTTGGAGCATTCGTTCTAATTGTCTTTCTTTGAAACCTTTACATTCATCTGATCAAGCAAGTTTATCTAACCATCAATTTAAGACATTTATTGTTTTGTGGAATATCTGTTGACATTACTCATGTCATATATTGATAGGGTTAATACATTCGTACATTATATGTTCTGTAAAACAAAGAGCACAACTTTTCATTTAAGGTCAACACTGATTATTGGTCACCTCGTTTTGCTTTCGTTGTTGGCGTTGAATGCCAGCTATCAACAAATGTGTTTTGTTTTATCTTTTTTGTGGTATATTGATGTGATTTGTTTCGCTAATTAGTCAAATTCTTTTTCACTGTATAGCTTTATAATTTATGTTCGTCGTCATAATCATTTACACATTTCTTCTTCATATCTCACAATTTGTCGCTATTGTTTAACCCTTTCAATCCCGACGACCACTTTTGGGCCACCAACTTTGTGGACCGATATTGACTTCACAATGACTCGCTCAGCCTGACGACCACTATTGTGCCACTCTGTATAGTCTTTTAAAGCAAAAGAAGTTGGCACAAGTTAAATTGCGAAAATCATCAAGTGATAATATAATAAAAATTACTTTATCTTACTCTAAAGTTGATAAAATATGTTGAGCAGATTGGAAACGTTACAATATAAAGTTAAAGTTAAAAGGCAAATAATAGAATTATTCAATGAAATTATATTCTGATAACAAAAGAGTTCAAATACTAAACAAATATCAAATAAATGAATTTTTAAATAAAATAAATAGTTTTCGCTCAGATGTCTCAGAAATATAAATCTGCGCGAAAATAAGCCCCTCCCTAAACTCCTCCTCCAAAAACAAAATATTTTTCGCGCAGATGTCTTTTCGCGCTGATGTCCTGCTACCGTAAATAATTGAAAAAAGAATTGCATTACACTGAACAAATACGACAACGGCAACAAATCTCTGGTCATTCGACAAGACTGAATAGAGCAAAATGTACAAAATATAACATTGCACTACAATATAGTACAAAACTGTTGTTGACAAACGAACCGAGCAGTATTCGCCGTAGGCGGTAATTTTGTTTGCATATTTGAACCAATTCCAAGTTGGCTCGTATAAATCGAAGCCAACACTTTGAACGAGCATTTTGTTTTTGTACTTAGCTGTGCAACACTTTCGGACATTCTGTGTATTGCTTTACATTGTTGAATACGAATCAAGCCATTTGAAATTAGTAGAAAAGCACTGGGTGGGAATAAAGCTTTAAAAGAAAATGCTTACTACAAAATCAAATACTTTTCATTTTACAAACCATAGAAAATATAAAATTGAAACAATGGCCAAAGAAGAAGCCACAATATTGCCGAAGTGAAATTGACTGTATAGACTTGATTGAGCCAAATGTTTGAATAGAAGAAAATCATCGCCATTGCATACAGGCTAGGCAAGTTCGTATTTGCAATTTGGACTATTTTACGATGCACCAGTGACATTTGGGTCGAAAGACGTTTATTCAACACTCTCTGTCCAACTATAAAGTGATTGTGTCCATTTTTGGAGAATACAAAACGCGCATCTAACTTTTTTACTACACAAAAGTACAATAAATATTATGATTGATTGCAAAATTGAAAGAGCCATGGAAAAGTCACTATGAGGCCACATTGAGCGAGGAATGACTTGATGGGAGAAAATGTAGGGACTAACAGCTAAATCAGATAAATGAAGCACACCAACTGATTCATAGTGCAGCCAAGCAGTGGCAAACAGTGTGAAACCGAAAAGAATTGCAATTGGAAATAGAAATTGCCTGTGAGAGTGTTGAGTAGTTTGAGTGCTTCGAACTGGATCAAATTGACTGTAAAGCGATTTGATGTGCGAAGAATACCAACGATGATAACACATTTACAAACAATTTCAATAAGGTTTGGATTTTTTCTCATAATATTCAGAATTGTTTGCATTTTGATTAGTTGCATTTTTAAAATCAAATTCACCTTGAATTTACAAATGTTATTTTTACAATTATTTTTAATTTATTAATATTATAATAATTTAATTTAATTTAATAATTAAAATGAATAATAATTTAATTTAATTTATGTGGCGGTGGTGGCCACCGCCTGGCGTTCGATGTTCGACGTTCGGGAACGGTACTACATATGTGCGTGTACCAGTTGCCAGTCTGCATCCAATCTATTCTACTCTATTCGATCTGTGACCTTTGTGCTGAGACGCTCCTGTGTCTCTAATAAACGACCTTAACCGTCAATTCGTGTGCTGAGCTTTGTCAACTACTCTACCAAACCGTAAATTTTAATAAAATCACGATTGGGGTACAATATGTTTTTTCTTGGAAATGTCCATATCAAGTTACTCTATATTATTTTCCATAAATTTTTAAATAAATAAATTTAATGACTAAATAAACTAATTTAATGAAATTTCGAATTCACTTTTTTTGAGTGATTTTTTAAACAAAAACTCAAATCACTTTGAAACCTGTCACGGATTGGTTTCAGTTTTTTTCTCAATCCAATTACAATCAACTGAAATGAGACATAATAAAAATTGTCATCAACAATTTTTCAAAGGTTTTTTTCTGCCTGTAGAGCCAGTGAATAATTACTACAGGTGAAAAGGTGGTTAAACCAGGGAAAAAGTCAAAAAATGTTTTAGTAATTAGTGTCTAGCTTAATTCGAAAGTCTCTTTCAGCAGGATGTAAAGAAAATAGCTCGAATCAGTCGAATCAAACAGTTTTAAACGACAAGCCCGTTTAGGAGTATCCAGACGACTCCAATCTATTGTCTATGTCTACTGTTCACAGTCCATCCGCTTTAACAAAATATAATCTGGCCCCATTGTGTCATCTCTGTTACACATCATTGATTGTCATCACATCATTGTCCCATGGGACATCAAAACCATCGTTTGGATAAAAATCGACAAGTATTCGCGCATTTTTTTAAGCTTTTTTCAAATAAATTAATAATTTTTACTTGCTAATAATGTAATGTTCCAAAGTTGTCATTATCGATTTGTCGAATACTTGATGAGCCAATGTTCCAAAGTTGTCATTATCGATTTGTCGAATACTTGATGAGTCAATGTTCCAAAGTTGTCATTATCGATTTGTCGAATACTTGATGAGTCAATGTTCCAAAGTTGTCATTATCGATTTATGAAACACTTGATGAGTCAATGTTCCAAAGTTGTCATTATCGATTTGTCGAATACTTGATGAGTCAATGTTCCCAAGTTGTCATTATCGATTTATTGTATACTTGATGAGGCAATGTACCAAAGTTGTCATTATCGATTTATTGCATACTTGATGAGGCAATGTTCCAAAGTTGTCATTATCGATTTATGAAACACTTGATGAGTCAATGTTCCAAAGTTGTCATTATCGATTTGTCGAATACTTGATGAGTCAATGTTCCAAAGTTGTCATTATCGATTTATGAAACACTTGATGAGTCAATGTTCCAAAGTTGTCATTATCGATTTGTCGAATACTTGATGAGTCAATGTTCCAAAGTTGTCATTATCGATTTATGAAACACTTGATGAGTCAATGTTCCAAAGTTGTCATTATCGATTTGTCGAATACTTGATGAGTCAATGTTCCAAAGTTGTCATTATCGATTTGTCGAATACTTGATGAGTCAATGTTCCAAAGTTGTCATTATCGATTTGTTGATCACTTTTTTGTTTTGAATTATTTTTATAAAAGGATACAAACAAGTATATTTAACAATGAACAAATAGACAAATCACAATGGACAGATAAGGCAAGTGTACAAGTCGACATATGTGATATATAAACCGTTCCGAATAACATCAAATATTTTAGCGTCATGCAACACGCAATTTCATCAAACAAATTGAATCATAAATCACAAAGATTACTAAAAAAAGGACAACCGACAAATGTACAACACTGTGCAGGCCCTAAACCAATATATATATGTGAACACTATGCAAACAGATTTCGAAATTATTTGAGAAGAAACTATTATTAGAGCATTGTGATTCAAACTAGGAACATTTGGTAATTTCGAATGTTGTTCAACAACTTTTATTTGTTTTATAAGCAAAATGGATTTATACATTCATTTTGTAAAATACAGAATGATTCGAGAGTTGACTGAGCCAAGCAGCGATAGAATGATTTTGTGTGACATGTTGCAAGCAGTTGAAGAGTTCAAACTTTGAATATTCAACTTCAGATTTAAACCTTTAACACAATGTTCACAGTGATTAAAGCATTTGCTCTACTGGCCAATTGCCCTTATTTGCCTGTAGTGGCACTGTGGGAGTCTTTCTTGAGACTCGTTTATCTTCTGTTTGGCTGTTCAGAGCGGTTTGTAAGTAGATTTTATTTTAAGAAATGTTTCTTTAAAAAATGAACAATTTTTTAATTAGGATTCTAAAACGATTCGTTCTCACATTTTTCTTCATTTATGGCTTATGTTGAATGCTGACCTTTCTCATGGCATGAAATATGACAAAGCTTCCAACAATCCGATCTGGTACTGCATGCAATCTTCAATATTTGTTTCGTTCACAATGCTGTTGGCCCACTCTGTATTCGAAAGTTTTACTATGGCTCTCCAAATGATCACAGTAATACGCCGAATTGAGAGACATAATTGCTATCAAAATTTTAACTAAATTCTGGTAAATTTTTAAATATAAAAACATTTTTATTAATATTGATAATTTTAGGCTTTTACTTTGCTGGTGAATGGGCAAGCTTCATTCGTAATCTTTTGGATTCACACATTTCACAATCTCAGTTTGGCTATTTGTGCAAGCAAACTCCAGATCAAAGACATTGACCAATGACCAGTGGTCATGATTCCCTGATTAGTAAAAACAACTTGCTTTCCTAATTACGAATTAAAAAATATATTTATCGATGTCAATTCTGAATGTTAGCCTTTTTAGTTTTCTCTTCTATTGTCATTATAACAATCAAGAAAATGTCCACTTGCCCAAGAGCCACAATGTCTATATAGCTCAAATAGAAAACTTTGCGAAATCATCATTTGAGAGAATATTTAATTTAATTTAATTTTTTATTCATTTGACACTTAAGTGAGCACCATCAAAACAATCGATATTAGTCTTATTTTTTAAAACCAGTTTAAACCAATGTTAAACATTTTTCTTTTAGCATTTTAATTTTGTACTCAAGTTATGCATTTATAATGCAAATAAACCATAAACAATTTGCACAGAGAAATCCACACGGGGAAATCCGCACGAAAAAATCTGCATAAAAAATCCACACGGAAAAATCCGCCCTGTCAAATTTAGTTTAAACTAGTTAAATGATCTGCGACAAATCACTTCATGATTTGAGTGATTTGAGTTTCCTTGTAATTAATTAATTAATGTCCCAGACGCACAAATTAGTGTGCGCTCCAAAACTGTAAGGACCCACCTCAACATTCAATTTTAATTAATTATCGTATACGACTTCCAACTGAGGAGAAAAAAAACAATTCGAAAACAAACAACAAGGTAATTAGTTTGACTTTCAAAATGGCGTCCAAATTTCAAAATAATTATTAGATTTTTTTGATTAAAAATTTTAAGGAAAAATTTTTAGTTAAATCATATCGTTGAATTATTGAGTTACAAGAGAGTCGACTGTTTCACATTTATGCATTTCGTTGGATTGGTAACAATCGAATCACCACTAAATCATTTAATATTGTAAAATTTGCATTATTTTTTAAAAATCTATTTATAAATAATTTTATTTATTAAACTTAGATAATATCCCACACAGTGTTGTTTTTTGTTTGTTTGTTTATAGCATTTTCGAATTTGTTTCGTCCATTTTCAAAAAAATATTCGTCTTTTCAAAAAGTCGGTTAGTCCTTTTTCAATAAATTTCGTCCTTTCAAAATTAAGAATTCTCAAAATTTAAACATTCGTCTATTTTCAAAAAACATTTCGTCTTTTTTCAAAAAATAATTGTCCAGTTTCAAAAATTGTAAAATGCAGTTTAAAATTTCGTCCTTTTTCAATAATTCAATTGTCTTTTTTCAAAAAATTGAATGTCTATTTTCAATAAAGTTCGTCCTTCAGATTTTTCGAGTTAACAAATTTTAATGTTTCATCCTTTTTCAAAAAACCTTTCGTTTTTTTCAAAAAATGTTTGTCTTGTTCGATTTTCAAATATTAATTCGTCCTTTTTCAATAAATTCTGCAGAATTTCGTCTTTTTTCAAATAGAAATGTCTTTTTTCAAAAAATGGTTCGTCCTCAATAAAAAGAAGAAAGTGTAAAATTCAAAAATTCAAAATAGAGCTGCTAGTGTTTATACGTTAAAGAACAAAAAAAAGTTTTGACGTTTTAACCTTTTTAATTAAATTAAATTTTAATTTTTAATGACGCATTTTTATCTATATAAGATTTTTGAACTACCAAAATTGTTTCCCGAAGATACGTTTAGGAGACCCTTTGCATTACCACATGCATACTGCATCATTGATGTCATAAAATCAGTGATAGCAGATCAGTGTGATCTTGATCATGATGAGGATCTTACTGCATCATGTCCGACACGTGCACTCCCACGGGAGAATGTTAACATCACTAGACGTTATTCTACTTAGAGTTAAAAATGAGCTTTGGTGATTGTGACCTAACTGGACTATCGATTTGCATAAAATTGTCAGTGTAAAGAAATTGTAAATTTGATCAATTTGAAATCATGATATCATAACTCAAAGCAGAAAAATTATTCCTTTGTTGGAGTGACATAGCCGAACTTACCTAACATACTTAATTGTGTATTTTTCAATCTATTTGTCATCCCACATCAGCTTCCGTCTGACCGTGAGTAACCCTATGGTCATATTCTAAAGAAACCCAAGACACCGAAATTATCCAATTTAGAACAAACAGGTTGGGGATTATATGTAATAGAAAAACTATATCAAAAACATGTGTTTCACGTATAGAAAGCCCGTGTGCCCATTCTGGTGTTGCAATATAGAAAACGCTTGTTCGGGGAGATATTTGTTCTAAGTGCTCTAAGATTTATGGAAAACTACTAAAGGTATTTTGAAATGATGTTTACAAAAATATTTTATGACGCTTATCTTAGGCGAGAAATTAATAAATGAAAATCATTTACATTTTTTACAAATTTTTTTACAACACTTTTATTTATCAAAAGTCTCGCAAATTTTACTTAAATTTCAGTAGGTTTCCAGTCAATCATAGTTTTTTAAGGTTTAAAGTTTTTATTAAACTTCCTTACTCTCCTCAAAAAAAAATATTCGCAGTAGTCAGGCAAAGTTTTATTTAAAAAAACTACAATTTTCTCAAGATTCCATTATATGAAAAAAAACGAAATTTGTTTTTGAAAAAAGACATTTCTATTTGAAAAAAGACGAAATTCTGCAGAATTTATTGAAAAAGGACGAATTAATATTTGAAAATCGAACAAGACAAACATTTTTTGAAAAAAGACGAAAGGTTTTTTGAAAAAGAATGAAACATTAAAATTTGTAAACTCGAAAAATCTGAAGGACAAACTTTATTGAAAATAGACATTCAATTATTGAAAAAGGACGAAATTTTAAACTGCAATTTACAATTTTTGAAACTGGACAATTATTTTTTGAAAAAGACGAAATGATTTTTTGAAGGACGAAATTTATTGAAAAAGGACTAACCGACTTTTTGAAAAAACGAATATTTTTTTGAAAATGGACGAAACAAATTCGAAAATGCTATATTAATAAGAACAAACATTAATATGATTTTAAAATCAATTTTATTTTGCAGAAACAATAAGAAAGCAAGACAAGATTTGTATTGTTCATTCCAGTTACTCAATAACACATTTCTTCATTAATTTATAAGAAATCAGACAAAATTTCGCATACAAAATGAGGAACTAAATAAATTGAATTATTCATTCAATATTTCCAATAATTAACCATTAAAATATACCTTTGAGAAAGTTTCCAAAGTGACGAGTCCAAAATTACTATACGTGAAGCCGTATCGATTTCGGCTGTTAAATGCTGCAATAAAATGCGCCAAATGCACTCGAGTTCGGATGGGCATTGGTCGTGTGGCATCCGCAATGACTCGAGCCAATGCCTTACCAGGCTTGTGTATGTGTTTTGTGCACTGGGCAAAAACATAATGAAATACAAACAAGAGAAGACAAATGTAGACAATGAAGAAGTAGACAAGCGCTCGAGAGACAAATCCAAGTTTATCTTGAATAATCCACATTGTGAATAGAATGTTGATTGGTGTGTAGGTGATCAGGTAAACACAGAACAGGCGGCCATGAAAGGAATTGATTGCAAAGAAGAACTCAAGAGTGCGCAAAAATGTGCGCCGAAACCGAATAAATTGCAGCAGTGGGAATGTTTTTGCCTTAGGTGCAATGATACGAGCCAAAATGTGCTCGAATACTTGTTCAACTTGTATGTAAAACATCATCAGTAGGGCAACAGTACAGGAGAAATTGCATCCAACCGAATGGACAAAAGCTAGAAATTGTGTTAGAATACCTAATCCAAACAGGATTGAACAGAAAAGTTCGACTATGGTCCAAAGTAGAGCCAAGTACAAAGATGCGCCATTTTCCAACAAATTAGGCAAAGAAGTGATTATTATCCAAATAAAGTAAACAAACGAAACTCCAACGATAAATTCTAAAAAATAAAAATAATTAAATTACGTATTAAAAATGAACAAAAAAAACAACGTACCAAATGTTCCAAGAACACTCGTGAACAGATTGAGCACAATCAGGTAACATTTTCTTGTTTGAGTGCAAACATTTTGATTTTTGAATTTTGATTGAATGAAAAAGTGACGCCATTTAGACTGAATAATCACACGGTGAAGCGTACGTAAAAGCGAAAAATTGGGCTTGAGATAAAGTTTCCAATTGAAGTAGATAACCATGAACGCGACAATGCCTGAAAGGAAATTGACCGACGATTTGCCCACCATCAGGAGTAGAGCATCAAAATGAGTTGCAAACTCAAGCTTAGTGATAGGTGGGTGAAATGAGAGATAGAAAAAATGAATCATCTTCAGGAATAAGATCATGTTGAGCAAATGAACAATGGCTGAATGTTTGACGCTCGCGAAAATGTATATTTTCTCCACAAAAGAATAAAAGTCAACAAAGTAATTAATACTCTTTAAAGGCAGAAATATAAACTGAAGAAGCTGTTTGCGATTCATTTTGTTCTAATTTTTTCTCAATTTCTTATTCGTTTACGAATGCAGAATTTCTAATTTTGAAATAAAATTTGGCATTCAGAAATAATTAAAAACTCAAATTGTCTTAGGATAAAGATTGGGAAGGTAGTGGAAATTTATTTTCTAATTAATTTTTTTTTGGCCAGGCAAGAAAAGTAATTTATTTTATTATTTTAATTGTCTTTATTATTTTGAATTTTAAAAACAATTAAATTTATGACTCATTATTAACTTAGTGAAAATTTTATTCTTTCAGGCCTTTTTTGGTTTGGTATTTATTGATGAAAGTCACGATAAAATTTAATTTAAATTTGTTGTTTATCTGACAAGTGAAGAAACAATTCAGTAAGCAATTCAGGTTTTGTTGACAGGGTTTTCCAGGCACTTTCTTCGCGTCCATTTTCACTGAGGTATTTGATGCATTTCGATTTGAGCGTTTCACTTTCAATCAAGTCAGCCACCACCAAAACGATTGTCACCGAGTCTGTGGACATGTCTGAACAGAGGAACAGTTTAGAGCTGGACAAGGCTGCCTGCTTGCTTGCGCTTGCAAATGCTTGCGATATAGTACAATGACTGCGCGCATAGAGGATTAATTTCGAAATAGATACTCAACAACAATTTGACTAATACTTGCAACATTCCTTCGAATTTCAATCAAAATTGCTGACTGCAAAATGCTGATCACAAACATCTATTGTAACAAACACAATAGTAATAACCTAAACAAACTTGTTGACTAAAATCATAGATTTTACTATTACTGAGTTTTTAATTAGTGTGAGGGTGACTGGCGTCTCCCTCTAGCTGGACGTTGTCTATGGACGAGTGGTCACTGTCGATGGTGACATGACACTGTACGATGATGACTGTATGAGTCAAACCTAACACTAACACACACACACACACACACACACACACACACACACACACACACACACACACACACACACACACACACACACACACACACACACACACACACACACACACACACACACACACACACACACACACACACACACACACACACACACACACACACACACACACACACACCTCTGTATATAAACCCACAACCGACATACAATAAACCAGACTTAACCCGACGGCTTTCGTGATTACAACTTTAGCGCTTTAAAATGATTAAAAATTGAATGCGCTCAGAAAGGAATAAAACTTGAATTAAACCTTTGTTTGGTTTAACTTTGATTAAAAACTCAGAGAGCCAGCAATTCCACCACAACGGTTTGTTTGTTTTCTTTTGTACGGACGATATTCAATTTCATTATCTTGGTGATGATGTTATTGGGTCAATAATAACTTTTTTTTGGTTTTTAGTTCATGCGATTCATTTGGTTCTTTGGTTCTAATTATAAATGAATTCTGGATTAAAAATTAAAAAAGATAATTAGTCAAGTCTTAACATGATCACCCGATTCACTTAAATTTTAAGTATTAAACACGATTTATCTGTGATCAATATAAATGATCACGTAATGTTTCGACAATATCTTTCAGTATTTTTCTGTAACTCTCCAAATTTCCAATTACTTTTTTTGAAAATTTTACCTTACTCACCTCTTACAGAAATTTTTCGTTTTTCCACATTTGGGCCCGCCTCCAACTTGCGGCCTGCGTAATTTCACGCAGTTCACGCAGCGTTCCTCCGTCCCTGAAGCGAATAGCGGCCGATGATCAAGTGATTGTGTCGTACTATGAGGATCCGGAAGTGTTGACTGGTACTTGTGCCTGTTTAATTACCGGGAGTGATCGATCCCTGTGTGTCATTTTGGGGGCTTCACAAAAGTTTAATCTTTAACATGTTCGCGATGATTTCCACTTGGTTGAACAGGCTCGAATTGTGTACACAACGGGATTCCACTTGATGGTCTGCTTTGAGGCTCAACAGTTCATTGCTCACGAATCATGCTCATTTTCACAATAACGATTCAGTAGGAAATGAAAAATGTTTCACATTTAAACATTTCTGTACCTTTCGTGCCGCAAACCTGTGAGGAACAGTTGGACAAAATTTAAGGGCCACGAATTTTTGGTCTACGAATTTGAAGCTCAGGCATTTGCCCAGGTGAAAGGCTGGGATACTAGAAATATTGAGGAGATTACCCAAAAGCTGGCAGATTTCGAACACAAAAGACCACGAATGGCTGTGATTACGTAGGGCAATTGTCGTTGAATTTTTCTATCGTAACATTGTTTTCATTGACAGTAGGTTTCACTAGAGCGTGAAGCTATGCTTTAGCCGCTTCACGCCTTGCGGCTTTTTTTGAAATTTCATAACTCGAGAACTTATGGCCATTCAGTCATGAAAATTGAAATCAACCCTATTCACGTGGTCCTAAACGTCCTGTAAATTTTTCATTCGAATCTGAGAGTCCGCATACAAACCATCTGGTCGTAAATTTAGTTTTCTATTACTCATGGCGTATTTGTTCTCGAAATGACCTTCATTCGAGTTTTTATTGATCGATTGAGGGAAAATAACCGGTTTAGAGAATATTTGTGCTGTAAAACACACACACCCACACGCGTGTACAATTTATTGTACTGTCAAGAAATTTTAATTTTAATGTTTCCGGTTAGAGTTATCAAAGGTTTGAAAAAATACTCAGTCATTAATCAACTTACCCCTAAAAAATTTAATTAAATTTTAGTTGCATTGTTTTCGAGCAGTTAATCATTCCGACCGAGTTGTTTTCGCTGTTTTGTCTTTTCTCGGAATTATCACTCCATAAGAAACAATAAATTTAATTATATTGATTTAAATGTCGACCATCCAAAGTCGAGAATATTCTATGCAAATATTCCTTTTTCAAATATCGAATAAGTTGTTGAGTTTTCTGCCGTCATTGGACAATTAAAAGTTGGCCATTTAATCGCCTATCTCAAGCCAACCTATGAAACATTGAATAAATATGAATAATAAATTAAATTAATTTTCCGGTCGGACTTGAAGGTTGCAAACATACATTTGATGATTAATTTTGTAGACATACAAATGAATTATTACTCTCAGTTTTGTCTTGAAAAAAGGATATTTAAATGAGCATTTGTCTTCTCACTATTCGTCAAAACGATTTCTAGATTTGGAGAAGTAGAAAATGATCCTCAAACTTTTTAAGTTTCTCTTTGACTCTGTCCAACTTGTGGTGGTGAATGCCTATCGTCTGGCATTTGCCCACGCAGAAGTGTGCTACGAGCACTATGACACCATTCGAGACGCGCCCCGTACTGTCAATTCTGGTAACATGTCCACCGAACTTGAACTGCATCGCCGAAATCGAGTTGCATCCGTAGAATGGAAGCATCGGCTGTACATTCTACCCTTTGGTATGTTCGTTTACGATGCAATTGAGACGTTGTACTATTTGTACCTGAACGACTGGGTGTACGACAATCGAGACCATCCAATACCGGACATTTTCTCACACAAAATGTTTCCCTATCTGTTCTGGAATCATGGTGATATGATTATTTTGGCGGACACATTCTGTGCTACGACGGTGTACTACAAACTGTGGCGTTCACAGTGGCTGGACGATAAGTTTCACATGTATTTGGTGTACGATCGTGATGATAGTCACAAGTTGATTGTTGATGGAAAAGGTTTGGAATTTTAAAAACTTTTCTTTCTAATTTGGAAGTTTTTTAGTTTGGAATCAAGAAAACGCCGAGAAAATCTTTGAATTCCGTCGTAAAAGCAAGCAAAACATGAAGGTCTTCATGATTTGGACATTTCTCTTTCTGGAGGGCTACTTTATTTTGCACTTTTGGAACAAACCAATCATTGGCAATGCGTGGAAGCATAACTTTCAAATGTACATCTTTCTGTTTGTCTTCTTGTGGTACTGTAATTTCTGTAAGTATATCGCCATATTTACCATAATTCAAGTTCATTAATAATTTTGCTAAAATTTTCAGCTGTCATCCTGATGTTCTATCACTTTTTCATTGCTACTAGATATGTAATGATCAAGCAGCGCTTCATGGTGGAAACAATGGACAACCTGGCAGACAGAATACAGCATCCGAAAAAGCGTAAACTTCAAAGCTTTTCTCAATTATGGCACGAATTTTTGGAAATTAACCAAAAGTTGTCGTATCAATGTTCGGAAATTCGTGGTTACAACCGCTTTTGGTCCATCTATCTCACCTGTCAGTTTGGCTGTCTGATTGTGCTTTTTTGTTACATGTGCTACTGTTACCTGTTTGTGGACGCAACCTTTGATCAGATTATTTATTTTACCTTTTTCATGTTTGAACTGGGAGTGTTGATTTTTGCGGTTATTTATCGATGTGCATTGGTGGACTCGTACAACGATCAGTGCTACAAGCGAAATGTGCGCATTTGTGTGCTGTTTCAATTGCATTTTCAAATTTCGAATCGACAGTTGGCGAATGTAAGTAAAGTTTGTTGCAAAATTGTTATTCAAATGCGTTTAACTTAAAAGATCGAGACTATTGCTACGAATCGAAACTTTTCCCGCTGCTGTTTCCGTTTGGCCAACAACTATCGTCTCGACGGATCGGCGTTTAATTTGGTTTGTGTACTAAACAAATAAAAATGATTTAATTTTCCAACTCATTTTACCAGGCCGTGTACATTATCAGCACTTTCTTTCTGATGATTTGCCGTCGTGAGAGTCGCAAGTACCAAAAGAATAAGAACTATGGAGCTGTGTTCACACTTGACTGGAACAACTGGACGGAGGATTTGATTTGATGATTTGGTTTAATGATTAAGCGTATACTCTATTGGTGAGATAACCAAACAACGATATACAACAACTTGATAAGATGTGGAAATTTATGATAAAATTTTTCAAATTTTTTACTTTTTGTTCACTTCACCTCGGTAGACAATTGTCCGTGCTATTTGCCATTGTCTTGCACATACTCACAATTAGGCAGTTAGGTATTCATTTCTATTTTAGGCAAATATTTATTGAATTTTAAATATGTCATACAAAATTTATTTAAATTTCGAATTATCTGAACCCAATAAAGCAGAACTTCACCGAAAGCGGGTAGAAATTTTGTGAACGAGAGAAAACACATCAGCCCAAACGGTCCATAGGTGATGCCATATCGCTTTCACGTCGCGGCGGCCATTTAATGAAAGTTGTCATACTGGATATTTGAGACTGTAGGATTATTCTTTGCATTCTTTTATATTTTCTGCATGTATTGCAAAATGAATATTAAAAATAATCATTTAAATGGCTTTGTTTTTGAATAAATCTCAATCTCACATTTGAAAAACAATTTACTGACAATATAATGTCTCTGTTATTCGGGATTTTTTTTGTCAATCAACCAGCAAGTGCCAACTCAATTCTCAACTTGATGATACTGACGTGAAAGTTGCAAAACCATAATTCACCTTTTTACGAGAAAGTCATTAAATGCATTGAAAAATTCTTCTCCTTATTTAGTTTTTTGGTTTTGTAAACGTCTTAATCATAAACTTTATATTTTATTATAGAATTAAAAGTAACATTTTTTATTTAGAAATTTAAAGATACAAATTTTCACTATACGAATACAGTGCGTATGTTTCGATAAAACGATCCAAAATATAAATTTTACAATTTTTAGCAAAGTGTAGAATTGTGAAGTAAAATGGCAACCCAGTGCTTTAACTGAAATAGCCGCAAATGATCTCAAATGCGTGTAAATAATTCTGCACAATGATTTCATGATGAAAAATTATTCACATGCCTTTAAGATCATCTACGGCTATTTCCTTTGCACCTTGCAAGTCCAGTTGCTTCAATCGATTATCGTGTAGAATTTGGTGTACAGAATGTAATGATTTTTAAGTTTTTTTTCTAGATTGGGTAGATTGGCTGGCTTCACTTATAGTGGAACTTGTGTTTATTTTGATATATTCTAAAGCATTGCATGAAATCAATTAACTCGCTTCAACATCAAAGATCGTTAGTTGGTGTTTTCTCTCTTTTACTTCAAAAATGAAAGTTCCAACGTGCGGCCGTTTAGCTTGCGTCTGTGCAAGAAGAAAGGTAGTGATATAGTGTTGGGAGATATACTTTGGAAAAAGAGAGAAAGACAGAAGGAGAACAACAGAATGTATGTGTATAAAATATATAAAATAAAATCAATATGACTCTCTGGCAAGCCAGGAAAGCAGTGAGACTCTTGGAAAAATTGTATCGAAGCTTGTGTTGAATCTTTTGGTGGATCGATTTAGACCACTGACAGTGAGTTACACTAAAGATAGTGATGAGCCCAATTGCAACCCAAAATTTGCTTCATGATTGCATTGTGTCCAAAATAAATTCTAGAAGTCATTTTCAAGTTAATCATACAAAATAACCGAGTGAAACATAGCTAGATAAATTTAGAAAACAATTTTACAAATTAACATTAAAATTGATTGATTTGACAATTCTCAAATCATATTTTCTTCAAAATTTATAAGGGGTTTTAACTTTAAATAATTTAGAATAAAAGATTTGTGTTAATTTAAGTAATTTAACTAACAAATAAAGTGGTTATTTAAGATAAAAATGTATTTTTCAAAATTCTTGAAAAGAAAAGCTGGCCAAAATAAGTTAAAATTTAAAAAATTGCCTTAAATATTTTTTTTATATACAATTTCCGCAAGAAAAATTGTTGTAAATCGTTTAAATTATCGTTATTTATAATTAGAAATGATTTGGATCAATAAAAATCCAAAATTCATACAGTTTTGACTTTTGTCCCTATATTTATGACGCCAAGTAAAATTGACTTTTTGACAAAATATTTTTTATCTCTATAGATTAAAGATAAGATAAGCAGATATGCACTGGATAATAACAAGGGATACCTAAGCTATGTCATATAAAATAATTGAAATTTAAAACCGAGAACTCTAGGAGAAATACAAGAAATTCCCTTGTCCCTATCTTTATGGCGCGGACTGTACTAATGCCCCACAGTGCCGCGAAATCAGAGTTGGCAGGGCTAGCCATAAATATAGGGACAAAATGCAAAATCAACTGTTTATTACATTTTGATGATTCTAAAATAGTTAGAATAGTCTCTAATTCATCTATTTGTACTACTGACATTCGAATTTCATCTAAAAACAAACCAAAAAGTTTTCTAGGAATTGTTTTGAGATAATTTGTTTTTTGCGTAACGTAATTTGTGGATGGTCTTTAAACAACACATTTGCTGCACGTTGTTGACACTTGTTGTTTTGTTATTGTTTTGTTTTTTTGTTTTTACAATGGGAAGAGGCAAAAGATTGCTTGAATTTGAGATGGGATACATCTCTGGAATGCACAAGAAGGGCGGTACAATGCGGGAAATTGCTCAAAACATCAACAAAAGTCGAAATGTTGTGTGCAACTACTTAAAAGATCCAGAAAATTACGGAACCAAGCACAGTCCTGGTCGGCCACCGATTTTGTCTGATGAAAACGAGAAGAACTAATTGAATGTGCCAGCAATAGCAAGTCAACAGCACGCCAACTTCGGGACACAACAAATTTGCCTGTTTCGGTGCGAACGGTTCAACGAAAACTGCTCAAATGTCCTTTCATTGAACACAGCAAAATGAAAGCCAAACCAGTCTTGACCGAAAAACACACTGAAAGTCGACTCGATTTTGCTCGTCAACATATGGCTTGGACTGTTGAATGGAAGAGTGTAATTTTTTCAGATGAAAAGAGATTCAACTTAGATGGACCAGACGGGTGGCATTATTATTGGCACGATCTTCGAAAGGAGCCCATGATTTGCTCGAGTCGACAGTTTGGTGGTGGATCAGTAATGATTTAGTGTGGCATTGGGTGGACTGGAAAGTTAGACATTCATTTCTGTACCAACAAGATGAAATCGATCGAGTACATGAATGTACTTGAGGAAAAGTTACTTCCTAAGGCACGAAAAATTTGCGGAAAACGCTGGAAGCTAATGCAGGACAACGCGTCCATTCACACCTCTCGCATGATGGTTGACTGGTTTGGAAAGAATCAAGTTGAAACAATCGAATGGCCTAGCAAATCACCTGACCTCAACATAATAGAAAACGTTTGGGGCATTTTGGCCCGTTCTGTTTACAAAAAATAGCCGCCAATTTGACTCAATTCAAGAGTTGAAAGACGAAATTTTGGTTTGTTGGGACAATTTTGATCAAAAAATGATCCAGAAACTTTATCTTGACTTACCAAATAGAATTTTTCAATTGATTAATGTAAATGGAGCTTCACTTGATTGTTGAGAAATAATAAATATTTAATAAACAATTTATTTAACCTTTGTCCCTATATTTATGGCGCCAGGCAAAATTGACTATTTTAACAAAATATTTTTTTACACCGATAGATTAAAAATAAGATAAGCAGATATGTACTAGATAATAACAAGGGATACCTAAGCTATAACATATAAAATAATTAAAATTTAAAACCGAGAACTCTAGGAGATATTCAAAATATTCGCTTGTCCCTATCTTTATTGCGCGGACTGTAGTATCCAACCGATTTTCTTTCCAAAATCATAAAAACTTGTCAAAACATTTTTTTTCAAAATAGCGCAACCAGATACAGGGATTTTGGCCCATGGCCACCTTCCTTTTTGGTTTGTTACAAAAGCTCAATTATAGGTACACTCCAAAGTATTCCAGTAAGTTAGTTCATCATAAATTTTCTAAAACTGCATTTAAAAGTTTTTTGTTGTATTAATTATAATCAACAATTTGTCTTACAAGGTCAATTTGTTAAGTTTAGGAAAGTCTTTTTTTCAAATTTATGCAACAACAAAAATTAATTTGAAAAATATTGTTACGAGTGACTCTGTGAAATTGTGAAAAATGTAATCGTTTAAGAATAAAGTGTTGATGAAAGTTGTTTAGATGAAAAGTGCGGCGTAGTATGTAGTTGGGAAGTTTAGTTGGTTGAGTCCGAAGGGATCATAAACTCTCCACTCTCCTGGTGCTGAACTTGATTGATCTGCTCAATGGTGAATTAAATCATTTTTTATTCAAAAGAATCATAAAAAGAGTGCTAATGTAGTAGAATAGCTGAAAAGTGTAGAAATTAGAATAAAGAATATATAATAATCAAAATGAAAAATACCATTTCAAACATCTTCGAATTGATTTTATAGCAATCGTGCAATGTGAAGCCAATCTTGGAAAGCCATCTTCGGCTGCACTCTAAAGAGTCAAGCTAAGTTAACAAAAATTTTTTTTATAAATATTAAATTTAAATCGATTCCTCAACAAACCTTAAGCTGATCAGCAGTGTTCACATACGAAAATGGTGCTTTAACAATCAATAGGAACACCTTTCGTTGGGCTTGTAAAATTGATCGATTTAAGCGGTCAATTTGTGAACATTGGTATGTAATAAATAAAAGTATAGCTAGGAATTCACAAAAAAACGATCTACAGAATATCTTCTGAAAGATTGCACCGGCGCGATCGTCAGACAAAAACAAGATCGCATAAGCCAGATAGCATATTTCGATGATGTAGACTGCATAGTAGACAAACAGATACGACTTCCAGAATTGATTGTTGCCGCGGATTTCATCGTAGATGTCAATTTTGCGTTTAGTAATTTGTTCAGATTTGTCCTTGATTTGCAGAAGTAGCTTCCGCATTTTATTTAAGGTACAATTTTTAAAACTTATTTTCTGAATTTTCATGGACAATTTTTCCAACTCTTCTACAATGCATTTTTGTTTGATTAGAATGTACCGTATGGTGATTAATTCGAACAATTAACTTGTTTGTAATATTTGACTGTTTTTAATAAGAACTCTTGAGAACCAGAGAGTGATGAGCCGATAAAAAATCATGTGTTTCATTCGAAAGTTTGCTAAAATTTTTATCAAATTGGTAAAGTTTGTTTGCGACAAACTTGTAAATCATGTCAAAGAATTGTGCACAAATTTTTGATTCAATCAAAATTGTGCCACACCAAACAAGCCACCAGCATCATGAGACAAAACGCAAGATTATCAATTTTTTTTTTTTTTTGATTATATTTTATTAACCTTTAACATTAAAGAATACAATAAAGGTATAGATAGATACAAGATTGAGTATTTACATTGAAATAAAGTGTATCAATGTTCTATGAAATGAGATAATGAATGATATATTATGATAATGATAATGAATAATAAGTTAACCTCTTGGTAGAGGTAATTGATTGAATATGTTAGTTACAAATTTATGAAATTCATTGTAGCACTTGTCAGTGCAGTAGAGATTCAACGAGATTTGATTCGACTTGGTGATCTCGTTGATTCGGCTCTCAAAGACTTGCCTTTATCTAGCGAACGCGGGACAGTCCTTGATGAGATGAATTGGTGTTTGTTCAGCCTCACCACAGTGACACAGTGCATCGTGTTCAATGTGGTACTTAGTCAGGTACTGGTGAAACTTACCAATTGAAGATTGTCAATTGTCAATTTGTATTTCCATTTTTAATTGGCATATTTGTCTTGTTCAAGTATTATCTTGTCATTCTGTATCGAAACAATTTCCACTACAATTCCACCGGAATGCTTCAATTATTTTCGCATTTGATTATCCCGAAACAATGTTGGATAGAAGGCGATGTTATGATTTGCATCTGCATCTGCACATTTATCACAATTTATGCATTTCTTCTGTTTGACCATCCAATTTGGAGCCGAAAAGTACAATCTTTATTTGGAGAGCATTAATGGCAAATTGCTTCGACACAATCGAGTTGAGTTGAATCAACTCGAAGCTTGCGAGATTGTGTCATTTCGTGTTAAATATCTCGAATTCATCTTTATTCTCACGTTCATAATGTGTCTTGATGCGGAAAGTTTCTGTCTTGGTAATTTCTTTTACCGCTTTTGCACTGGTTCAGCTCAAGACTACTTTACAGCCGTGATTATATTGATATTTTTCTCATACGCTATGTATTGCAATGTCATCTTGATAATGTTCTTTGTTCTCACGGTGCGATACATTCGAATCAAACAGAAATTTAAATTACTAGAAATCAAAAGGTTGATTTTGAAGCTAATCAGGCGCAAGAAAGCTCGTCCAACATTGGTCACCAGCTGGCGCCAGTTTGGCTTGTTCTCTGTCTCAATGGCCGAACTATACGATGAAATCAAAGACAAAAATGTCTTTTGGTCCAAGTATGTGAGCCTTTACTTTGTGGCCTACATCATGGACGTCTGCTATTTGACGTATGGGCTGCTCTTTAAGTCGGCTCAACTTGGCATTATGCGTCAGATCTTTGCTTTTTTTGCCGTGAATTTATTTCTTATTCTAATTGTGCTCACTGCGGAGTGTTCTTTGGTGGTCTATCGGAATATACAAATATACAAGCAAATGAGTCAATTTTGAAGAGTTTATCATTCGAATCGTTGTGTTCCAAAGAGATTTCTTTTTAAAGTGAGTGCTTATTTGGAAGAAAACAAATTTGACATTGAAATACTTTTGTTATGCTAAACAGATAGACAAACTTGCAGCAAATCACCAAAAGGTAACCCAAATTGCCTTTACACTGTCCAACAATTATCAAATCAATTCAAAAATGTTCGAAATGGTTAATCGAAAAATGTTTTTATCATTTAAATTGTAACAACTACTTGAATTTAGATCTTCTCCTACATTAGCATTTTGTTTATGATGATTTTAGGTGATTCTACAGACAAGTAAAACTTACAACGATTTCTCAAAGTTGGATATTCCGTCCAGACAAAGAAGATCATCATGAACAAAACCTTAACATTTTGATAATTATTCCGACAATTATTCAAATTTTCGTACAAATAGGGATCTTATTACAGTAACAATTTCCTTCGTGACCTCTCACGAGAAAATTGAGTTTTATTGTAAAAAATTTTAATTAATATTTCAAAATAAAAATATGAAATTCAAATGCAGTGTCATTGAAGAAAGCGTACTTTTCCTAAATTACCAAATACTACTAATTAACTTCTCAAAATTCGTGAACATTCTTGTTATTCTTCTCTTGCAATAGTTAGAATCGATTTTGGAAAGTTTTCTTTTAATTTTGAATAATAATTTGAATTTTTAATTAAATTAATTATTGCTATTAAGAAGAATTCGCGAAATTTTTTTGCATTAAGCATAAGGAGAGCATTAAGAAGATCAGCTTTGAAATGAATCGCAAACAGCTTCTTGTGTTTATATTTCTACCTCTTAAACGCATCGATTACTTTGTTGATTATTTCAATTTTATCCAGCAATTATGGCTAAAGAGTAACGTGCAACTTAAAAATACAATCAAGTTACTCAACTCAATCGTAACCTTCACTGCGGTGCATCATTTCTATCTCTCATTTCACCCTCCAGTCACTGAACTAGGCAGAGCAACTCAGTTTGATGCATTTTTCTGGTTAGTGGGCAAATCTTGTCTTGGATTAATTAATTTTAGGGGGGTGTTTGGAAGTCCGTCAGTCCGTCTGTGACTAATTGAATCATTTACCAATTAAAGCAAAACTCGAATAACTCAAAAACTATTGAACTTAGAGAAATGAGATAAAAGGCAAAAAGATAGTGCTAATTTTTTCCGATCGAATGGTGTAGGGCATGGACAGGTGCAAACAAAAGAAGTAACTGAAAAATGCAAAATAGACAAATGATTGTTGTAGTATTGTTGTGAAATGGAGACAACAATGAATTCAAGGAGTAAACTTTCAAGTCAATTTGATAGGATACGATTATTTTCGACCTTTATATTGTTGGATATATATGAATACGATGTGTAGAATGTTGTAGTGGGGTTAGGTGGTTAGGTTAGGTGCCGTGTTAGGATGGGTTTTGGGTTAGGTTAGGTGCCGTGTTAGAATGGGTTTTGGGTTAGGTTAGGTGCCGTGTTAGGATGGGTGTGGGTGGTTAGGTTAGGTGCCGTGTTAGGATGGGTTTTGGGTTAGGTTAGGTGCCGTGTTAGGATCGGTTTTGGGTTAGGTTAGGTGCCGTGTTAGGATGGGTGTGGGTGGTTAGGTTAGGTGCCGTGTTAGGATGGGTTTTGGGTTAGGTTAGGTGCCGTGTTAGGATGGGTGTTGGGTTAGGTTAGGTGCCGTGTTAGGATGGGTGTGGGTGGTTAGGTTAGGTGCCGTGTTAGGATGGGTTTTGGGTTAGGTTAGGTGCCGTGTTAGGATGGGTTTTGTGTTAGTGGGGCCGCTGGCAGCTTGCTGCCAGCGGTTTCGTACAAGTCCCAAAAGGCAAAACGTTAGTTTTGCGGGACTTGTACGAATCTTGGATTAATTTTATTGCAGGCATTATATCGCTTATGGTTCTGTATTTCAATTGGCGACTTTACTTTAAGCCTAACCTGGGTTTAATGTACGTGCTTCACCGTGTGATCATTCGGAACAAATGGCGTCGCTTTTTCATCGAGTCAAAGTTCAATAATCAAAACGTTTGTGATCGCACAAGAAAATGCTATTTAATTTTGCTCAATCTCTTCACCAGCATCATTGGGACAATGGGTAAAAGCTAAAGCTAAACTTAAACTTGTATGTTTAATGCTTAATGTTTAATGTCTTAAAGAGTTGGTCGTTGCTGCTGCGTGTGTTAACTTTGTTTGGACAATCATAGCCACTTTGCCTGATTTATTAGAGAATGGAACAACTTTGCAAATGGTCCTACTTTTGACCGCTCTCCGCCTTCTAAGTTCGCTGACAAATGGTCTGGGCTTTCTAACACTAAGCCTAAATTTTGCCCATTCAGTTGGAAACAATTTCTCGTGCACAGTGACTCTTTTGATGATGTTCTTCGTGAAATTAAAGCAAGTCTGCAGCATTCATTTGGCTCCTATCCTTGCACCAAAAGTCAAGACGTTTCCCCTTTTGCAATTTATTACATTTCAACGCACATTTGTGCGCACTTTGCGGTTTTTCTTTGCCATCAACTCCTTCCATGGACGGCTGTTCTGTGCTTACCTGGTCACCTACACTCCAATCAACATTCTCTACAGTATGTGGATTATACAGGGAAAACTGGACAATTCCTCCCGAATGATTATCTACTTTTTCAGTGCATACAGTGCCAATCTCTTATTTGTGTTTCACTATTTGTTTGCACAATGCACCAAACATATTCACACACCCGGCAAAGCATTGACTCGAGAGCTTTCACGCAATGCTACTCGGATAATGAGCACCAGAACTCGGCTTAATGTAGCACATTTTGTGGCAGCATTCCACACTCAAAAGCGGTACGGTTTCACGTATGCCAACTTTGGCCTGGTCAGTGACCAGTGGTCACACTGGACACTTTCTCAAAGTTTCTCATTTTGTATGCGAAATTTTGTTTGATTTCGTACAAGTTGATGAAGAAACGTGTTATTGAGTGAATGCGGCCCTCATCAACTCGAACCACAATTGAATTGAGCCATCCTATGACATTTTATCATCCAACCAAAAAACAAAACAAAAACAATTTTCATTAAAAACTTCAATAAAATACTAATACAATAAAAAATTTAACCAGCTTGGATTTTTTATATTATCATGATAATTTGAAAATGTGCCTATAATTAAAGTATCCAAGTAATAATTTTGTACATACAGTAAAGTTCCGTTAATTCGAACATCCTCTAATTCGAATGCCTCCATTAATTCGTAATTGGAAGCTAAAATTGGCTTAGTGCGTCTAATTCGCTACCTTTCACTGTACAAATGGTTCCGTTAATTCGAAAAAGTTCCTTTAAATCGAAATTCGAAGCGAAATTTTGGTCTAATTCGAAGGAATATCTAAATAAATATATTGAATTTAGTCAATCAAATTTTACAATTTGCAAACATTATCATTTTGTTAGGCAAAACAAGTAAAATTGGTTGTATAATGACGCCTGAATCACCCAATTCACTTTTTAGCAATGGCAACAAATGGGTATAGAGAATTTTTCTGCATTTTCATGCATGTTAATACATGCACTCATAGTTGCACTTAAACAGTTGAGTGAATGAAGTTATGAGGTAATTTTTGTCTTTTTTGAAAAAGAATTGTGGATCGCGTATGAATTATGTAACCAAATTTGTTTGAAGCGATGTAAGGATGATGTAGGAAACAAGGCCAAGATGACCCATTAGCATGATTATTTACCAATCGGATTCACACAATTTACAGTAGTCCGGGTATCCGATTTTATAGTGAGGGAATTCAAACTTTTACGAGTCCTATCTGAGCCCATAAACCGATACAAAACTTTCGCTATACCTGATGACCACTTTTGCCAGTAAGAGGAAGTTTATAACCACTTGGCGGCTTGGCCAAACTTCTGAACTATCTCATAGTTAAATCTCGTAGTTATAAACTTCAATTAGGATAGTTTTTCATGTTTTTTAGTAGATATCAGTTATAATTCGTTGTTAGATTCATTTTGAGAAATTTTTTAACGTTGATAGTATAACCATATTTAAAATAACAGCAAAAAACAATAGTTCCTCTAATTCGTAATTCGAACTAAAATTTGTGATTGGTATCCCTGCAACTTCGAATTAACGGAACTTTACTGTAAATATAAAATAAATTAAATATAAAACTTTCTAAAAATAATAATAATAAATGAAAACTCAATTTCTCTCGTGACAGGTCTCGATCATAATTAGTGACATCATAACGTTTATTGAATATCGATTCAAAGCTTAGCATTTAGAAAGTATATTTACAAATACAATAATGAGAAACCTAAAGAAATGTACAGATGACGTACAATAGTGCGGACATATGCCCCGAATAAACACGATAATACTGTCTTCAGATATAAGAGCGTACAATTTGCGGACATACTCTGAGTTGAACTACATGTACTCAATCATATCATCAATCATACCATAACGCAGTTTTTTCACTTTATTCAGGACATACGTCCGCACTATTGCTCTTATATGCTTCATTTCGAGATAAGGTACAAAATTTGATACTAACCGATTCTCAAAGGTTTTCTTTTTAACGTAGCTTTGATTTAAACTAGAGTCCAAAGTGTAGAAATTTTTAAAACTAAACCAAACTGCCACCAAATTGCCACTAAACCAAAAACCAAATCAAACTAAAACCAAACTGTTACTGGTTTAAGGCAAAATTTAACAATATAAAGTGATTCGAATACATTGAAAATGTCTTACATTGATGATCAAATTGCGTGACACGTTATTTTGACATGCTTCAATAATTACCCATTATTCGGTCCAATTAAGTGACCATTTGTTTATTGGTGTTCTATTTGTGTACAGTCGAATTAGAAGTGTCATTTATACTGCGAGCCGTGTCTGCACCCAGTTAAATAAATAAAAAATATTTGTGTTGTGATTGGTCAAAGGGGCACTTTTCTTGTAGAACTGTACTGATCGAGTCTCTGATTCTTCGTGATCATACATTGGCTCGTAGTCCAGTCGGAGTGTGGCCTTGGTTCGATTGAAGAAGTATGTGTTGCAAAGGTAACGAATGTTGGATGTAGTCAGATTGGGGCTTAAATTGATCACCCACGAGTAGAGAGTCAGCAACAGAATGAACAACCAAAAGGGATAAATTCGTTTGCTCATTTGGTAGCCTTTGGCTTTTACATACGGCTCGGCAAACTCGAATGGGTCAAGAATTTTGGTGTCGTCGGTAATGAAGAAGTTCTCACCACCAATGCTCGAGTCCACTTGAATCTTATCTTTTGCACGAATACAGGCACAGGCCACATTGCCTGCATAGACAGGTTGGACTCGAATGAACACGTTGTCAATGCGTCGCAGTACGCCTGAATTGCACTTGGCGATTGACAGAATTTTAGGCATAAACTGAGAATCCTCTTCTCCGTAGATCATGCTTGGACGCAAAATGACTGTTTGCAGCTTTTGAGTGCCTGTCGAACAAATGTTAATTAATTAGTTGAATATAATTAATGAATTAGTCTTCAATTCGTTAGGTTACCATTCGATTATGTGCGGCCATTTGCCTGTGTCACAATCTGTTCTGCCTCATATTTGCTCTTAGAGTACGGACCGAGGAGATGTTTCTTTGGAATGAAAATTGTATTCTCTGAGCCATAGTAGATCGGATCGGACCCTATAACAACATCTGCCCCGCTGATGTGGATCAAGTAAGGCACATTGCACTCCACTGCAGCGTCGACCACTTTCTGAGTACCTGTTTTGGCACTGATTGATTAGTCTGATTGGACAATATGACTGGTTACCTTCGACATTGACCGAGTCCAATTCAGTCTTGTTCGGATTGAATGAAACATCTATCAGTGCAGCACAATGGATCACCACATCGACGTCTTTCATTACATTGAACAGTTGGCGCTCGTTGCGAATTTCAGCCGCGATGATTTGCACTTCTTTTACAATTTTATGCTCTAGTGGGACAGAAAAGGACAGAAAACCCATTAACTTAATGACTTTGAGAATTAAGTGCAAGGACACTGAAATGGCTACAATGGCAGCAGTGCGAAACTATCTCACACCGATCTCACATCAATTATTTTATAATAAAAATTTTTTATTCTGTATATTCGACAACACTTACGCAAATTGTTCTGGTACGGTTTGATGTCGAAGCAACGAATCTCTCCCAGAGTGTCGTCGTTTTCATGCAACAATTTGACAACATGTTGGCCCAGACAGCCACTGGAGCCCGTCACCAACACTGTTTGCTTGCGTGCTACGGTCATTGTTGGTCGAATTAGTCGACTTAGTCGATTCAAATGATTGATTCTTTACTGGACAGTTGGGCACAATGCTTTAGCATTTGAGTTGTTGCACCAATGTTGATAGTGGCGAATAACTCCTCAACTGCAGCACGACTTGAAGGCAAATAAGGAGATACACTGATGGCCACTTGCACAAAACACTCTATCCTAGCATACGCATCAAATCAGCTACTTTATCAGCTTGAAGAACGATACCACAATACACAATGCACGGTTTGCACGGACATCATTTGCCCGAAACTACGGCCAATGATGGAATGCTTGTTATGAGGTAGAACCGAAAACAGAAACCCCAAACTTGCATTGATTTTTTGTTTGCACTTTTAAACAAGGACAAATCAAGTGCGCCTCTAGATGTGGCATCTTATTGCAACCAATCCTGCAAAGTTTTAAAGTACCTTAATTCGAAATTAAGTAGATTGATTTACATTTAATTTTCTGATTTTGCCTTAAAAAATTTTTGGGTCATCGTATGAATAAATTTTAAATTCGATTAGATTCAATGCACATTTCCCTATTGAGAGTCATTTATTGTGCAGATTTTGTTAACTTTGACGTGATTATGGCAAATTCAGTGGACAAAAGATGTCATGTGTGTGGAGATCGAGCAATCTGTGGGTTTGCATTCTTTTATATCAATTTCTGATTTTAAATTTTTTGTCTGTTTCAAAAGGTTTCAACCGCCAAGGACTGCAATTCGTGTAGAATATTTTTTCAATCGAAACATCACTAGATTGACAGTATGTGTTGTTGAATTATAGATTTTTATATTTATTAACTAAAATTTGCAAGTAGAAATTAAAATGTCCAAAGGAAACCGAAAACTGTTTAATCGATTTTGCTACTTTGCCTAGCAATTTCATTTCAAAGTTTCGTCCCATTGAACATATGAGTAAAATTTGTTCTAATAGCACTTTATGTGATTGAACACATGTAAATTGTTGTAAACAGAGCAATTGTGCGGACGTATGTCCCGAATAAAGTGGAGATAATTATCTCGAGAGGATATGTGATAGTGTACTTTTTTTGCTGCTCAAATCCAAGTATGCCCGTAAATTGTATGCCCTTAGTATCAGTGTCTAGTATGTATCGTTAGCCACAGAAATGTTTGCATGTTCTAAATACAAACTCATATACACAACATGCACGAGTGTAGAAAATAAACATGTCAAAAAAGTTGGCAAAAGTTGGAAATAATTTCGCATTTTCAGGCTTATAAAACCCAATCGTAGGTCCTCTTCTAGTCACGCACACAAATCAATATATTTGCTTCAGTACATTTCTTTCCGTGCACAGCTATAATCCTGCTAAATTAGTTTCTTTATATAATAGAAATTAGTTTTTCAATTCCAGCCCAAAGCAATCATGTCCATCTTACTGCAACAACTGTTTGATTGGTCCACCGTTCGGCCCCTTCTCGTATCGGTCGGAATATTCTATTTCGTTTATCATCTTTTTCACAGACTGTCATCACTATACAGTTTTGTCAAGATTATCAACAAAATTCCTGGTCCAGAGTTCAGTGCCAGTCCACTTGGCCATCTTTATATGTTCAAGCCAACTGGCAAAATGGACCAAGTTGCAAGTAAGATTTTTAGAATTAAAAAAATGAAATAAAACAATCTTTGTATTTAAAAAAAGGCTTCTTCAACGCAATCAGCGGACTGGCAAAGGCATACGAGCCGAGGCACTCGTTGATTCGACTTTGGCTTACGGTTCGTCCCTTGATTGTCATTTTCAAGGCGGATGCTGCTGAGAAGATTTTCAGCAGCAGTAAACACATCCAGAAAGCGGCCGAATACAGACTACTCAATCCCTGGCTTGGTACTGGACTTCTCACCAGGTTTGGGGTTTTAATAAAATTTGATTCATATTTGCAATTCATTATTTACTCCTAGTTGGGGCCAGAAGTGGTTTCAACGTCGAAAAATGATTACTCCGGCGTTTCACTTCAACATACTCGAAGCATTTCTACCAGTAATGAACGAACAGGCAATAATACTGGTGGACAAATTTCAAGAAAAGATCGACAAAATTGGGAATGCTCAAAGTGCAATCATTGATGTCAGTCCATATTTGACATATGCAGCCTTGGATGTCATTTGTGGTGAGTTTGGTTGCAAGAAAAAATGTATTATTTTATATTACATATTAATTTTCTCCCCCAAGAAACTGCAATGGGTGTCAAGATTGGTTCTCAAAGCAATCCCAACAATGATTATGTCCACGCAATCCATCGGTAATTTTTGTAATACGATTTGACAAGTGATTTTAATTCGTGTTATTTTTTGTTAGTGTTGGCAACACAGCTTTGGAACGTTTCTTAAAGCCCTGGTTGTGGAATGATGTTCTGTATTTCAATTTTACCGCCAACGGCCGACAGGACAGGCGCGACTTTAAAGTATTGCACGATTTCACAATGAAAGTTATTCAAGACCGCAAGAGGGAAACAATTGCAAATTCGGAGAAGCTTATTAATCAGCAAAACAATAACATTACAAAGACAGAGGACCAGTTTAGCACCAAACGACGATTGGCTTTCTTGGATATGCTCATTGAACAGCATTTGAAGGATCCAACCAGTTTGACCGAACTGGACATAAGAGAAGAAGTAGATACGTTCATGTTTGAAGGCCATGACACTACCACTGTCTCAATGATTTGGACTCTCTTCCTGCTTGGCCATCATCTGGACATTCAAGAACGAGTCCATCAGGAGATTGACCAAATCTGGGAACGTGATCAGGTGGATGAAACTGGATTTCTCAACTCAAATCAACTAAAAGAAATGAAATTCCTGGACTCGTGCATCAAAGAGTCGCTCCGACTTTTCCCCTCTGTGCCATACATTGGCAGACTGGCAGCCGAGGACATTCAGTACGACAACTACATTGTGCCCAAAGACAGTACCATCATCATATTCATCAGCCTAATACAACGCGATCCCAAAATATTCAACAATCCCAATTCGTTCATTCCAGATCGTTTTCTTGAAGGCTCAGATCATTATGTGAAAAACCCTTTTGCCTATGTGCCCTTCTCGGCTGGTCCACGAAACTGTATCGGACAAAAGTTTGCCCTACAAGAGGAGAAGATCGTTTTGGCTACTGTGCTGCGACATTTTCGGCTACAATCGGTCAAACATTTGGATAACATTCTCAGTAGTCCTGAATTGGTTCTACGACCTAAGGAGCCAATTGACATTAGATTCTTTCGCAGACATTAACTTTTTTGTCTGCGCATCTTGACGCCCGAGTCACTGTTTCTTAGAATGCTTTTCATCTTGTATGCACAAAAATATTAAAGCTATTTTTGGCATGTGAGCAGTTGTGTTGAGGGCGTGAAAGTCATTTTTGATGAGTTCACTATCTGAAATCCCTGATTTGTGGTGTTTCATTCATTCACAACGTGAACAGTTCTTCTCGAGTGACTTTTTCTGATGCAATGACCTCAGAGAGGGCTTTACCAACTTCTTTTTCATTTCCTAAGTTTTGAAAAGATAAATAGTTTAAATTTACAAACCAAAACAAAACATTACCATAGACATAAGCACAGTCCACGTGTCTGTATCCAAGCTCAATGGCAAACTTGACAGCCTCGTACACTTGATCAGGAGCAGATTTCCATGTGCCAAGGCCTACAAAGGGCATCTGAGAGCCATTGGGTAGAGTGATAGTTTTCGATAGTGCCATTTCTAATATAAAATTAACGAAAGTTATCGAAAGCTAAAACTCAAAAACGACTGACAAAATTTATGTTTCAAATGCTTTGTCAAATATAGCAATTCAAAACGAGATTAGTATGTATATTGCTCCATATTTACACATCCTGGTGGCATTACGCTCTCACGCACAGTCGCATATCTGCATCTGTGGGTACGTGATAAAATTTAATACACAACTGAGCCAAATTATATTGGTAGGATAGTTAACATTTTAATTGAATTATCAACTTTTCAATCGGAATTGAAAAATTGCTTTCACTTGCTGATCACGTGTAAAAATTTAATTGAGAAAATTATTCTTTGATAATCGCGTCAAAATTGGTTTCAGATGATATTCGCACACTTTGGTTACTAAAGTTATCTACTTACCTCTAAAATAATACAGTAGTTTTCTCCGTGATACTTTCACCGGTGAAATCGCCCATTTAATCGAATCGTTCATCACCCACTGTACTGTACTGCAGCAGTGCACAGTCACATACACGCTCACACAGAGGCACACACACACACACAGCTGTGCATGCAGACGACAGCGCGTTGTACTGCATCTCAATGTAAACAACGAAGTCTTCAGGTTGTTATCGTCTCAACCAACCAACTCAAACCATCTTAAAATCAACTCCACCAAAATAATCACAACCATAATGATTCCATCATTATTCCATTGCACCACATCGTTGTTTACAGCATTCTTAATGACATTTTGTAATTACAACCTGTTAAAGTTTATAATCGTCATGTCACACGATTCGTGTGTTTGTGTTTGTGTTGATGATAGTGATGATTGTTCTTAAAGTTTGAATCTTTTGAAACCGCCTGCATAGTCATCAAATTTCACATCATCTTTTCCCCAAATGAATCAAACCAATTGATGATCTGTTCTATGCCAGAGTGATTGTGACAGTCACAACATGAATCACACTAACCAACTTTATTTTACCAGTGATTAAACGAATCATTTTACTCGGAATTATCAACTCATCATTTACTTCAAATTCAAACAGAATGAAAATCAATCTATAGACGACAAGTGTCATGTCAAGTACAAATGTAAGGAGACAGAAACCAATATAGGAGAAACCAGTTTGAACAAATTGCCGAATTCAAATACTTTGGAATAACTTTTGAAAGTTATGGAAGACAAGCCTGAGATTAGGACCGACGTAATGGACAGGCAATAAAAACACTTTCCCGAACGGTCGTTCACAAAGCCGAATTGAGCAGGCCAACCAAACAGTGTTCAAATCGGTATACCAATGCTCATGTACAGATATGAGACGTGGATTCTAAGGATCGCATATACAGTCTTCAGATTCCTGTGATCCCTGACAAGATTGGTGTACGTAACTTGGAAGAACAAAATAAAAAACGACAATCAACGCGCGGATATTGGAATTGAGCCTCTACTATGGATCGAGAGAAACCAACTATGTTTGTATGGTTACATATTGAGATTACTACCAGCAACCAATAGCAGCGAACGGCAATCAGAATTCTACTGTAAAGCTAAATGTATTATTGACATAATTGGTTTATGGACTAAAAATAACCATTGAATGACCATTAATAATGCATCTTTAACGAATGAACAAAAGTTTAATCAATGTTAACAAGTGAAAACGTCACAAAATTGTAACATTAGTTTTATGGCAGGCATTAGCATTGTTATTGTATAATAATTTACACCAAAAAGAACTTAAACTTCAAATTGTGGTTAATGATTTATATTTTATTAGCAATTTTTAAATCAATAAGCATTAGTGAAATGAGATGATGTCTTGAGATTGATCGTGTCATGAGGAGTGGGTGCTGAGGTGGAGAGGGGGTGTGGTGCGGTGGTTGGGAGAGGGTGTTGGGGGGTGGGGGGTGGCGTTGGCGCGAGAGCGCCTTGCGAGGGTCGCTTGCGACCCGAGCATTTTCTTGTTAATAATTAAACTATTGAAGTTTTAGAGAAACTAAGGTTATTCTGACATGACTTGAGTAAAAGTCTGTCAATCAAAAACCTAAATGTCAAACATTTCCAGGTCAAATTGATCAAATTTTTTTCTGTCAAGTGTTTTCAAAGCTAGTTTGAATTGAATTACAGTGTTTCGATCCATTGAATAGTGTCAACATTGCGTACTTGAGTTGGACTTTCTCTATGTTTCGGTATTTGCACTGAAGTTATTGTAACAGTAGGTGATTGTATATCCAGTGATGAGCATAGAAAGCCAAATATGTTTGGTTGATTTGAAAATGATGACTTTTTAATTCGTGAATTTTAATAATAAAATTCACATTTGTTGGATTAAATTTAACAATTTTCACTCACTTTTCGACATTTTGTATCGAAATGTAACAAATATGTGTTAAAATCAATAGGGGGTTTGTCGTATATTAGTGTTGTGAACATAAATTCATCGTTGACCTTAAAATTGTGCTCACAAAATAGGTAAAAGTTTGTTCCTGACACATTTAATCAGTGACATATTGACAACGTGACATATTGACAAGAGGTGTAGTGGTTGAAGTTAAACTTGAACCAGTTGTTTGTTACTAGAGTAATAATTTTTTCGTTTATTGCAAAATGTGTAGAGTGACGCTGTCAGATTAGTCTAGACATTGACATTGAATAACGAGATATAATAAACTTTTGTTTCATGCAGCCAACAATAAATTTTAACCGGAAAAAGTGTCATAAAGTTCGACGGTCACTGACCACCAGACAGATATATTGGCTATATAATTGAATTTTAGTTTTAGTTGATTGAAGTTTTTTCGAGTTAGTTTGATTTTTTGAAACAAAATTTATATCAAAAGTTGAAAAAATTAGCAAAAATAAATGGAGCCAAATAGTCAGTCTCCAAACCCAGCGGCCAATCAATTGGGCGAATACAAACTGACCCATCGTAATCCCCAAGTAAGTGATTTTTAACACTAAAATTTACCTGAGTAACAAACGTTGTTTTTGGTTTCACACAGACCGAACAACTAACCACCCTGTCTGGCAGACCAGTTGGAAACTATACCAATGTATTGACCGCCGGGGCCAGAGGTCCAATGTTGCTGCCGGACACTGCCTGGTTCGAGGAAATGGCTCACTTTGATCGAGAACGTGTTCCAGAGCGAGTTGTGCATGCAAAGGGTGCTGGTGCAACCGGGTATTTCGAAGTGACCAACACACAAATCACCAAATACTGTTCTGCTGGGCTGTTCAATCGGTTAGGGAAAAGAACACCAGTTCGGGTGCGTTTCTCTACTGTGATCGGTGAACGAGGTGCGGCAGACACTGTGCGGGACTTGCGTGGATTCTCAGTTCGATTCTACACCGAGGAAGGCAACTGGGATCTTGTGGGCCTCAGTGCGCCAATGTTTTTCGTTCGAGACCCATTTCAATTTATGCGCTTCGTTCACTCACAAAAGCGTAATCCTGAGACAAATCTGTTTGACAACAATGCTCGCTGGGACTTTATTACACTTCGGCCCGAAGTACTGCATGCAATTACGTGGATGTTCGCTGACAGGGGCATTCCCGATGGTTTCCGCCATATGGACGCTCATGGGCAGCACACTTTCAAGCTGGTCAACTCAAGTCAGCAAGCAGTTTACACCAAGTTTCATTGGAGGTCTAATCAGGGAATCAAAAATCTTGATGTAGACACTGCCAATCAGCTAGCTGGTAAGCAAAATTAAATTTTTGGAAAAAAATTGCCGATCCAACCCTACACTGACCTTACCCTGCCCTACTGACCATGCCCCGACCCTACCCTAAGCGTAAGGATAGGGTGAGGCTCATGGGTTTTGCCAATTCCTTTACATTTATTAGCTAGTAGAGTCATAGGCTCTTAGTCTATGGTCTTGGTAACCTAGGGCCAGGGTTTGGTAAGATAAGAATCTTTTAACTAAACCCTTCTGACTCTATATTATCTGATCCCTATCTTCTTTCCAATTAGCTATCAATCCCGACTACAGCATTCAAGACTTGTACAATGCCATTGAACGAAAACAATACCCGAGCTGGACGTTTTACATTCAAGTGATGACCTTCGAAGAAGCACGAGCATGGGAGTTCAATCCATTTGACCTGACCAAGGTGACATGATTTGACAATTTGCATCTATCCAACTAATGAATTTGTGTACCAGATCTGGCCTGAAGATCAATTTCCATTAATTGAGGTTGGCCGACTGACCTTGGATCGCAATCCCGAGAACTATCACGTGGAAGTAGAACAATTTGCTCTCTGTCCAGCGAATCTAATTCCCGGAATTGAGTTTTCACCGGATAAAATGCTCCATGCACGGACCTTTTCCTATCCGGATACACAACGACACAGAATTGGACCCAACTTCCACTTAGTACAAGTAAACCAACCAAAAGTGCCTGTGTTGACACCTACAATTCGAGACGGTCCAATGAACACATCCTCAAATGAGGCCAACATGCTCAATTACTATCCGTGCTCATTTATGCCTGGTGTCTTTGCCAATTCGGAACGTTACCACGAACTGAGAACTCATCTCGGTGCCACAGATGTGGATCGATTTGAGTCAGCAGATGAGGACAATTACAGCCAGATTCGTGACCTCTTCCTGAGCTTTAGTGTCGAGGAGCGGGCTCGACTTTGCACAAACATTGGGGCACAACTTGGACTGACATATAATTTTATACAAGAAAGGGCACTTGAACATTTTGAGAAAATTCACACGGATTATGCTGAAGGAGTACGACGAGCACTCAGAAAGACAGCCAATCAAACCAACACTGCATGATGGTGCATGTTGATGATAAATGACTTATTTATAATGAGTCACTTGGTTAATTGCAAGATACTGCTTTTAATCATTCACAATCAATCCTTGTAACATTTTAGACTTGTTTACTCGTTAAGAGAGACAAATTAGGAAAAAACACTATTTGTGAATTGATTGACAAAATTGACATGTAATTGAATACATTGATATTTCCTCAATGTTGTTATCGTTTTCACGTTTCTTGAACATAACAATCTTATAATACAATAACACCAATATTATCTCTATCACATTTGCACAATTAATGCCATTAATGCAATGCTGTTGTTTATTTCACTCCATTTGTCCGTGAAAGCAGAACAAAATGTTGTTATTGTACAATAATTTTGCTATTACCAATAAATAAGAAATCTGAGTGATTTATTTAAGTCAAGCAATAAATAGTCACTCGAAGACGAATTGTGCTAGATTTTTTCACTCAGTATCATAAAAAATGCATTTCAACGTTTGAAGCATAATTTTATTTATCGAATTGATCACACTTTCAAGAGAATCTCGATTTTATGGAGACATTAATTTGCACGAATATTTGGTTCAATTTTGCGACAATTTACAACAAAACAACAATTTAATGCTAATCGTTGTGGAAAACATTCAACATTTATCCACTGAACAACGACTGCACCATCAAATTGGATCGCACAATTCATCATCTCATCGACTTCAACAACACTTGATTCGACTCAAGTGTTATCACTTGCATTACATCTCCATTTCGCTTGCCAAATTTGTCAATACTTTAGTGTATTTTCAATTCATAAAGATTCAAATTATTTTTTATTTTACTTCACAAAACAATAATATTTTTCAAAAGGACGATTTCAATTCATTGCTGAAACAACTGTTAATTTAACAATGCTTTACGAATGGTCATCTCAACTTATCGCACATAAAGAAATCTCCCCAATTTTTTATTTCACTTTAGTTACTTCACAAACGGTGCTTCACATTCAGCCTGTACTCGATGGTTGTTATGTCCATTCAGGAATTTTTGTTCCCAAAATTCAAACCGATTTCAATCGGCTGAAACTTCCAGCCAAACATTGTAATCTTCATTTGGCCATCTTGAATGTGTCTGTAAATAATGTAATATTGAGAAAATTAAGCGTGTCTTCATTTTTTAATTCATTTTTTAATTAACAGAATTTTCCATACTGTATAATGAAATCTGATCCGAAAAGTGGTGAAATCATTGGCCAATACTCTGTCGAGTTACAGTTGTTGCAGATTCTGGAAAGTCGATTCAATTTTGGTGGACGCACATGACGCCTGGGGAATGAAGGTTAATGGACATTGGAATGGCCTAATTGGGCATGTTGTCTATGGGGTTGGAGTATTTCTATTTTGTTGCATGATTTTTAATTTTTTTGTTAAAAGATTTCCCAATTTGGAATGTGTGAAGTAGGCCGTTACAAAGATCGACTGCGAGGTGGTCGATTTCAGCGAATTCATCTTCATCGCTGATGGAGGATTTATATCCAGAAGTCCATCTATTAAAAATCAAGATTTTATATTTTCAAGCAAAATTTCAAGCCTAATTTGGTCTTTAACTGGGCTATCGTTTGTCACAATATCGATATTGATTTATTGTTACATGCAAATGGATTATCGTGAATTGCGAGCAATTTCGAATCAATTCAAGTTTGATTCGATAGTAATGAAGATGTTGGCCATCTATACAAAACAGTGTATGTATGAATACCAGGAATGAGCTTTTACAAATAACAGATTTTTCTTGTTTTAGCAATTTATCCAATAATAAATGGTCAAAGACAAATTAATTCGATTCGACCCCTCTTTGCGGCATGGATGCTGGCATCGGTGATTCTGTCCAACATTTACAGTTCCACCTTTTATTCGAGTCTAACAGTGCCCGAGTACAATTCACCAATCGACACACTCGAGGACATTGCTCGAATTGCACGCACAGATTCACATTTTATACTGATGAAACAAAATTCTGGCTTTTTGGCTCGAATTTACCAGGCAACTCCCGATATACATCTTTACTATCTGATTGCACAGCATATGAACAGGTATGAGAGTGTATGCTATTTGTTAATTAATTCTTACATAATTCCTACACTACAGAACTAAACACAAAATGATTGAAAAACATTCACTTTTAGTTGCCACAGCAGAGAATGATCCAAAAATTGTGGTTTCAGCTACAAAAATTTTGCTCAATTCCCATCGATATCTGTACGCGAGAAGACCAATGCACATTGCCAGTGAGGGCCTAGGACTCACCTATTTGGGCATTCCATTGCAGCGAAAATCTTCTCTAATCAAACCTTTCAATATAATGTTCGTTTGTTTTCAGTGAACAAATTAATTAAGTAACATTATTTAATTGACATATTTTTGTAACAGAATTGTTCGACTACGCGAAATGGGAATAATCGACTGGTGGCTGACCGAAACCATAAATCGAGAATCGAGAAAAATTGGCTTTAAAGGCATTCACACACTGCATGGCAATCCAATATTTTCCAGAAGTGGCTCAGTGCAGAATAATAATGCGCTTAAAAGTGTCTTTACCTTAAAACATTTCTACTCGGTTTACCGAATCTTGGTCTGTGGTTTCTATATTTCATCACTTTATTTAATATTTATCGAATGTTTTATTCGCAAATAAAAAATAATATTTTTAATATTTTTAGATTTTAGATTTAATTAAATTAAACACTAGAAAAATATAATTTAATTGTCATCTTTATGGGTGGAGTGCATAAAAGGACTATGCACCGCAATACCGCGCAATAAATGTTCCAAATCGGCGCTGTTCATCGGTTTCTCCTTGAGATACTCTGCACTGTGTCGGTGATAATGCTCAGCATAGAGATAGGCTAAATCAAGATTGTTAAGTGCTTCCAACAAAAATTTGTGCCATGAGGCTGGGGACATGTCCGTTAGATTATAGGATTTCTTGGGATGGTACTCGAGCTTCCAGGTTGGGTGTCCCGCGGTTTGGTTTCGACAGAACCGGAGATTCGCTTCAGCAATGTCGGTGAAGTAGACCGACGAATCCAGTGGGAATCCCTGTGAATAATATACTTTAGTATTAAATGATAAGATTCTTTTCACTTACCCTAGAATCCATCTCAAAGATTGTGTACTCTGGATTCAGGTACGAGAAAGTGGTCAAAGACCCAGAGATGTAGTTGACTGTAATTGGTTTCTTGTCCTGATTGTACAGCAGCACAATCTCATCATCATGAGTGTGACCAAAGAAACCCGAGGTGATCAAGTGAGCATACCGATCCATAACCCGAATGTAGTTGTGCATCCATGCATCAAAGATTCCGTGTTTCGGTGGAATGTGACCCAGGAGGGTAACATACGCTCCAACCGACTCTGCATGATCCAACTCCTTGATTAGCCAGTCCAAATGACCATCTGGATCCATTGGTTCTGCCATAATCCAAAAGTTTTCCTTCTGAGGAATGTTCGTGTTGAGCACAATCACCTTCCAGTTGGGCTGCAACATTTTCGAGTAGTATCCCGCTTTGAGGAATGTCTTCTTAGCCTCAGGAGTGTCGATCCATTTGGACCAGTAATCATTCGTAAGTGTTTCGTAGAGCCATTTCATGGAGAATGTTCCGTTTGTCTGTTCTGCCACAGACTGTGGAATGTACAGATTGATTGGATGTGCCTCATGATTGCCCAAAACTGGGAAAACTGGAATGTTTGGGAAAGCTTCGGCAACAATCTTGGTCACTGTGTGAATGTGAAGTAGATTGACTTTTTGGGTGGTGTTCCAAACATCGTGAGGCACATTGTCACCTGTCCAGAAAATGGCGTCCAGGTCTGGATGCGCTCGAGCTATGTGTTTCAGGAAATCGGAGACAAAATGCACAGGTGTGTCACAGGAGCCCTTCACCTCAGACCAGTGACCTGTGATATGACCTATGCCTTTGGTATCTTTTAGGAAAAATGAAAAAATGTCAACTAAAAATACTCTTTGAAGGTCAAAGGTCAAACCTTCAGACGATGGTCGACAGCAGAGTGGTTCGTTACAGGAAGCATTACTTCCGGCCTCGTACCACAGATCAAGATGAATGTCTGTAAGATGGAGAATTTTCTTGTTTTTGCTATTCGCTGGAGGAGTGAGTGGTTTGAATTCTTTTTTTAGCCGGAAGTGGCAGTTCCCAGAAAATCTTTGAATCCAAAAATAAGTTTTTAAAACGTTTGAAAATCTCGGTTTCTACTCACATTTTTATCACTTTCAAAACCCAAAAACTTCAGACACTCATGTCCAGTAAGCAGTGAACAAATCTCCTCCTTCTGAAGCTTAGTATTCTTGAACAGCCAAATTACCGGATCTGCCATACGTTCCAGTACCCCAAGACAGGCTCGTCTCGAGAATGAGTCCGTATCCTTGCACAGGCCCCCAAGTAGACCTACGACAATTTCACGTGACTGCAACAGTGTTTTGCCCAGTCCAATGACGGAGTTGCACATTTGGCAGGTTTTATTGTCCGGGTTACCTGTGCCAAGTAGGTCTAGAAGCTAGTAAAGAACGAGATAACACAAAAAGACCAAATAGAATCAAATACCTCAACCACATTGATCCCACTCAAGGCATCATACGATTCGTAGTACTGTTCATAGAAAAGCTCACGATCCGGTGTCGAGATCAACTCTTGAATTCCATCCTTGAGATGATATTCCACAATATCGGTCAGTTTGCTTTCAGGCGTAATGTCGGGTAATTCAATCGAAACAACCAGACCTATTTGGATTAGATTACATTTTAGTAAAACTTTTCACCAAGAACATTTCACAAACCTGAGAGAAAGAACAGAAAGCAGCCAAAAATGGCCAACAAAATAGACCTTTGAATAGAAGCCATTTCCATCCAGTCCAAAATCTTGTGTACCAAGACTGTCATCTGGACTACTCTAAAATCGTTGATCTTATACTCAAATGCATATCTTGAGTGTAATCTACAAAGATAGTACTAAATGGCACTTTGGACAGCTGTTTGTGTGCAATCCATGTCTTATCTTTCAAACCCATCAAACAAGTACAATCTCGGTATTGGAATACGTTTGTTTTGGCTTTCATGATGGGACACATTTTGTTTATCATCAAAATTATCAATCATAATCAAATCATGGCAATGGGATATTCCCACACGCGTCTGTGTTGTTGCCATAAATTTTAATAGATTAACCAAAGAAATAGTTATTAGTTAGTGGAAATTGGCACAAAAATAGTAGTTATCCTGTATCATTGATCACATTGATAAGTGATTACTGATTAGTTAATTAACAATTGATCTTTAATCTTAAATTGAAGTTTAGTAAAGTGACTAACACTGCATTTTGATCTGATAGTTTGGACTATTACAGAACCAAATTGTACCAGGATTTAAAGATCAACAACAAAATGCTCACTCAAGAAGAAGTTTTTAGCAGCACAAATCGTAAACAAAATGCATAATATTGATCAATAAATGGCCATAATACGCCCAAAATATTGATAATGTCGAAATTGATCAATTTGCAGAAGTCGAACCTATCAATCTATTTTGGAGTTTTTTTGACAGACATTGTCTTTGGCCATGTGGTCATGATGTGTTTCATGGCCTATGGAATCTTTTTTGGTCAGTCGTCCCATTCTGAACAAATCGTTTTACATCTACTTTGCAGGCCAATTCTTCATTGACGTTATGATGATTAACTAGCCATTGCTTGACAATTGTTCGCTAAAGCGTGCATATTTACAAATGTTCTCAAAGATTTGTCTATATTTTTCTCGAAGGTTCTGGAACCAACTGTATCGCAATTATTAAGAAATCGTAGCTTTAGAGAATTTGTAACATTAAATGCCATTGCATTTAATTCCTTTATAACTCTAAACACTAAAACTTTAGGGCAGCAAAATAATTGCAAATTACTCAAAGGAACTCGTAACGGCTTTCGATTTATAAATGTCGAAATTATTGATTTTCAAGTGGCGAAATAATGATGTTTTTATTATTCGGTTTGATAACCATCATTATGAAAACAAATAACGAAAACATTATTATTTCAAACACTTGAAAATGAACAATTTCGACATTTATAAATCGAAACCCGTTACAAGTTCCTCTATGAAGTTTGCAATTACTTTGCTGCACTAAAGCGATAGTGTTTAGAGTTATAAAGAAATTATAAAGTTATAGCATTAAAGTTACAAATTCTTTAAAGTTATGAACTCTTAACAATTGCGATGCTGTTGGTCTCAGAACATGGGAGAAAATATAGTCAAATCTTCGATTACATTTGTAAATATGCACCCTTTTGCAAACAATTGCCGTGCAATGGCTAGTATTCATCATAACGGTAATGAAAAATTGGCCTGCAAAGTAGTTGTAAAACAATTTGTCCAGAATGGACGACTAACCAAAAAAGATTGAATAGACCAAGAAGCACATCATGAACACATAGCCAAAGACAATGTCGGTCATAATGAAACTCCAATATGGATTCAATAGGCCCATTTCCTTGAACAAGATCAACTTCTTTCTATTGCCCTTCAAAATTCTGTCTGAATTTCTACCATATTAGAAAATCAATAAATATAATGCAATGTTTCTTGCGTACAAACAAAAAGAAAACTTTATACTTTCCTCAGTAATTAATGGTCCTCTTCTGGGTGAGGTATCATTCCAATCAGCAAACACGAAATGAAGTCGAGATCAAAGTTGAATTCTCTAACATGAATGGCAATGATTTTGTTGTAGACATGCAGAAAGATTTGAATTAAGAAACATTTCATACAATTGATCGACAGGCAAACAGAGCAAAACCACAACTGGAATATATACATTCTAATGCCAAATATGGTCGTTGCTTTTATACCAATTTTGTAAATGGAAAATTTTTTAGAATTGCCTTCTCTGTTACCACTCTTGTAGATTTTGTCGGTTGCTTTAAATATTCAAGTTCAGACCCACTAATGTACAATTGATCGGTTATTGCAGTGGTTGTTGGAATAGAGAATAAAATTTTATTCTCCGTATGTTCCCGGAACAGGGTGGACAAACATGTTTGCAAATATGGTTGGGATACATTAAAATTTGCTTCCCTCAATAGAAGATAATAACAATAAAAAATAATATTTATTATATCTTATTTTATAAATTAGAAATAATTTTTATTTTCATTTATAATTTATTAACTCCCGCAATAACACACAATAACACTCTTTTCTAAAAGGGAATGTTTGACTTTATATTTCAGTTGTTTGTTTTTAAAATTTTTCGGTAACATTTGACTTCTCATTAGTTGTCCTTAGACACATAAAATCCATTTTAGTACGAGTAGAACATACATTATTTATCACATATTTGTGTATCCGAATGCGGCTCTTATTTGATTGAATGACCTTGATTTTGGCTACAACCTAATCTATTTTAAAGTTCACTCGTGCGACAAACAAGTCATTAATACGAGTTTACAACTACACCACTGTGGCGAGGAACTAACACTAATGAATTATTTGTTAGTGTCGGCACACCAAAATTGCATGTCAAACAATAATAATATTATTACTTTTGTATATTATTTGGTACACTTTTATGACTTGTGACTTTGAAGTTCCAAGTTGGTACATTGCTCGATTCAACATTTTGAACTTACTCTACACTGTACAGTGTACAGGTCGGACAAACCCAATCAGTTAACCATCTTTATTATCATTTTAGATTATCACATACATTAGCTCATTGTGTACAAATATATATTGCTGTAAAAAACATAGATTGCATTTGTGAAAATTATGCGCATTACTTACTTACACAAACAATCAGCAAATTTTGTCTATCAAAATCTCAGATTACATAACATTCGGGCATCTTCCAGAGTTGACCACATCGAGCACCCGAATGACCAAATTCTCCACTTTTCTTGTCATCTCATCATTTGGAGTAAGAAATTTAATATAATATTTAAACGAACATTTTTCATTTCCAGCTTCTTTTGTGGAAACGCGCCCCAACTCTCTTCTTAAATCTTCAATTTGAGACTTGATAGAAGTGGTAAACCTGTTATGCTCAGCACAAGTTTTTAAAGCAGTGGTTGATTTTTCAAGTGTACGTTCCAGCACATGTACCATCGCATTTGGGATCAAACGAGTGATTAGATTTGCCGAATAGAGGGCCAATTGCTGATCAGATTTTCTCAATTCTGTTTCATTGTTTGATCCAAGTCCGTGCAGAAACTTGATCAGCTTCTCAAGATCCTTGACAGCGAGTTCCACTAGTTTAGCTGGCTGATTGTGTGGATCGCTATGAAGTCGAACAAACTCTGTTTGGTCAATCAGCTTTTCAGCCTGGTCAATCAGTGGCTGTGGCGATTGCACAAAACGAATGTGCTCAGCATACAGGTACGATATTCGTCTCAACTCGTCCAGATCCTCTCGCACTACAACAAATTTGGCCTCAGAATTAAAGTTCTCCTTTGGATCATTGAGTTGCGCCTTCAACCTAGCTGCATACTCTCCGACGGTCAGTCGAAGATGCTCCAGCTGATCGGTCAAATGAACAGTTTGATCATTAAGTTTCAATGACTCGATTGACTTTTCTATTTCGGTTGCTGTGTTCTCGTAGGCGAATTGATAGTTCACAAAGAACTCTCGATCGACTATATATTTTGAGAAATAAAATAAATCAATAAGTAATCAATAAATATTGTAATAAACAACTTTAAAACTTACCAGCAAATACAGCTGAAACAGTAAAAAGTAATAAAAATGATAACGCAAAAATTTGCTTCATTTTTGAAAACTATTTTGCCTTTGTCAAATGGGGCGAGGGACAGCTTACCACCGCGACAAGTTCTCACCGTTCTGTTTACGTTTTGAGTAAAGCATTAGCAAAGGCATGTACAGCGACAGCACCACCAGCACGCGCTCTTCTCACCGCACAGCCACGCACACACACTCTCCTCTCTTTTTGTGAAGCGAACTACTGTTCAATGCGCTTACGTTGTTTGTCTTAACTCTCACAGTTTAAATGACGAAGAAGTTAAAAGCGATGAATTGTCTATTCTTATGAAATTAAATCGACTTTGACAAATGTTTTCCCTTTTTGGAAATTTTGCATCACTTTCCTGCTACAGCCCGTGTATTTGCATAATTGCCGGACAATTTAGAGTATATAAAATCATCTTATTTCAAGTCAAAGCTTGGTGTTTTCATTTCATTTGACACTAGACTGCTGCATCATTACATGTTGTTTCTTCTTTCAATCCAAAGAAAGTCTTGGAGTAAAAACACAAGAAATAGATTGTGCGTTTGAATACCAAATATTCGTAAGTGCATCATAAAACTTGTTCATATTCAATTTATTTCTAAAACAAATTATTATTAATAGGTTAATAGGTAAACACTTTGCCTTAACAAAAGAACAGCAACTATGCTATTGGAACATGCAATTTGAAAGCCGTGACTGCAGAACTGAATCGATTTGCGGACGGATTTCGAATCAGCACATCAAAAATCGAAATAATGGTGCTATCTCGTCACCTCATCACGCCTCTTCATCGTCGTCTCGTCACCCTGCACTCTGTTTGTCAATGGAGTTCAGATCCTACAGCCAGATAAGTTCCAGTACCTCGGGATCATGTTCACGAGTGATGGACGGCAAGGGACAGAGATTGAAAGACGCATCAACCATGCCTGCAACGTATCGGATGAGCTTTGGAAAACGGTGATAGGTAACGCAAAACTGAGCCTAGATATCGTGTTGATTGTGTTCAAGTCTGCCAATCCTCACATATGGTCAATAATCCTGAATTCTAACCAAAAGAACAAGATAGCGAATACAAGCTACCGAAATGAGGCTTCTCCGAAAGGTTGTGAGAGTCACTCAAATCGATCAAATTCGGAGCACCACGATTCAAGGAACCCTCGTAATAGAGTCGCTATTTCTCTCGTTCGAGAAAAGCCAGCTACGGTGGTTTGGTTATGTGCTGAGGATGCCACAAGAGAGAACTATTTGAAAGATACTGACCACGATGCCCAGAGGAAAGCGATCTTTTAGCAAATCTAGGTTAAGGTGGATCGACCAGACGAACCGGATCTGTAGGCGAGCTGACATTGATCCCTCTGAAGCAAAGTCAATGGACGGAGCTCTCGAGGAATGACTCAACCTGGTGACTTGTCTCCCACCGCGACCTGAAAGGAGTGATGCGGATTTTGAGAATGAATTAATATTCCAATAAACATTTCTACAATTAAAACAAATTTGAAATTATTATTATTGCCGTTGTAGTGTGTGCGAGTCTGAGATGCAATACTAAACACAACTAATGCATTGACTTCCTATCGGAAGAGTATGTGAATGAACGAGCTTTGTCATCAAGTGAGAATGATACATAGTCATAGTCGAGGTATTGTGCTCTCGACTGTTCAAGTCCGACTTGGCTGGTTGCAAACTGGCCATTACATAGAATGTGGGGACAGGCACCACACCGTTAATGTTAAATAAATCAAATGTTCGGAAACTACTTTCACAAATACAATGTGCTTGGCGCCAATCTGACGGTTATGTCTACCGGCATCAATGCACACTGCATGGCTAGGGGTCACACACACACAATAACCACGTGTTTTCCATTGAATTGAATTGATTTGTTTTCTGAGTTCAATGATAAATCAAAATGGAATTGACCACCACAGTGGAAGTTGCTGGATCACTTGGATCAACGACTACAAATTGCCATTCGCCAGGATTTGATGGGCTCCAACTTTTGGCTGATGTAGCTTCAACAAAGTTTCATCCCGAAACCAACGACCAACTTGTTCAACATCCCCAACCGACACACTCAAATAGCTCAATCAGCAATTGAAACGCTATCAGTAATAGATCAATATGATAATGAATGATTCAGCAATAATATTTTCCAATCCATAGAAAGGAATAGCAATAATGTGAAAAACTGTACATGCGCACTAGTCTGTTAATGCAGGCTTTAAAAAACGTCTGCTGACGAGGCGAAGAAGTACTGCTGCGAGGGAGAGAGCGGTGAGAACTTGTCGCGGTGATAAAAAGTCGCACAACCGTCAAATGTGCAGCCAAAGACAATATGATTGTTTATCTCAGGGTTCGTGTTATTTATACATTTTAGAGCTAAATTCCATGAAGATTAAAGCAATTTTGCAATTTGATCTGGTAATAATCCAATGGAATTTATGATCCTGGGATCAACACAACAAAAGCTTATGTTCAGGATATTATATCGTACAAGTTACAAGATCTGTTTGTCACAAGATGCTAAAATGGATTGTCCACATTGTTACTGGATTATTAAGAACTTGCAAACAAACGCACATATTGAGATCTTTGAATGGCATTGATAAGCGACATAGCAGTGTCACTTTCACATTGAATCATCAAAACACCAACAGACTATCTGTCAAATGGAGGCGATAATTTTGTGTGTACTTTTGGTGATCAACCGGATTCTTACATTTTTTGGGCGCAATCTTTCAGATAAGATTTCACGTTAAGATAAATTACTGGCATTATAAATTAGCACATCAGAGTAGAATCATATCATTCGATATGATCATTGACTAGTGGGCCCTGCGGGAGCTATTTTCAAAACGTTTAATATCATTTTGAAATTAATGTCCCCAAAATTGAAATTCTGGGGAATAGTCGAGTGTAAGCGAAAACCTGACCAACCATACATCCTACACTTAACCTAACCTACACCTAACCGGCGCCAACACCCACCTAACATCCTAAACCTAACCTAACCTACGCCTAACCGGCGCTCACACCCGCCTAACAACCTAAACCTAACCTAACCTACACCTAACCGGCGCCCACACTCACCTAACATCCTAAACCTCACCTAACTTACACCTAACCGGCGCCCACACTCACCTAACATACTAAACCTAACCCAATCCCTTCTGTGACCCAAATTTCCAATTTTCATTGTTGAACTCATTGTTGGACATTGAGACCCAACAATGGGAATTCAAGTTTTGATCTTTTCAATCTGAGATTTGTTCGGCAGCTATACCTAAAAAACTTTTTTTCGCAAAAACCAAGGTTAAACTGCACATCTGCATGATATTTTAAGCACTTTAGCCAAATTTGATGCAAATCGGTTAAGAAATGTAGGAGGAGTTAGCTGGACAAGAATCGAAAAAGTTGTACCATAGTCTTCGCTTACGCTCGACAATGACTTTGCAGTTCCAAGTTGGCACATTGCTCGATTCGACATTTTAAACTTACAGTATAGTGTAGTGTAAGTCTTACACTACACTATACTGGCAACCCATGATATATCATGATACTGAATCGACTAGAATAGACTTGCAATCAATCTTACCATTAATGCTGGAGACTAGATTTTGTCTTTCAATTCTTCTTCTAAAAGAGCAAGTTCATTTAAATCTCTATGTTTGGGGTTTTCTAAATTTAAGTTTGAGCATTGTCAGCCACAGTGAAACGAACTATAGGCTTGGGCCATGGCCACAAGAGTTACTTTTTGAATTTTTCCTGGCTGTTGATGTCACTTTCCTTTATTCTATTTGATAAGTGCATACAACTGGAAAATTTATAAACCTATAATTGATAAACAATCAATTTATACACATAATCACAAACGTGGCAAAACATGGCCAAAACAGCAAAATTACGTTGCAGCGGACGTTTATGGGTCCAAGACATTTATTAGAGGCAACAAGACAGCATGATATTAATGGTTATTTGAATCGATTTTCCGATTATACATGAGTACAATGCAGCAATTGACTGTGTGAAGAGATGTTCACAGAGGTGCAGAGGTCACGAGTGTAAGTGACTGAATGAGTACGCATTAGACCAGTGCATGCGAGGGTATACACGAGTAGTGAGTGAGGAGTGCGCATAACGTTACATAAGAGGGAGTACGTTCGCACTACATTTACATTGAGGCAAGACATAAGACGTGTCGATATCATGTGATAACATGAGACACTACAACGTTACATTAATGTTCTTTATTAAGAATTAAGAATAATTATATCACAAATTATAACAATGACTAGATGCTGAGAATGCAAGTTAATGATATATGGTTACAAAGAATATTTCCTCACAAACAGTGACAATCAACGAGAGTGCAATGATGGCTGCACTGAATTGGTAGATCATGCCAGGAAGGTTGCTAATGGTTGCAGCAAACAGATTCGAGTATGAAGGTGATGCAAAAATGGGCACGCCAGCCTCAATTGTTGCAATTAGACTGAATATTTTGCCCACTTCATCTTGAGCGACAATTTTTGACAACTTTGAGCGAGTGGTGATAATTGCAAATCCATTCAATGAACCTTTGAAGAAAGAAAATTATATATATTATAGCATCTTATATAAAATAAAGCATATTACCAATTGGAACTCCAATGAAATAAGATAATGGATTGAGAAAAGTTCCGGTTACATTATAGCAGAGAAACGAAGACATATGAGACAAAATCATCAAAGGTCCATCAGTCCATTTGAAATGTTTTATCAAGATAGAGGTCAATACTGCCATCAGTAGAATGGAGATAATCCGTGAAATTGATGAATAAGTCGTATATTGTACAGAACTCCAGTGATACACTTTCTCCGCAAATTGAAACAACACACCATCGATACCGAATATTATGAAAACTTGAAAAAACAATATTAAAAACAAAGTGTAAATGTGCAATCGGGTGTTGTTCTCTCGGGGTTTGACGATGCACACAAAGATCTGTTTAATATTGTCCAAATTGAACAAAACTTTCAGAATGTTTCGATTCGTTGATTCGTAGTTTGATTGGTATTGAGCAATTCTCTCGTGATTGTTGTTCAAATCATGATTTATTAAATTTTCGCTTTCGCCGTTGATGCTTTGACTCAATTTGTTATTATTCATAATCCTTGATTTATCCAACTTATGAACTACAAATAACAAAATGAGCGAAATTACATCGAAGCCCAGATTTGCAATAAAATTCCAATAATAAGTTCTTATTTGAGGGTGAGCGGTATCACTGTGTTTGATTGTCAATATTTGACCAGCAAAATATGTGCCAAAAGAGAGACCTAAAACCAAACTCAATTCGAAAAGCATAAATCTAAAAGAGCGAGACTTGTCATTCGAATGAGTTATGATGTATTTGTAGATTGCGGTTACATAACTTGTGAAGCCACCAGTAATCCAATAGGTCGAAGATGTAATCAACAGGTACATTGGACCTAAAAACGAAAAAACGATAGTAACATTCAGTGCATTAATACCAAACTCACTTATCTCGTAAAAGTGCACATTCACCATATAAATAATCACCATGACGATGTCGGCAGCCACGCAATTGAACAACACCAACATTGTTCCCTTGGGATAATTGTCCAAAAAGGATCCAATAAACACTGACCAAATGAACATGGGAATACATTGAAGAATATATCTACGTACACAAAAAAATATAAATACAAAAACATTAATTAGCAATTCTTACATGTAATTTGCAAATTGAGCAGTGTCCGCCAAAATGTGATCTTTCATATTCTCGTCACTTGCTTGTGTGCTGGCTTGAATATTTGCACACAAAGCCACACTCTGATTGTACTTGAACAGACATATTTTGTCTTGTAGAAGAAGACTTTGCGCAATCTGAGACGAATATAATCCAACCATCCGGGCAAAGATGAACACTTCGAAGAGAAAATAATTTGATTCGCGCAATTGGGCCCACATTTTGAGTTAGTTGAAATATATGTCTTCGATAGTCGTTTAATGCTAGTAAAATTGTCAATTCACTAAATTACAAATTCATTGTTACATTTATGATTATCAGCACAGAGATCAGTTATTAGGTGTTTATAACTATGCAGTGATCATGTGAGGAGAATGTGCCAAAATGGGTCAATTGAAGCGAGATAGTAAATGTATTGCAAAATCATTGACACTTGTCAAACAAACGATAGTAGTGCTCACTAACCGTTAGTTGCAAGCTACAGTGATAGCACATTTCTGCAAAACAGGTGTTACCACTGGTCTAGCAACGAGCATATACCGTGTGTTCAAAAAGAAACATGCGTAATAAAAAAAATCTAGATTTAATTGCTTAAAGCAAGTCGCGGAGCAATTTTTTGGTTAAAAATTTCAAATTATCTTAAGTTATCAGTTATCTCATTATCTATCTGACAAAAAAAAAATAGATCAAAATTACGACTGGAAGTCCAGAAAAATCAACATTTCTAAGATGTACATTTCGTATTTTCCACCTACCTGCCAATGCTTACCGTATAATCTCTAATAAGCACCGCCTTCAAATAAGCGCCGCCCTCTAATAAGCGCCGCAGAAAAATGCACTGTGGAAGTTAGAAAATAACGGTTTTTGGGCAAAAATTAGGGCTTAAAATCTATAAGCGCCGCGGCGGTTGTTTGGGCTTTTACGGTATCTTTTAGTTTTTCCCCTTCTCCTGTAAACCTCGAACTAACCATTTTGTTTTTGCCATATTACATTCAAAATTTAACCGATTTTGTTGAGTCTGGGTTTTTAATTAAAGGTGACAACATTTACTAAAAAATGGATTTGAAAACATCTATCAAAGTTTATCTCCGTTCATTGTGAGATATTATCAAAGTGTAAAAATACACTACTTTTTACATTATTCGATCTATATCCGTAATAAAAAATTATTTCTTGAAATGTTTCCAAATCCAAATAAAGCCAAACGGTTTGTCTTTAATTTAAAATATAATATGACACAATCGGAATAGTATTAACTGACTTATTGCCATTCAAAAATCATTGAAAAAAGCACTAAAAATGTGAAGAGGATCCATTCGTAAAACGGTAACTCCGCGACTGTCCAGATCACTTGTCATCTGTTTATGACATTCACCTGCACTCACGTGCACTGCATCTTTCAACTTGATGGCTCAAGTGTTGTTTAATTTTAACAATTTTAATAAATAAAGTTATCTATTTATTATTTGTAACACAAATATAAAAAAAAATCAAGGTATTGAAGTGTTTCCTTTCTATTCAAAAGTTTCCTAATTAATTATGGAATTTTCTTACACGATCATAAATTGTTAATTTGTTGTATATTTTGCAAAATTAGAACAGTACAGACATAAATAGAATGCATTTCTGGTAACAAGCCTCACTTGATCAGACTTGGTCCAATTGAAAGGTTGTTTTATGTTAGCTACAAAAATGTACGACGATGATTTGTTCTTGATTATGATTTTAATTTCAGCACCAATTGGTCTATTAATTGTGCTGCTAGTAGTACTGTGCTGTGCATCGCATTGGATAAATCATAGAATTTCTCCTCAAATTACATGCAGACTTGAAAATGTCAATTCTCAATTGGTCTATACAGTTTGTTTTGAGTCAACAATTTGAAAGCAATTTTGGATGGACAACATCACTGGTAAGTGTTTTATGATTTTTTAAAAACAGTACTCAGATCTTCAAATCTCAGGCGAGTTAGTTTGACATTTTACTGTTAGCCTACTATACAACGTCTGGCCTACTAGACTCCAGAATAAATTAGCACACCAAAATGTGTCAACATGTTTTTTGGTTTTTAAAACACATTAATTTTGTTATTGAAATGAAAAACACTTTATTAAATTTTAATTGGTACATTCAAGTATTATCAATTCAAGTTGAAATTTTAGACTTTTTTGATTGAGAGAAACCAAATGTACTTGACGGGTTTGTGATTGCTTTTTAGGCAAGTTGTTTTTTGGCCTTTTATGATTTCGAAATATCGCCTCGTGTCGCACTTATATGAAAGGTTTTATTTCGTAATTTCGATATGAGAACAAGATTTAACAAATGTCAAAAAATAATAAGAACAGTATAACCAATAGCAATCAGTGTTTTATTCAATTATTATTATTATTAGTTTATAATGATGACTCATGATGACTCCCTGATAAGACTTTTTCCAGCTCATAGTGATGTTAGCGAAAGAGTGGGAGAAGGGCAAGCAGAAAGTCTAAACACAAATTGGCTTTTTAACCTAAATTTCGTACAAGTCCCGCAAAACTGACGTTTTGCCTCTGGGACTTGTACGAAACCGTTGGCAGCAAGCTGCCAACGGCACCCCCACCCCCTCACCTCACTCAACTCACCATCTCATCACCTTAGGAACAACGACAACCAACCACCAATCCACCTAACCTAACCTAACCCTATCCTAACGACGCCCACACCCACCTAACCACCTAAACCTAACCTAACCTAACCCTACTCCTAACGACGCCCACACCCACCTAACCACCTAAACCTAACCTAACCCTATCCTAACCGACGCCCATCACCCACTCAACCACCTAACCTAACCTAACCCTTATCCTAACGACGCCCACACCTGCCTAACCACCTAAACCTAACCTAACCCTATCCTAACCGACGCCCACACCTGCCTAACCACCTAAACCTAACCTAACCCTATCCTAACCGACGCCCACACCTGCCTAACCACCTAAACCTAACCTAACCCTATCCTAACCGACGCCCACACCAGCCTAACCACCTAAACCTAACCTAACCCTATCCTAACCGACGCCCACACCTGCCTAACCACCTAAACCTAACCTAACCCTATCCTAACCTAACCCTATCCTAACCGACGCCCACACCTGCCTAACCACCTAAACCTAACCTAACCCTATCCTAACCGACGCCCACACCTGCCTAACCACCTAAACCTAACCTAACCCTATCCTAACCGACGCCCACACCAGCCCAACCACCTAAACCTAACCTAACCCTATCCTAACCGACGCCCACACCTGCCTAACCACCTAAACCTAACCTAACCCTATCCTAACCGACGCCCACACCTGCCTAACCACCTAAACCTAACCTAACCCTATCCTAACCGACGCCCACACCTGCCTAACCACCTAAACCTAACCTAACCCTATCCTAACCGACGCCCACACCTGCCTAACCACCTAAACCTAACCTAACCCTATCCTAACCGACGCCCAACACCCACCTAACATATCACCTAAACAATTTGCATTCTCATGACAAAGTTATTTCAGTCAAATATCAAACTTTTTCTCAACAATGAAATCGAATTTCTGCCATTTCCTCCATTTTCCTTTCTTTCAACAATCAATGCAACAATCGAACTTTCTACAACATTATCGAATTAAAGTGTGACGGACGGACGTACAGCAGAATTTTTAATAGAAGTGGGATAAAATAAAATGTTTCTAAAGATAAAACAATACATAATTAAAATTATAAATTGTGAAAAAAATCTTTATTGAAATCACAAATTAAACAGTCTGGCAATCCTGGCAGTTAGCGAGACTCGGTGTAGTTTCAAATTATTAAAAAAACTGTCCGAACTGGGAATCGATCCTACAAATCTGCACACATACAGAAACACATACCTACACGATGGCAAAACAATAAGCTTGACTCGTTCGAATTTTTCGAACCGAGACTCGCTAAAAAACAATAAATTATAAATCAGAATATATACGTAATAATAACACATACATATGTAATCATCGTCCACACTGACAAGACAATTTGAAATTGTCACGAAGCGACACGAATCTGGTTCAATGCCATCAGTGTTGGACGCATTTAAAGGCGCTGACACGCTCACCCGATTAATCGTGATACAATCCAAAAAAAGTCTGTTGAACATTCCAGAAGGGTGAATTAATGAAATTCAATCACTCTAGAGTGAAATGATCCGAGTATATTGGATGGAAAAATTGTGGTCGTAGATAACCGTGACTAAACTGACCTGGATCATCCGGAAGTTTTTGTTTGTTTTTCAACATTTCAGCCTTCATTTCATGCCACACAATTTGGTACTTTGGTCCATTTGTGTTCCAGTGACCAGTGCGGCTATGTTTTCGGAACTCAAATAATTGTAAAAATCCAACCACTTTTGACCGTTTCCATCGAGTGTTGCATTCCCACTCGTAATATCTTTTTGCATTAGTTCATATCGAGCACAGTTTTCTTTTAGCTATACTATTTGATAATGACTGTACGAACGATTTGCACTGTAAATGTACTTTCAGTTTTTTGTACAGTGATAGTAGGCATAATTTAACTAGCGGCATAGCGTTAAGAGTAAGACACTATCACTACGTTATTTTACTATCGCTAATGAGGTAGGATGGAAATGTCTAGAAAAAAGCCAAAATCGTGTATATAATGTCGTGTTGCAACTTTGGCAGTTGAAGAAATATTTATGTTTGAATTGCAATTTTAATAGATTTATTACAAATCCAACAAACATCATGTCTTCTAAACCAGTTGTTGGTTATTGGGATTTTCGCGGAGTAAGTTTTCAAATTATTTTATATAATCTCTTATCTTACATATTAATATTACAAATGTCTGTAAACAAAAACTTCGTACGTTCGCACCTTACAACTTAGAAAATTGAAAATTTTACACTAAACTAAATCGCTTACCGGACATCGATTGTAAATAGTCTCGATTGGATCCATCCAAAATTTGGATTCTGGGTTTTTGGGTTTTTGGATTCATAAACTGAAAAAAATATCGTTGGATTCGTCGCAAAAATCTAGGAACATTGATATATCATGTACTCAATATGAAAATGTGTCCTTGGTACCGAAAAAATCATTTGAAGGTTCGAGTCAACAGGCAAGCACAGAGCGTGTTTGTGTGGTCGTGTTGAAGAGTGTGTCAATTAGTGCAGTGGAAGGCAAAGCACAAGCAAAACAAATCACAGCTGGACAAAAGCGCACACCATCAGCTGTTTGCTGTTTTGCGATCACAGAACTACATCACGTTGGTTCTACTGTTTTTCACATTCTCCACGTGTTTTCGTGTTAATCTCTTATCGTCATCGTTATTACCTCAACATTAACTCTCTTATGTCATCATCATAATTGGCCTAATGTCACGAAAGTCAACTTCAAGTACAAAACAGCCTTGCATGTATCGAAAACATCTCAAAAAGCTCAATTGGTATGTAGTTTTCGGAAATTATTTTGTTGGATTAATTCTTAATAATCAGATTACAATTTAGTTGCTAGAACGAGTCAGCTGTGGAATTACAAACTGAGGATCGATCTCGGTGTCCGTAGAACATTCTGAAATTGTGGGTGCGCTGGTTCTTTTGATAGCTCTAAATCCTTTGGAACAACAACCAACAACAAGACCTCTTCGTGAAATCATGGTTTATTTTGGTTTGTTCTTATGATGTTGCATGTTTCTTGATTAATGTTTGGATTGTTTTTAGAATGGCAGGCATTGAGTTTTCTCTACAACCTGATCACATTATGAGTTTTGAAGCCAATCTTTGAATAATTCTGAAGGTTCATATGGTCATTTCAGACGCCTAACCGATCACATCGAATTAGATGTTTTTTTGCTCAATCCATTTTTCCTATCATGTCATGAATTTATCTGTTTGAATTGACAATTGATTTTTATTGTTCAAATCTCGGTACAAAAGTGTTTTTTTTACAAGAAAACGTTCGCGCAGCGACAATTCCCATCGTGACCTGTCACGAGGGAATTGAGTTTTCTTTATTGCAATCCACTAGAGAGCCGAGCCAATTAGGTTAATTTTGAAATATGTAGGTGGCGACTTTCAAGACAAACGTTACTCAAATAGGGCTGAGTGGCTGGATGCGAAATTCAGCCTCGGATTTGATTTTCCCAATATTCCCTATTTGATTGATGGTGATGTTAAGCTGACTCAGTCGATTGCAATCGGTCGCTATTTGGCACGTAAATACAAACTTGATGGCACTAATGAGGCGGAGAAGAATCAAATTGCAGTGTTTGTGCAACAGGTGGCTGATCTATCGACTTCGTATAATCAATATGTGTTTGTCAAGAAAAATCCAACCGCAAAGGAAACAGCAGAGTTTCTTGCAAATCTTAACACTCAACTTAAGTTTCTCACTTGATTGAGGTCAGAGTGCAGATATTCGTACAACCAAAAGTCAACATAGGACACACTGTCTCCGGTAATGTACTTTGTGCCACTCAGAGATTTGTTGACTAATTCAATTGAGTGGCACAAAGTACATTACCGGAGACAGTGTGTCCTATGTTGACTTTTGGTTGTACGAATATCTGCACTCTGACCTCAATCAAGTGAGAAACTTAAGTTGAGTGTTAAGATTTGCAAGAAACTCTGCTGTTTCCTTTTGCGGTTGGATTTTTCTTGACAAACACATATTGATTATAAGAAGTCAACAGATCAGCCACCTGTTGCACAAACACTGCAATTTGATTCTTTTCCGCCTCATTAGTGCCATCAAGTTTGTATTTACGTGCCAAATAGCGGCCGATTGCAATCGATTGAGTCAGCTTAACATCACCATCAATCAAATAGGGAATATTGGGAAAATCAAATCCGAGGCTGAATATCTGCACTCTGTCAACAGTGGTAAAGTTGCTGGTGGAATTGTATCTACTAAATATGACACAGTCAAACAGTTTGTTCAACGAATTGAAGCACTGCCACAGGTGGCTCACTATTTGGCTCAATTGAATGCCAAGTAGAATTAATTTTATTATATAATCTGTTACAAACTGATCTTGTAAAAACTGAATAAACTAAATTTTTAAATTGTTTAATTATTTTTTATCATGATTTCATTTTCTACTTTCAAATTAAATTAATTTAATAAGTTTATTTCGTTAACAGATACCGTATGAAAATTAATGTACAGGGGGGCGCAAAAAGATCTTTACACTTTTTATTTCAAGCCTATCTTGAAGATATTATTTTCTTAAGATTTGAAACCTAGCCTATCATTTCGGCCTCATTACTACCTTTAAATAGCACAGCTCAACTTGTCTCAACTCACTTCCGTTCCAGAGAAAATGGAACGGAAGTAAAATTTTAGATTGTGGATTTTTGTTCCATTTTTAGAGAAAATGTTTTCTTTTAGTGATTAACCTTTTAGAATGATTAATTACCTTTCCAAAACGGTGTCATACTCCATAATCGATGAACTCATTCAAAAGATATGATCAAAATTCTGACACAAGTTGACCAACTCTATGAAGTTAAAATAACCGACAAAAACAAATCAAAGCAATGTAGTTCAGAGATAAATGAATATTTATATAATGAATTATTATCAGATGATTAATAGAATGTATCAAAATGATATGTGACCTACTCCAAATTCTCGGAATTCGAAAATTCTTTCAGGGAATGATTCTACTAACTTCATAAGTCGTTCAGGTGGAATCGAATTCCAAGTTTCGGGGACTCTGGTGACCAATTTTTCTTTGTTTGTAGGCAGAGGTTGTTGCAGCACGGAATTTTGTAATTTGAACCAAAATTTGTTCCATTGTTTGTTTGGATTTTGGGAAATAAAACAGACAGTACAATATAATTTCAATTGTTATTTTCAAAAATTACATGTTTGACCAACCTATGAAAATCAAGATAGCTTAAATTCTTGTTTCATTAAAAATCCGAAAAGCAAATATTAAATATGCATATCGCGGTCTTATTATACCGGAGTATGATAAATGAATAGTACTCGAGATTTGGGGATGAACTGAATGTAGTTACTTTTAATTTAGAGAAATATTAACACAAATTCTAATCATGATTAAGGTTTCAACATTCAAACAGTTGAGTTAAAGATATGAGAATTCACAATGAGAAAATAAAGTAGAAGAAACATAAGTAAAATACAGAATAACAAGTAATAATAATAATAAACAAGAAAACTCAATTCCCTCGTGACAGGTCATGATGGGAATTGTCGCTGCGCGAACGTTTTCTTGTAAAAAACTACCTTTGTACCGAGATTTGAACAATAAAAATCAATTGTCAATTCAAACAGATAAATTCATGACATGATAGGAAAAATGGATTGAGCAAGAAAAATCAAATTCGATGTGTTCGGTTAGGAGTCTGAAATGACCATATGAACCTTCAGAATTGTTCAAAGATTGGCTTCAAAACTCACAATGTGATCAGGTTGTTGAGAAAACCAAATGCCTGCCATTCTAAAAACAATCCAAATATTAATCAAGAAACATGCAACATCATAAGAACAAACCAAAATAAACCATGATTTCACTAAGAGGTCTTGTTGTTGGTTGTTGTTCAAAAAGATTTAGAGCTATCAAAAGAACCAGCGCACCCACAATTTCAGAATGTTCTACGGACACCGGGATTGATCCTCAGTTTGTAACTAAATTGTAATCTGATTATTAAGAATTAATCCAACAAAATAATTTCCGAAAACTATATACCGATTGAGCTTTTTGAGATGTTTTCGATACATGCAAGGCTGTTTTGTACTTGAAGTTGACTTTCGTGACATTAGCCCAATTACGATGATGACATAAGAGAGTTAATGTTGAGGTGATAACGATGACGATAAGAGATTAACACGAAAACACGTGGAGAATGTGAAAAACAGTAGAACCAACGTGATGTAGTGCTGTGATCGCAAAACAGCAAACAGCTGATGGTGTGCGCTTTCGTCCAGCTGTGATTTGTTTTGCTTGTGCTCTGCCTTTCACTGTACTAATTGACACACTCTTCAACACGACCACACAAACACGCTCTGTGCTTGCCTGTTGACTCGAACCTTTAAATGATTTTTTCGGTACCAAGGACACATTTTCATATTGAGTACATGATATATCAATGTTCCTAGATTTTTGCGACGAATCCAACGATATTTTTTTCAGTTTATGAATCCAAAAACCCAAAAACCCAGAATCCAAATTTTGGATGGATCCAATCGAGACTATTTACAATCGATGTCCGGTAAGCGATTTAGTTTAGTGTAAAATTTTCAATTTTCTAAGTTGTAAGGTGCGAACGTACGAAGTTTTTGTTTACAGACATTTGTAATATTAATATGTAAGATGGATGATCACTATACAATGATGCAAATTTGCTGGTTTTACAAAGTCTAAACACAGGTTCGAAGGTGAAGAGACAAAGTAGAGCTTTTAAGCGTTGATCTTGATACACTTTGGGAGCTCAGATCTGACCAGCGTCTTCAATGGCAAACACAACCTTAAATAAAAGATCAACCGGAAAAGATTTAGGGGATAGCATTATGTTTAGTGTAAGTAGTTGTTTGTATTTCTGTTACGTGGTTTAGGGATTTGTGGTGTATTAAGGAATCTAACTGTTTCCAGTAAGAATCCCGATTTGTTCATTGGATTGTAGGTAATGACAACTAAAAGGGTGGTGTGCTATAGTTTCGTTCATTTCTCATCACCATGAATGGCTTGTGCCACTTCATGTTCCCCAGTACTTCACAGTTTGCAATACAACAACCACAACCAACCAACAGGACACTCAATAAGTAAGCAAAGGCGACAAACTTTGACAAACGATTGACACTGATGACATTGAAAATACTTCTACTTATGAGCGCGCCTTTTTACTGGGCGAATCTTGTGATAGTATGACGTACGAACTATTCTATTTTAAGTTTTTATACTGTTGTCAACCTGCACGATTCTATCGTTTGGACGACTTTCCAAATTGTAATTGATGACTCGATTAAACCACATTATTGTCATAAAAATTATACAAAAGATGACATGCACTGTAGGAATAGTGGAACTAGAGGAATGGATATAAAAATATTTATAATTAAAAAAACTTCATCTTGGCACATTTACCTGACATATTGATGGTTTGGTTATTTTTGCCAACGTTCCCACAGTGAAGCAGAATTACCTTTTTGTGTGCACCAACTCGTACACTGTGAGGAGCTTCAGTCGGAGCCTCAACTGTTGCTCGCCCAAGTGGGACTGTGCCGATATGATGAGTCGATCCGCTGAATAGAGCGAATCACAAAGCCAAATGCAAATCAAACAGAGCACTAAAGGACCCACTGTTTGCAACACTATCAGTACTAGGAAGAGTATTTTTTCTCCATCGAACAAATCCCCATAGACCAGAGTTGAAATCATACATATGTTCACGGGCATGTTGGCGAGCACAAACACAGACATGCATGTCGAGACAAATTTTTGATTGATAAACGATAGTTGCCCAACAATTTGACAATATTCAGTCCGAAACAAAACCAGTTTGAGTGCCAAAATTTGTAAATACCGCTTTTGGCGCAATTGGACTTTCCACTTGTTGGAATTTGGGCATAATTTTGTGACCAATTTCGAAATTAAGCGCACAAGTGAGCCTATGTAAGAGTGGTAGACATAGACCAGGACAAACAGGTAGTAAATGGAAAATAGAGCCATCCGAATTGTGTTCCAAGTTCCATACGCCATAAGAGTTACTTCTATCCCAATGAAGGCAAATTTGAGCAACGGCAAAAGTTGGTGAACCATTCTTAGATAGAATAAAGCCAATGTTCCAAGAATGAGAGCCAAGATCAGCATCACCAGTGCTAGAGCATTGTTTAAGATTTTCGTTATCACAAACGTACGCATCTGAATCAAAGATGTGAGATGAGGGAAACTGTCAAGCTTGACTGTAGAAAACAATCGAGTTGAGCCTTTCCACAGGCTTTTCATGTGCCTGACGATTTGATCTGGAATTTAGTATAAAAAATCGATCAACATGATGATAGAGAAAATAATGCATAAACACTGAAAACAAAGGAAAAAGTGAACCCGCAAGGGCCATATAGGGCACTGGTTGATTTGGCTTGGCCAAATTCAATTGTACCATGAAGGAACTGACCAGGGGATCGTAGTGTTGGTCGAGGCTATTGGCTTTTGCTTCCTTCCAATCATAGCATCCAATCACAATTCTAACAGTGAGTAAACCAAAATAGAGAAAGAATAAAGTATGCCAAATTTTATAATTCGGACAAATACGGTACCTATCTACGGATAGATAATTTAAAAATTTATTTGGAAATATTTGAAACCAGTTTGAGTTGATCACTCGGTTCAAATTGGTGCTCATTTTTGATGTAATACTTGAAATGTTCATTATATTGCTGTGTGTAGAGTGAAACTTTAAATAATCTTAAATATATAATTTTGTAAATATATTCTCAAACAGTTTCAAGTGTCGACAATTTTTTGTTGTTTTTTTTCAAATTATCTGTCTGTCAAGCTGAGTCAATTCAGACTTTAATTGTCTGCATTAAGTATTAGTAAAATTCACTTTTGGTCGAATTTCACAAGTATTTCCTGGATAATAACGATTATGTGATTCATTGAATCGATATTCTGCTTGTTTAAAAATTAATTTAATACGGAAATTAGACAAAATTCGGCGAAGATTATGTTGAAATTCGGAGAAATCAATTGTTGGCGGAAATGTTGGAAATGAACAGTTATTGAGTGAACCAAAAATTGTCATTAAATATTTATAAAATTTAAATTTTGAATAATTTAAATGACTGCTTAATATTTTCTTCACTAAAGTAAACAAGTTTTGAAATGTTAATAGATTATTTTAGCGTTTCTGTACATACAAAAATTGAAATTAAAAATTACAACTTCTACTATTCATGTCAACATTTATCTCTTTTCAACTCTCAATTGAAATGAATTCACACTCAGCGTTGGCTTGAATGGTTGGAATTGTAGTTTGCTCGGAGTTTGGGCCAATGCAGAAAACCTAAAATTTGGGAGCATTTTTGCAAGACACAGCTTGATTTCCTGATAGGCAAATCTCATTCCAATGCAGTTGCGAGGACCGGCACCGAATGGCAAATAGGTGTACGAGAAGGTGCACCAGAAGGTGCTTGTTCTCGGGCATGAAGCGTTCAGGATTGAACACTTCTGGCTGAGGATAGTACTCAGGATTGTGATGCACTGCATAAACCGGAATCTCAATCAACTGATCCTTACTGAGTGCAATCCCGGCAACCTTGCACTCGTTTGCAATCAAACGTCTTTCCAGTCGGAGCACAGGTGGATACTTGCGAAGAGTCTCTCTTGATCACTGCATCAAGGTACGGAATTGCAGAAATGACCGTTTCGTCGTACTGCTCCGAGTGCACGTCCATTCCGTGCAGTGATTGCCCAAGCTCTTGACATAGGTTCTCTTGAATGTCCTGGTTTTGAGCCATTTCGTACAATATGTTGGACATGGTGACAGCAGTGGTTTCGTATCCAGCAATAAAGAACACAATGCACTGAGCAATGATCTCCTTTTCGGTGAGTTTGCTTTTCGATGAGTTGGATTTTGTCAAATTTTCTTTGACTGAGTCTAAGGAGAAAATAAAATTTTGAAACATTCAAATCATTCAAAAAAAAATCAATCATACCATCTTTTTTCATCGTTGGCAACCAAGTGATCATAATTTGAATCCTTAAGTTCATTGTCATAAGCATACGAATCCATCAGCAGCTGAACCAAATCATTTCGCTTGGAAACTGCACCACTTTTTCTTTGTCGCAATATTTCCCCTGTCAAACCAGCGAAAAATTCGAATGCCTCAACATTCAAAAAGTGTTTCACCTTCACTAGATCATTGAACCATCTTGGCATTGCAAAGTAAGACAGTGGCCGAAGTGGAAACACATTAAACAGACTCATTCCATTGGTGACAATAGGATTGGCTTTTTTGCGATCATCGTTGGCGTTGGTTTCGGTGGCGAATGAGGTAGAGGAAATGACGTCAATCGTAAAACCGGCTAGTACTTCTTTAGTGTTCAACACTCCATTGCCTTCGCTGATCAGTCTATTCATATAGTCGGTTAGCTTGTCAATGCACTTGTCCATCATTAGATGCATTCCTCTCAATTTCCCTGAAGTAAAAGTGGGTCCCGTAATTGTTCTCACTCTCTTCCAGTGTGCGCCCTCAGTAAAGAATTGATTCGCGTTTATGAACTCATGATAAGACTTGAGAAGGCGTCTATTCATGAACAGTGGGAAATCCTTGACCAGCACTTGCTTGATCAGTTCATTGTCAATCAAGGTCAGCGTCGGCTGAAGGCCCGTGTAGTTGCCATAAACTTTGCCGTACTTGTTCAGTAACTCGAGTTCAATTTTGGATGGATTTGCACCAGCGCCGTTCCATGGTCAAATGGCGCCCCGCGCACCTTAATTTTTGGCGCCCCAATTTTTGGCATATAAGGGGGACCCTAATACAATTTTTCAAAATTGTCAAAATTCAATGTTTTTGCCAAAAAACGCATTTTCAAGCATTGGTGTAATGATAACTCTGTTCTCGGTCATTTATTCAATGTAGAATTTCGTTGAAACAATTATTCCATGAGAAGTTGGTTCTTTCCCACAATTGGCGGGTCAGGAAAGTTATTCAAATAGTCAAAAGATTCTTTCCTACAATTGGTGGGCCAGGAAAGTTATTCAAATAGTCAAAAGATTCTTTCCCACAATTGGTGGGTCAGGAAAGTTATTCAAATAGTCAAAAGATTCTTTCCCACAATTGATGGGTCAGGAAAGTTATTCAAATAGTCAAAAGATTCTTTCCTACAATTGGTGGGTCAGGAAAGTTATTCAAATAGTCAAAAGATTCTTTCCCACAATTGGTGGGTCAGGAAAGTTATTCAAATAGTCAAAAGATTCTTTCCCACAATTGATGGGTCAGGAAAGTTATTCAAATAGTCAAAAGATTCTTTCCTACAATTGGTGGGTCAGGAAAGTTATTCAAATAGTCAAATGATCCTTTCCCACAATTGGTGGGCCAGGAAAGTTATTCAAATAGTCAAAAGATTCTTTCCTACAATTGGTGGGCCAGGAAAGTTATTCAAATAGTCAAAAGATTCTTTCCTACAATTGGTGGGTCAGGAAAGTTATTCAAATAGTCAAAAGATTCTTTTCCACAATTGGTGGGCCAGGAAAGTTATTCAAATAGTCAAAAGATTCTTTCCTACAATTGGTGGGTCAGGAAAGTTATTCAAATAGTCAAAAGATTCTTTTCCACAATTGGTGGGCCAGGAAAGTTATTCAAATAGTCAAAAGATTCTTTCCTACAATTGGTGGGCCAGGAAAGTTATTCAAATAGTCAAAAGATTCTTTCCCACAATTGGTGGGTCAGGAAAGTTATTCAAATAGTCAAAAGATTCTTTCCCACAATTGATGGGTCAGGAAAGTTATTCAAATAGTCAAAAGATTCTTTCCTACAATTGGTGGGCCAGGAAAGTTATTCAAATAGTCAAAAGATTCTTTCCCACAATTGGTGGGTCAGGAAAGTTATTCAAATAGTCAAAAGATTCTTTCCCACAATTGATGGGTCAGGAAAGTTATTCAAATAGTCAAAAGATTCTTTCCCACAATTGGTGGGTCAGGAAAGTTATTCAAATAGTCAAAAGATTCTTTCCCACAATTGATGGGTCAGGAAAGTTATTCAAATAGTCAAAAGATTCTTTCCTACAATTGGTGGGTCAGGAAAGTTATTCAAATAGTCAAATGATCCTTTCCCACAATTGGTGGGCCAGGAAAGTTATTCAAATAGTCAAAAGATTCTTTTCCACAATTTGCGGGTCAGTAAAGTTATTTAAATAGTCAAAGATTTTTTTGCGGTCACTACGTGGAAAATGATAAACAAATGTGTTGCACATTTTAAATAAAAAAATTGGTCTCAATATACCTCTTTAGTGATCCAAATGGATCAAATAAAGTCGTTTTAAAAGTTTCTCAGTTGATAGTTCAAGTTTCTATTTTATTTTTAAGAGTCTCGCACTTTGCCTGGCTTGCCAGACAATTTTATTTTTGTTTGGAAAACCCGTTCGGGTATCTTTATTGATTAGACTGCCAGCGAACAGGCTACAAAAATTGGCGCCTTTTTGGGGAAAGAAACTGTAGGATAAATCAATTGATTCGTTGATAGAGCGCCTTTTTTGGGGGAAAGAAACTGTGGGATAAATCATTGATTCGTTGATAGAGCGCCTTTTTGGGGAAAGAAACTGTGGGATAAATCATTGATTCGTTGATAGAGCGCCTTTTTGGGGAAAGAAACTGTGGGATAAATCATTGATTCGTTGATAGTGCGCCTTTTTGGGGAAAGTAACTGTGGGATAAATAATTGATTCGTTGATAGAGCGCCTTTTTTGGTGAAAGAAACTGTGGGATAAATCATTGATTCGTTGATAGAGCGCCTTTTGGGGAAAGAAACTGTGGGATAAATCATTGATTCGTTGATAGAGCGCCTTTTTGGGGGAAAGTAACTGTGGGATAAATCATTGATTCGTTGATTGGGTGCCTTTTCGGAGAATGAAATATCACGAATGAGCGCTTTTAATTGTTTTCTTCGAAGTACGATCTTCATAAACTATGATTTCAAAAAATTTGCGGCCGCTTTGCGGCCGCAAATTTGTTCCACCGACCCCGATTTTGCGCCCCTGCCCAGTTTGGCGCCTCGCGCACGTGCTCCCGGTGTTCCTAGGGGGTGGAACGGCGCTGATTTGCACCATAGATCTGCAAAACATTGCCAAATGTAAACAAACTTGGGGTGGGTCCTTTGACGCCAAGTTTCGACCAGTAACTGTACTTGTGCTTCAAATAGCTATAATTTGATTTAATAATTTTTTTTAATTAAAAATTAAAATCAAAAATTTAAGAAATTTAAATCAAAAATTTAAATACTTACAAATAGAAAATAAATAAAGTTGGAATTAATTGACACAGAATAATAAGCCAATAATCCATGGCGTAAAACATGAAATAAAAATGCTAATTGGCTTCAAATTTACAAATAGTAATTTTTATCGATATACGGATAAATTGTTAGTCTAGCCAAATAAGTTTTATATATGTTGTATTAATCTTAGACCTTCGCAAGATAAGCAATTGAAGCATTAACCCAAAGTACAGCGAAATTACATCTTTCGTACTCGTGTACGCCAATAAAGAGTTGAGTATCGTGAATGCAAACCATCGTTCGTTTAGGGCAAATGATATGGCAATCAAAGTTTGTGATTTGGTTTTGTGCACGTTGTCACAGGCTGTCAATGATTATCTCTATCTGGTGACAGCAATACAACAAGTAATCAATACTTTTTGCCGTATATGCAGTTGCTTTTAATATTTCAGTAAATTTTAATTATATTTTCAAAATTTTTTATTTGAATTAAAATTGAAAATAAAACAAATATTTTACATTGTAATGCTAATAAATCAAAATTTATATTTCTATGCCAGTAAGTTTGATTTGAGTGTAATTTCATTGCTATAAGTTCGACTGATTTTAATTGGTCAAGTTGTAATATAAAACTTTTTCCTTTTAAACTTTAAAGCTTCCGGCCTTACAATTTTCAAAAAATGGCAACTGCCTAGTGAAGCAGTCGACTTTCCTTGAGAATTTCTGTTTGTTCAAAATTATTGCTTTAAACAGAGAATTACATTTATTTAATTAAATCAAATACTTTGACCAAATATTTCCAAAATATTGCGCAAACTATTTATAAACTTTTGCTAAAGGAAATCGAGTTTCAATGCGAACGATTTTGCCCTTGTCTAGACGAATGTGGTTTTAACACAGAAAAATCGTGACTGATTGTGACAAAAACAAAAATAAAGGAATGTAAATTAGTCAGAAAAGTGCATATAAAGTATTATTGAGGAAATGTTCAAGATAAATGGTTCTAACAAACCATTTCTCAAATTATACAAATAACTGGTTAGATCTACGAATGTTTTGCACAAAATTGTTACTGAATCTAACCAATTATAAATTAAATTGTTTTGTTTTGACTTGATTCAATTATATTTCTGTCCACCTTTTTCCTTGGCTTAAATTGTTCACTTTGATTGAGCACAAAAGTAAATTTTCCTTGAATAACAAAAAAGGGTTACAGGTCCACTAAATCATTGTCCATAATTAAGTTCCAACCTTAAAATTAAAAGCATTTTGCCGTAAAATGATATGTACGACTTGTAAGGCCATTGTAATTGAAGGCTACATTTAATGAGTATTATTGATTTTTTATGATTTTGTATTTTTTTTTAAATTGAAATAACAGTAAACTTGGTCACCATTTTGCGACATTATTTCGCATTTATTTTGAAAATTTGAAAATTTTAGATTTAAAAGAACATCATTGGGAGCCACTTTTGACTCATTTGATGAATGTCACTGATATCATATTTATTAGTAACCAAAATACATGAGAACATATCTAATAATAAAGAACGGTCCAAAGACGGCAAACAGCCCAGTGGCCCACTCATATAAAGATCCATTCTTTTTCAGACACAAATGCACATCACCAGTTCTGTTTGCCCGTGTTAGCACCATTGATGTTTTCACCTTCTTCAAGTCCCACGCCCAGCCCATCAGATGGAAAAAGTCAATTGCTGCAGTGGCCGGATTGAACACATCGAGGGCGCCAAGTTCACTCGCCGAATAGTCCCACGGAAATGAGTGATGAAAATTGTGGAAACCCTCTCCAAAGAGATAGTGCCGAATGGGCTGAGCACAAATTTGTCGAAAATCGACTGCGCATGCGCCAAATCTATCAGTTAAATGATACTTTGATTATTTATTGTGAAGTAGGAGTCGTTCAAAACTTTTTTTTATTTTTCCAAACTTTGCCAATTTTACTAATCAGCTTAAATTTTCTTACAGGAAATCATAACAGAAACCACAAACCTCCTGCATACAGAAACTCCAACTTCAAAATCAATCCAAAACATAATCAAAAGTCATTTCAACGCTAAACTCGAAACAATTTCTCTCACTCATCAATGGACAATTGAAAATTTCAGTCATCTTTGTGGTGAAGCAACCAGAAATGGTCACTACATCGAATCAGAGCCAATTTCATTGAACTCCTATCCGAAAACTCAATTTCAAATTCGTCTATACCCCCAAAAACAATAGCTCACAGAAGCAATACATTTCGTTATTTTTGTATACAAAATTTCCCGAATCAAATCTCAAATGTCTGTACATTCCAATCATGTATCAATTTTCAGTTCTCGATTCGAGTCAAAATTGCTGCAAAACTATTTGTTTAGAAAATGTTGTACATTCAGACGCGGAATATGGTTTCGGTTTTTACATCTATCGACCATATTTGTTGAATCATGCTGAAAAGCTTCTACCGCACGATAATTTGATCATTTGTTGTGAGATCATCATACCAAAGGACTGCTTTCAACTTTATGACCATCCTAAAGATCAGACTTTAAAACAACTGGAAATTAGTTTTCAAAATTATGCACGATTATTAAAATTTCTTTCAAATCAAGAATCTAATAACCAGAAAATCGAATCTAAAAGTTGCGATATGGAACATCAATCAATGACAAAGTTAGCTCTCAATTAATTTGGATTGAAACACAAATGCATTCCAACAGTCATTGTAAGGTATCGACTGTGGTGATTAGTGACCGCAGGTATTTCTCACGTAAGAGTTCGGGGAATAAGATTGGCTATAAGAAATTGTGCGGGAAACATGAATATAGAGAGAACCATTCCCCATGGAGGTCGACACCAATTGAGAGTCAGATGATATCAGTTATATAAAGTGTGACACATTACAAAGGCATTCAATTAACATTACAGAGACATTACGTCATATTTGTCCTCAACATACTTTTAATGAATTTTTATCGAATCTGTTTACATTATTGATCATCTTTGATATCCTTCATTGACATTATAATGTTGCGATCACTTCTCTGCGATTCCTGATACTTTCGATAACCGAAAAATGCTCCCACAGCAACAAACACAAGAAATAGTGGAACCAATATTGCTGCTACAATCTTTTCTTTTGGACTTTTGTTGTTGTTCTTCTCTCGAGTGATTGTGGGTGGCATGAAGGTGGTTGAGTCTGTCACTCGAAAAGTATTGTTCATTTGTGTTGTTGTTGGCTTTGTGGTGGGCGATTGACCCATAACCGAAGATGCAACACAATTCTGATCGAAACTGATGTCGTCAACTGCAATTCGAGACAAATTTGTAGAACCAAGATGACCGCGAAACACAAACTGAAAAGGCTCTGCTGCCGATTGAAACTGTGTGACCGCTTTGTTCCAACGTTGCTGCTGTAAATCCAAATCCGCAATTGAAACTCGAGCAATTGGTTCAAGTTCTGGTTGAACATTTTTGGCATATTGAACGTAAATGTCAATGCCACTTTTGGTGCCATTCACAAGTTCACCGTTGATGAAGTAGAAGAAACGCATTCGACAGTTTTGTTCCCTCTTGGAAGTCAACATGTGAGTGTAAAAGTCTGCTGTTCCAGCACTTTGTTGGTCAAATGTTCCGACAGGTTCCAGCACTAAATACTGACCATAGCCAACGTGTCTATTTGTGAGTATAAATAAATTGATTTGAATTCAAATAAAAATCATAAAGCATTTACCTGGTATTATCGATAGTCGGTTCAAAAAGATCTCTATTTTGTCGACCCATTTTGAGGTTCCATTCAACATTAGCTTTGTTTTGAATTTGATTGGTCAAAACATTAGTTTGAATTTCACAACTTGACAAAGATGTTTCAAAGTTGCATCCAAGTGCCCAATTGGTGCAACCCAATTCGTCACTTCCATCACCACAATCGTTGACATAATCACAAATGTCATCTTTGCTCACACAAAATCTGCTGTTCTTGCACTTGAACTCATCCTTGTTTGACATTTCTGATTGGGATCGAGTGGTTTTGGCATTGAACAGTTGGCGAATTGAATATTGTCAATTGCCATGATTGCGCTCAAACCTGAATCTGCATGACCAACAATGTCAACCATGAATTGACTGTATCGATGGCCAATGTGAACATGTGCTTTGTGCCATCCTGTGGATTGTTGTGTGATGGTGTAAATTGTGGCCCAATCAACACGATCTCTACCAATGCGAACTTGAAGAGTGAAATAGTTTGTGGTTCGAATGAAATAGTCAAATTGCATCACACAACTTTTGAAAGCATTCTTCAGGTACATGCTCGGAGTTTGGTAGTTGAGTGCAGTTTCGGCATTGCTGCCCACACCCCAGTCGGGCTTACTCATCAACAGATAGTGACCATTTGGATTGGCATTTCCATCCAAAGTTGGTAATGCATTCACACTTTGTGATTCATTAGCATTGGTGAGCAACCACTTCTGATCGAGTGTTGTCATGTTCATCCAGCCACATGTGCCCGACTCAAAGTCACAATTGCCACAGTTGAGCTCGTCCAGTCCACTCGGACAGTCCTTGACAAAGTTACAAATCTTCTCTCTCGTTAGTTTCACTCCATTCTCACAAAGCAAACCATCTGATTGACATTGACTGTCTTCCATCAGCAGAATATCATCAATAGCAATCAGTCCTGTAGAGTTTGCCTCAATTGTTCCCTCGATTAGAAGTTGCACCTCATAAGTGTCCACAAGTGTGCTTTGATCCAATGTCAGTGCAAACAATGTCCAATCAGGTTGAGTCAAATTGGTCATAGTCGTCAATGTTAGTGTTCGGTTACCGTCAGTCCAGTATGTGCCAAATCGCATCAAATGTAAACTCAAAACAAGATCAGTCGTAGTGATTCGAGTCCAGAGTGTAAGACAATACATCTTGGTGGGATCAATTGTACGAGGAGCAGAAATAACCTTCGAATGCAGCCTTTTGAATCCAGTTGAGCGGTATGCAGTGAGATACAGATATCCACTGCCATAGTTCTTGGTTGTATGATCGTATCTGGGTCCAGGCCAGTTGGGGTCTTGAGTCGGAGCTGCAAATAATTTGTACATGTTCGAAGCACAATTCTAAAACTAATTCCTATGATTATTTCAAATATTAAAATCACTTTCAGTACTTCCACTGCTAAAAACAAAGTAACTCACTTACCAATGCTGGTGACAGGACTGACAATTGTTTAAACACGGCGATGGTGCCGTGTAGTAGTGTTGAGATTTAGATCACACATCAGTGATGCACATGCCGATCAAACCAGACGAAGTTTAAATTTACTCTTGGTTTCTATAACGGAACCTCGGCTGGAGGAGCTGCCACAATCAAGAGAGGATCGTACAAATGGACCGCCACCAATTATTTTGATGCTTACGTGCCCAAGAATCAAAGCGAACAATTTTCCATCATGAGGGCACTGAAGTACATTCACGCACCCCGATGTGACGAATACTCCTGCATCAATTCCATCACAATCGTAACCACAAACAGAACAATCCTAACCAACCTTTCCAAGTTCTCGCTCACACTCACCCAATCGCCAAAGTAACCATCGACAGATATCTGAACTTACTCGAGCTTCCAGTGGTGGTTACTATAGCAAGTCCCTCAGACGCCTGTATGAAAATTGTGAACCAAAAAGCAATAGAGATTTCGATGGAAAAAGATGAGAATCTTGTTACTAGCAATACCCCAAGCAAAGCGCCAAAAAGTGGGGCAATCAATTAACAACAAGAAAATGACTACTCGCTTTCAAGTACTCGCAAATGCAACCTTGAAGGAATTCTTAACTGGACCGAAATTCAGAAGTACATTGTAGCAGATTTTGCCTTTGCCCAGATCTTCAGTTGACACGGGTCCTTTGGAGAATATCTGAATAGCCTCTAGGTACACGACGGAAATAATCGAATGCACAGTCCTTTTTGCTGGTGTGATGGACGAACAATTCAAACCGTGCAGCACATCATGAATCATGATCCACTGCCCACTATTTGAGGACATGCATGAGATCTGATTTGATGTATAACTCGCCTAGGTCACCAATTTGGAACACTTGAATCTTTTGATCAAGTACCAGAAAACGCTATTTTGAAACGGATTTGATATCAAAACAAATTCTACGTGAAAAATCAAGCAGAAATAAACCATTGTTTATCAAAATCCGTGTAATGGAAGCAAAAACACATTTTCTCAAAAAGTCAACTTGGGACCCGGGATATCAGTCCGTTCGTTCTAGTTTTATTCTAAATTTAAATATTAAATAAAAGTACTAATAAAAGTGTCGACCACTTAATTTGTCTACCACTTTGTGTGTCGACCACTTTTCCTGTCGACCACTTTTCGTGTCGATCACTTGTACGAGAACCCGTAATTCGCTTAATCTATATTTATACAAAATTCATACTTACATTTACGCAACAGAATTGCGAACAGAATCTCAATTTTCGCACTCTTTAATATATTTAGTTTACTCATCTGCCTTTCAATGATAAAAAAACAGATCAGTCTGATGATAAAATGCACAGAGAGAAGGTAAACACTTTATCTGCCTTTGTAATGTAACTTTTTCAATCCATATCAAATTATATGCCGCTAATTAGTGATAAGCGTGGCTTAGCAAAATTTGCAAACAAACACAAATCAGTTTGTCATCACCGGCAGAAATCGCTTCAAACCAGACCAACATTGAATTGCAAGCAAATGTGAGCGCTTTTAAGGCGAGATAAGAATCTCATCATAAGATGTAGCCGTATGTGAATGACCCCCTTCATAAGCGGTCTCGCCATTGGTACAATTTTGCACAATCTCCGATTATGATTATCTTTCATCAAAAAATGCTCCCGCTCATTTCATCAGCCAAAACTGGGGGACTACAGATTCGACAGATTGATTGGCTCGAGTCGAATCGTAGCCCCACATTGCCACCACGTGTTGATCATCTACCCTTGCTACTACTGCTATACAATTTTCAAATTCAAACATATTGAGACCTTCCGACAGACATGTGTTTTTGCATACATGTTAACAATCAAATAAAATCAATGATTTTTTTTTGATTATATTTTATTAACCTTTAACATTTGACTCGCCTTCTGTCTACTGTCGAGTAAACATTTCATGATTTTCTTGTCTTTTTACGGTTCTTTTTCTTGCTCTCGCCATTTGCAAGTTTTTTTTTGATTTGATTTCCGTTTTGGCAAGTTTATCTCATTCACCCAATTCTGTGGGACACTCTGGGAATCACGATTCGTGTACCAGTGAGTAACACTACGCTATTCCCATGTGTTGCCTGTGTGCGAACACATTTGTTTATTATTTTATGTGTCACCACTCGTTTGATTCATCACCTGAATCAATGCCTACTACCTCAACGCAACCGCTCCACAATCGTCACCTCAACCACCTCAAGAATCAACCGAATTCAAGCCAACATGCTCCTCTTCTTTCCCACGCCAACCGCAGCCAGCCACAAGCAAACACCAACCACGAGTCGATTCTAGGAAAACCTTGAACACATCTGCTCTCTCGACCTTTGATCTCAGTTATATGCAAACCACTCTACGCATGTGTGCTGTACTTTCACACGACCAAAACAGCACACCACCACTCGACTTCCACTCGCCTTCTGTCTACTGTCGAGTAAACATTTCATGATTTTCTTGTCTTTTTACGGTTCTTTTTCTTGCTCTCGCCATTTGCAAGTTTTTTTTGATTTGATTTCCGTTTTGGCAAGTTTATCTCATTCACCCAATTCTGTGGGACACTCTGGGAATCACGATTCGTGTACCAGTGAGTAACACTACGCTATTCCCATGTGTTGCCTGTGTGCGAACACATTTGTTTATTATTTTATGTGTCACCACTCGTTTGATTCATCACCTGAATCAATGCCTACTACCTCAACGCAACCGCTCCACAATCGTCACCTCAACCACCTCAAGAATCAACCGAATTCAAGCCAACATGCTCCTCTTCTTTCCCACGCCAACCGCAGCCAGCCACAAGCAAACACCAACCACCCGCCCGAAATCCTCACTATTTCCACTACACTGTTCAACACAACTCCACTCAACCACTCACAAATATCGTTCACCTGTCCACCTGAAGCCAACTTTTGCTGTTTCGCTGATGTATTTACGAAAAAAAAACAAGTGGCACCCCATTCCTTTTAACCCTCTATTCCCTTTCCCGTCTTCGCGATCTTGTTATTTCAGATTCAATTAGTAATGTTTTCAGTCTTTATCATAGTGTTTATTAGGCTAATATTATTTTTGAATTTAATCAATTTGAGTCTTTTCATGACTCTCGGTCCATTTTGATTAGTCATTTGGACCTGATTACATAATATTTTGTTTGGTTTACAAGATTTACAGATATTTTGATCAATTTGAGTCTTTTCACGACTCTCGGTCCATTTTGATTAGTCATTTGGACTTGATTATATAATATTTTGTTTGATTTATTTGATTTACATAATTATTGATCAATTTGAGTCTTTTCATGACTCTCGGTCCATTTTGATTAGTCATTTGGACCTGATCATATAATATTTTGTTTGATTTATTTGATTTACATAATTATTGATCAATTTGAGTCTTTTCATGACTCTCGGTCCATTTTGATTAGTCATATGGACTTGATTACATAATATTTTGTTTGATTTATTTGATTTACATAATTATTGATCAATTTGAGTCTTTTCATGACTCTCGGTCCATTTTGATTAGTCATTTGGACCTGATTATATAATATTTTGTTTGATTTATTTGATTTACATAATTATTGATCAATTTGAGTCTTTTCACGACTCTCGGTCCATTTTGATTAGTCATTTGGACTTGATTATATAATATTTTGTTTGGTTTATTTGATTTACAGATATTTTGACCAATTTTGAGTCTATACACGACTCTGTACTTATTGGCTAGTTTTTTATGTCAGATTTTCCGTTTTACTCTTGATTGACTTGATCCAGAAGCAGTTCCCCTTCCATCTCCCCTTTTGCCACCAATTCACATCATTTTCGCAATCAATCTCTCATGAAGTCGCGCCTGCATATTAAAGTTAATTTCTGTAATTCAAGCCTCAAGCCACTCTATTGTTAACTTCCACAATTTGTAAACTGTCACACACGAAGCCATCAGAAGCCATCAACCATCAAGCATATGACAGATCTTACAAATCTGTTAAAACAGTTATTATATACATTGATATATTATAACTGATCACTCAATTTAGTCTCTCATTTTAGTCTCTCAATTTAGTCTCTCATTCACTCTCCATTTAGTCTCTCATTTTAGTCTCTCACTTTATACGCTCTGGTACGGTAAGCTGTACCTGCGCAACACTCGATGTTGTTAATGTCGTCTAGTGCTTAGTCTCTCACTTTAGACTCTCATTTTAGTCTCTCAATTGTATTATAAACGACAACCCGCATGAGAAGTTTGTTTTATTTTTTTTACAAATTTTAAATGCAATAAATAAATAACCTTTAACATTAAAGAATACAATAAAGGTATAGATAGATACAAGATTGAGTATTTACATTGAAATTCGTACAAGTCCCGCAAAACTAACGTTTTGCCTCTGGGACTTGTACGAAACCGCTGACAGCAAGCTGCCAGCGGGCCCCCACCACGCCTAACCCAATAAAAATTGAAGTCAAAAATATGAAATAAGGTGCAATAGATGGTAAGACGTCACCTAACGGTTCACGATCCTAACCACCTAACCTAACCCAAACCGAACGACGCCCAACCCCTACCAAACCACCTAACCTAACATAAACCTACTCATAACGACGCCCAACACCCACCTAACCACCTAACCTAACCTAACCTAAACCGAACGACGCCCAACCCCCACCCAACCACCTAACCTAACCTAACCTAAACCGAACGACGCCCACCCCCCACACAACCACCTAACCTAACCTAACCTAAACCGAACGACGCCCAACCCCCACCTAACCACCTATCCTAACCTAACCTAAATCGAACGACGCCCAACCCCCACCTAACCACCTAACCTAACCTAACCTAAACCGAACGACGCCCAACCCCCACCTAACCACCTAACCTAACCTAACCTAAATCGAACGACGCCCAACCCCCACCTAACCACCTAACCTAACCTAACCTAAACCGAACGACGCCCACCCCCACACAACCACCTAACCTAACCTAACCTAAACCGAACGACGCCCACCCCCACACAACCACCTAACCTAACCTAACCTAAACCGAACGACGCCCAACCCCCCACCTAACCACCTATCCTAACCTAACCTAAATCGAACGACGCCCAACCCCCACCTAACCACCTAACCTAACCTAACCTAAACCGAACGACGCCCAACCCCCACCTAACCACCTAACCTAACCTAACCTAAACCGAACGACGCCCACCCCCCCCACAACCACCCAACCTAACCTAACCTAAACCGAACGACGCCCAACCCCCACACAACCACCTAACCTAACCTAACCTAAACCGAACGACGCCCAACCCCCACCTAACCACCTAACCTAACCTAACCTAAACCGAACGACGCCCAACATCCACCTAACCACCTAACCTAACCTAAACCTAAACCTTTTTAATCGCAATAAAACCTTTTCAACCTAACCTAAACCTACTCCTAACGACGCCCAACCCCCACCAAACCACCTAACCTAACCTAAACATACTCCTAACGACGCCCACCCCCCACCAAATCACCTAACATAACCTAAACCTACTCCTAACGACGCACACCGCCCACATAACCACCTAACCTAACCCAAACCTACTCCTAACGACGCCCAACCCCCACCAAACCACCTAACCTAACCTAAACATACTCCTAACGACGCCCACCCCCCACCAAATCACCTAACATAACCTAAATCTACGCCTATCGACGGAAAAATGCACCAAAATTCGAAATTTTAATTGTTAATAAAATTTTTTCTTTGTTGCATTGTTGCACTTTTATTATGACATTGTTGTACGCAACAAACAGCGTGACGGACAGACTAACAGCAGAATTTTAATAGAAGTGGGATTATGAGTATATCAATGTTCTATGAAATGAGATAATGAATGATATGAGTAGATTATGATAAATATGAAAAAAAATGAATAATAATGATAATAAGTTAACCTCTTGGTAGAGGTAATTGATTGAATATGTTAGTTACAAATTTATGAAATTCATTGTAGCACTTGTCAGTGCAGTAGAGATTCAACGAGATTTGATTCGAGTTGGTGATCTCGTTGATTCGGCTCTCAAAGACTTGCCTTTGTCTAGCGAACGCGGGACAGTCCTTGATGAGATGAATTGGTGTTTGTTCAGCCTCATCACAGTGACACCGTGCATAGTGTTCAATGTGGTACTTAGTCAGGTACTGGTGAAACTTACCGTGACCTGACAAGAACTGAGTCATGACAAAGTCCGGTATGTTTGAGCACTTTTTCCTGTCGAGAATTGTTGGGAAGAATTGGCTTGTTTTTTCTTCCGTCCCTTGTTGTCATCCACCGTTGATTCCAATTCGAATACATCCATTCTCTCAATATTCCCCAATAAGACGAGAGTGGTTTCATGTTGTAGGATACTGTAGGCAGACAGGTTGCTTCCTTCGCGAGTTTGTCTGCTTCTTCGTTGCCATCAATACCGGCGTGGGCTTTGACCCATTTCAGACAAATGTGGCCCGGGTGTTGGCGAAGCAGATTCCGGATTTCCACAGCGAATTTGTTTCGACTCGTTCGATTTGCGATGGCCTTCAATGAGGATGATGAGGAAAATCAATGATTGTGATAAAGAAAAAAAATGATTACGAAAAATATATATCTAACCAAAATCAATCAAGCCAAAGTTATTTTTTTCGTGGGTTTTTCTTTATTTTGTGATCTTGGCACCACTACCCTAATATCCTTGGCTCACTGTTCAAGAAATTGCAACATATATAATTTGTGTTAACCTTGAGTTCGTCTCGGTCTAAATGTACCAAGAGCGAACACAAAAAAAATGAATTTCAATGAGGCATGATTCGCCTCTTGAATAAGGAAAGGCAACCGCAATGTAATAAGTGTATCAACGCGATGTAACATATATGTCCGAGTGTACTAGCCATAGTAACTCGTGTTTGTTTACTCCTTCTTTTACATCCTTTCTCATCTTAATGATTGAATATGGTGCAATGCATATCTAGATCTTTCAAATATCTCGAATTTGTCAAGATGTTATCAAAGAAAAATTCGATTATTCGTTGTCCAAGAAACTTTGTATGTCGAACTGTGCATAACCGAACTGTTTAATTGCAAATCTAAAAATGATGATACAAAGCATACTTTCTTCTCTTATCAAGCACATTTATCAAAGACAAAGAGAATGATGCAAACGTGGCAATTCATTGGCTTTGAACACATTTGATTTGTATTAAAAAAACTTTAGTCGTCGTATTATTTTTCTCCTTCAGTAAAATAAACCTAAGAATGTCTCCAAATTTAAAGTTCAACTTTTCCCGTAAAGTTGCCTTGATTATTGGAAGTACTTCAGGCATTGGTGCAGCGATTGCAATTCAACTCGCACAATACGGAGCACGGGTGACCATCACCGGTCGAGATGCTACAAACTTGGACAAAGTAGCACACAAAATTGAATCAATCTCAAATGGAGTGAAACCTCTTAAATTGATTGGAAATTTATGAGATGACAGCTCATTTCTCAGAAAGCTGATCGATGAAACTGTTGCCAATTTTGGTCGTTTGGATTTTCTGGTGAACAATGCTGCGCAATCCACGCCAATTGGTGCACTGTCCAGTGCGAATCTGTTGAACGAGCTTGATCAAGTGCTCAAGTTGAATATGAGAGTGCCGGTAGAGTTGATTCAACTTGCAGTGGCACATTTCGAAAAAACCCAGGGAAATGTGATCAACATTTCGAGCATTGCTGGAATTATGCCAGTAAGAATTTTTTTTATATCGATTTTGTATTCATATTGATTCATTTGTAGATGCAGCTAGTGTACACTGTACAGCACTTCAAAAGCAGCTCTTGACATGGTGACCAAAACTTTTGCCCTAGAATTGGGCCCCAAGCGAATTCGAGTGAATACCATCAGCCCCGGACCTGTGGTGACAGCTTTTGGCAGTTCTCGTGGCTGGGACCTGGCACATATGGACAAATTCTATCCAGAACTCAGTGAGCAGTCACTGATGGGACGAATTGGCGAGCCGGAGGAGATTGCTAATTTGGCTGCATTCCTCGCATTGGACGATGCACGCAATATTAACGGATCTATATTCAATTGTGATAGTGGAATGGTGATCTATCCGCCAAAGATGAATATGATTAATCTTGCTTTACACAAATAAACATTATGTAATTTTATTTAAACTTTTATTATTTAAACATTATAATTAAAATCTACAGAAGGCGGAGTAATTTGCTTAATTATGTAATTTGTCGAATAATTAAAGGACCATTTTTTAAATGTGTGATTTAAAAATTGGAATTTTCTACTCTTCCACACCCGTGTGATCATATCGTGATCAATAAGTAGACAAATTTTAAGGTGTTATTTGCTGCAGCATAACTATTTTTTACCTTACAGTTTTGCCTGTTTCCCCCCTGACGTCTTCGCCTTCTTCTTTCTGCATTTTGGCACCTTTTTGTCTGTTTACCTTTCTTCATTATTCACACTTTCTGATACGAGTGATTGTAGAGGGAATTTTTTCTATCACTGAGAGTTTGTTGTCGTGTGCATGTGATCTGTGAGCAACTTAACCAATTTAATTTTTTTGACATTTTGTACATGAAATCCCTTTTTTCATGTACAAAACACGAAACAAAATGTTCGACTTTACTGTTTTGTTGGTCTTTGTTTGTGTGCTGCTGGCTTGGTTTTATTTGTAAATATTTCAATGGGTTTTGTGTGAAAAGTTGCTTAAATTATTTATAAATTTCACATAGGAAATATCATGGCACGTACAACTTTTGGAAAGATCGCGGTGTGCCTGGTCCGCCAGCAATTTTCTTACTTGGAAATGTTCACAACTTTATCTCACGCAGTCGAGTAGAGACTGATATGATTTTGATGGCAAAGTATGGCAAAATGCTGGGCTTCTATATAGCCTTTCAACCAGTGCTCCAAATCACCGATCACGAGTTGATTAAACGAGTGTTGGTTCAAGATTTTGCGCACTTTGTCAACAGGCAAAAGTTGAAAGTTTATCACGAATTTTGGAATCAAAATATGTTTAACGCAGAGAATGATTATTGGAAGCATATTCGTGCCATCACTACACCTGCCTTTACATCTGGCAAACTTCGAAAAATGCACAAATTGATGAACAATTGTGTTGACAAATTGGTGCTCTATTTAGATCGGGTGATTCGTGAAGAAGGAGGTGTGATCAGAGATACCAAAGATGTGATTGCGGGCTTTACTATGGATGTCATTGCGTCTACCTCATTTGCCACTGAAACCAATGCTAATGATCACCTAAATGGACAGAATCAATTTGTGATCAATGGAAAAGATCTGTTCAATATTAGGCCACTTCGAGCACTTGCGGCAGTTGCTCTGCCACCTGCTGTGAGCAAGCTGTTGGGTATAGAATCATTCTTCAATCCAAAGTCATTTCAGTTTTTCATCGATCTCACTCGTGAAATTGTGCAACAACGTAAAAGAAGTTCGGAGAAACGAAATGATCTTTTACAATTACTGATCGACGCTTCGGTAGACGGGGAAGATATTGGCAAACAGAATTTCTCAAATTTATCCGCTTCAATGGACTCGAAAGGTTAGGTTTATGAATTTATTTAAGAGTAATAAATTATTTGTTTCAGACGAGGAAAAGCAAAGTCAATCAAAAACAATAAACTCAACAAAGAAACTGACTGAAAACGAAATAATTGCACAGTGTATTCTGTTCTTTGCAGCTGGCTTTGAGACGACTGCAGCCACAATATTTCATGCCGTGTATGAATTGGCACAAAATCCAGAAGTACAAGATCGTCTGTATGGCGAGTTGCATCAAGCAGTGGGTGGTTTGAATGAGAGTTCCGATGAGTACTTCGATCAGGTGATCAATCATTTGCCTTACTTAGAAGCAGTAATCAAAGAAACTCTACGAAAGTATCCACAAGTGTCCATCCTTTTCCGTCGAGTCAACACAAATGGCTACAGGTTGGCTGGTGTTGGCCTTCCTAAAGATTTGTTAGTAGTCATATCGACTTATGCGGTGCATCACAATGCCGAGTACTTTCCCGAGCCAGAACAATTCAACCCTGAGCGCTTTATGCCTGAAAACAAGCACCTCCTAGTGCCGTACACCTACCTACCGTTTGGCGCTGGTCCACGGAATTGTGTTGGAATGCGATTCGCCTACCAGAAGATTAAACTGTGTCTCGCCAAGATTGTTCGACTCTATCGCTTTAGTCCCACTGGCGCAACACCGGACAAACTTGTGTTTGCCAAATGAATGCTAGTACTGCTCATGTCACCAACATTTCCGATCAAAATTGACAAACGAAATTAATCGTCAAATATTATTACACAAAAACCAAACATGTTTTTTGAATGCCAAACTTTATATTTACATTATTATCTATATAATTTAGCAATTTATGTTTGTACATCTTCGTACATACAAAGTAAAAAACAATATCGTATAAGAAATTGATGACCTTTTTTAATTTTACGCTGTTTTTTGTAAATTAAAACTAAAGTAATGAGTTTGGTTTTTAATCGATTTTTTGAATAGTATTTTATGGTCTGCATGACGAAATCAACTTTCCGAGAATAACGTATAGAAAGCAAATTTAATATATTTTCAAAATATATTTTAAATTCAAAATAACTTAATGTTAATGACTTTAACCCATGATTGTACTACCGATTCAGTATTAATAAAATTATAATCACTTGTCTGCATTGGGCTAATTAGATCGATTAACCTCTTCCGTGCTAGGATTTGGCACATGTGCCCAGACCGAACGGTACAACATAGCGACTTGAAATTTTTGGAGCATACTCATGTGGTCCGTCGGAGGTGTGCTCACTACTCAAAAGTTCCAATTGGATCGATATCCGGGAGCCCATTTCCGGTATGGATTTTTTTGACTGATATTTTGTTTTTGGACAATTCTAAGACTTTTGACGCAAAAATTAAATTTTTTGGATTACCGGAAGTCGGAGTTCCAAAATGGAACTTCCGGTTCCTAACCAAAAATTGCATTTTTGAGTTTGGATTCGGATTCTCCGTCCTTTTTCATGAAGAATAACATATCAGAACATAAAAATCCATTAAGTCTAAGTAAAATAAACAGATTTCAAATTTTGCATAAAACTGGCGGAAATTGACTGTTGGATCAATAAACATGTTATTTTTAAATTTAGTTTTCTGTACTTATATTTAACTGGTTTTAATGTTCTTATATGCTATCTTTCATGAAAAAGGACGGAGAATCTGATTCTGAAATAAAAATTAGATTTTGGAACGATAACCGGAAGTTAGATTCTGGAACTTCTACTTCCGGTTCATATAGAGATTTTTAATTAGTCTTATTCAACTCTCTGTATTGTATTTAGTAAGAATGGAATTTTAAAGTAACAAAATCCATCCACTACAAATGATATAATTAGAGCTTTAAAATTACAATATCAATGTAAATTCTGTCTGTCCACTTTCCGGCCTTGTTTATTTGGCCAAAATTAGAAGGGTTTTATTATAGTTTATTTCTCTGTTACTTGATGGATTTTTATGAACAGATATGCTATTCTTCATGAAAAAGGATGGAGAATCCGAATCCAAACTCAAAAATAAAATTTTTGGTCAGGAACCGGAAGTTCTATTTTGGAACTCCAACTTCCGGTGATCCAAAAAATTTAATTTTTGCGTCAAAAGTCTTAGAATTGTCCAAAAACAAAATATCAGTCAAAAAACCCAGACCGGAAATGGGCTCCCGGATATCGATCCAATTGGAACTTTTGAGTAGTGAGCACACCTCCGACGGACCACAGGAGTATGCTCCAAAAATTTCAAGTCGCTATGTTGTACCGTTCGGTCTGGGCACATGTGCCAAATCCTAGCACGGAAGAGGTTAACCTTCCGATTACCAGGTGGGGTCATTCTGACCCCAATGTCCATATTATGCTCGTTTCCTAGCAAACTAAGCACCCAAAAAATCTGAGTTTTTTTCTAGCTGACTTTTAGAATGTTTACTTTAATCTGAACCCAACTTGTTTTTTACGTTTTTCGGAAAATTCTAAGTCCAGCTACTTCCACTGTATTGTGGGGTCATTTTGACCCCACCTGGTAATCTATGTTAGTTTTTTCACGTGGTAATCAGAAGGTTAATCAATATTTATTAGTGTTTGGCATATTGCCGAAACAACATTATAATTTTAAAATTTAAATATCAAGTAGAAATTGAATCGCACGAATGTCACAAAAAATTTCAATCCAAGTTTGATCGAAACGATGCATCAAAACTTGAGAAAACTTTGTAATCTTTTGAAAAGAATCTACAAATTAACATCCAAGCTGCTGATCGACAATTTCAATGCATTTTTTCTCGATTTGGATCCAATCGTATCATGCAAATCGATCAATGACATTCCTCAAAATTCCTTAAACCCATCCATTCTCAAGCGAGCCAAACAGAACATTTACTATTTCCTTCCATTGATCATGACAACTTTGATTAATTTGGATACATTCGCCATTTTTGCTCGAGCTGGCTTTAATTATGATGAAAAAGGTGAATTTGAGAATTTAGTTTCACGTAAATCTTCTCCCAAAGAATTGGCCTTTCAAGGCGATTGTGTCATGATCACTGGTTATGCCATTGAAATGTTTGTCTATGCTTTGCTGGTTCTCAAGTCTGACATTGAGGAGCGATTTCGTATTTATGCAATATCCGTGGATCGAGTTGATCGCATTTATTCCAATGAAAAATGTGAGTAGTAATAAAATTTATAGACAGTTTAACAAATTTTTTTGATAATTTGGATTTTTAGTTTGGAATCAAGATTGTGCCGACAGAATAGTGCACTTTCGGATGAAAGCTCGCAAAGTGATTGGCTGCTGCATTCTGTGTGGAATATCCGCTTGTTGGTTCTTTTGGCTTTGGAATGCTTACCAAAATTACACTGGAACTTTGCGCGATATTGCGATCATTTGCTATCTACCATTCTCGGCAATCTATTCCAATTTCGGTAAATATACGAAAGCGGTTTCATTTTGTAACACATATTTCTTTATATACAGGAGTTGTGTGCATTTCCTTTTTTATCGCTCTCACCATTCATTACTTTCAAATTCGTCAAAGTGCTCTTGTGGCTCAGATTGAGAACTTTACCAAAGGAGTTGCTAAATCATCGAAGAAGAATGGCGCAACTATTTGGCGACAATTTTGTGAAATTAATCGACAAATTTTGCAACTTGACATTGAACTTCGCGCTCATAGCTCCCACTGGAGTCCGTACCTTACGGTGGTGTTTGTGGGCTATATGGCACTGAACACTTTCCTGTTGTACGGTTCGATTGTGCAGAGTGATGGTGCAAATATGGTGTACAAAATATTCTTCATTTTTTTACGCAATCGAATGTCTCGCGTTGCTGCTACTGATCACGCACGAGTGTGCAATCATCGTCCGGAATAATATTCGTATTTATAAGGCTAATCGACAATTTTGCTATGTCTACGCCAAAGTTGGACGACCTAATGCTGTATGCTTGTTAAAGGTAGGCAGATTTTGTTTTTACAAACATTTTTAAGCTAATTTTGAACCCATTTTGTTTGATGTTTTGTTGAGATGAGCAAAATCATTTCCAACTATCGTGGCAATCGTAATGGCTTTCGGCTGATTAACAACTATCTGATTGACTCGAAAATGTTTGAAATGGTAATCAGCAATTGTATTTTTCATGCGTGAACATATTTTTTATTTTTATTTGGCAGATATTTTTTTACATGAGTTCAATTTACATGGCCATATTAACTTCGAGAAGATAAATAGATTGTATTATCAACTAACTCGTAATTCGATAAATGACACAGTGAAATTATCTATCATCAAAAATTATCAGGATTGAACAATTTCCTCGATATATTATTATTAATATTTGTACTCATGTTAATCGTAAGTTTAAGCTTTTTTGTTTTGACTACAATAAAATTTCATAGAACTGTCATAATTCATGGTAATCTACATAAATTGAGAGTTGGTTATAAAGCTACCGTTATATATCCATCAACGAACCTCTAAAATGTTATCTAAAAATAAGCATAATCTTACAACTCTTTTATTTTATTTTTTTCATGTGTTGAAATTGAGAATCTACAAGATATCGTATAAATAGAGATAAAACCCGTTTTACAATTTGGACTCCGCTCTGTATTGAGATAATCTCAAGTCGTTTTTGGGTCGGGTGTGATTAATCACACATCATTAATGACTATCATTAAATTTAACTCACTTGAATTGAATTAAAAAATTAATCTCGTTTTTTTGTTAGACAATTTTCATCGCAACTATGAATTGATATTTCACATTGTCTTCTTACAACACAAGTCACGAGAAAATTCAATAATGATTTCATAATTTTATTACTTTGGAACAAGAGCGCTCCGCTCAAAACAAGTTTTACAACTTGAGAATTGATATGCAAAAGATTGTGCTTTTTTTTATTGATATAGTTTGCTAAATTCAGGAAATTCAGAAGCTATGCATATAAATGAAGACAAAATTCACTGGAAAGTATTGTGTGCCTTTTTCAAACAAATCAAAAAAATTCAGAAAATAAAAATGTCAACATTGAAGCATTCAATGAAGATTTGATCGATCTTCATTGAATATATAAAGCTTTTGGAAGATATGGTTCAACTTTAAGGACAGTCGCGGAGTTACTGTTTTACGAATGGCCCCTCTTCACATTTTAGTGCTTTTTTCAATGATCTTTGAATGGCCATAAGTCAGTTAATACTATTCCGATTGTGTCATATTATATCTTAAATTAAAGATAAACCGTTTGGCTTTATTTGGATTAGTAAACATTTCAAGAAATAATTTTTTGTTACGGATATAGATCGAATAATGTAAAAAGTAGGGTATTTTTACACTTTGATAAGATCTCACAATGAACGGAGATAAACTTTGATAGATGTTTTCTAATCCATTTTTAGTAAATGTTGTTACCTTTAATTAAAACCCGGACTCAACAAAATCGGTTAAATTTTGAATGTAATATGGCAAAAACAAAATGGTTAGTTCGAGGTTTACAGGAGAAGGAAAAAACTAAAATGTAAGCATTGGCCGGTAGGGGGAAAATACGAAAAGTGCATCTTGGAAATGTTGATTTTTCTGGACTTCCAGTCGGAATATTGATCCAATTTTTTGTCAGATGATAGATAATGAGATAACTGATAACTTAAGATCTTAAAATAATTTTAAATTTTTAACCAAAAAGTTGCTCCGCGACTTGCCTTAAGGACAGAGGCGGGTAACGTCCTCTATGAATGGCCCCTTTAACTCAAATCTATAGATTTGACTAGATGATATTTGAAAGGTTACTTCTCCTTTAATATTTGACCGATTGTGGCATATTATAGCTTAAATTAAAGATAAATTGATTGGCTTTAACGGCATCTGAAAACATTTATGAAAATATTTTTTATCGAAAATATAGATCAAAAAATGTAAAAAAGTAGCATATTTTGAACACTTTAAGATGAACTCACGATCAGATAAGATAAAATTTGTAAAATGTTTTCTGTCCGCCAAATAGAGAATCTTATTACCTTTAATAAAAGCCCTGGTTCAACAAAATCGGATCAGTTTTGTAGGAGAAGAAACAAAAACAAAATGCAAAGGTCTTGATTTGCAGGAGAAGGGAAAAAACTAAAATGTATGCATTGGCCGGTAGAGGGCAAATGCGAAAAGTGCATCCTGGAAATGTGGATTTTTTGTGACTTTTCGTCGGAATATTGTTCTAATTTTTTGTAAGATGATAGATAATGAGATAACCGATAACTTAAGATATTAAAATAATTTGAAATTTTTAACAAAAAATTGAGCCGCGACTTGCCTTAATCAATATATTCTAGTGGCAATTTCTATCGATGCATCTAACCAAGCACGTTCAACCCGGCAAGATAATCCAAAATCCGAAATGCCAATCCAGATCAATCAAATAAAATTATTGACTACTATCGTGCAGTCTGATCAACTTTATTCGCATGCACCAAGCAGTCTGACTGTTGCAACCGAATCGACTTGGCAAATATCGACTGGCCAACTTTATCCAACTACACCGCTTCTTCTCGTATCACTTGGAAGCCTTTCTCGACATACTGCAGTTTAATCGCTCTTTTGGCCACATATTTATGTTTCTGTTCTGTTCCAACTTACTGCTCAGTTCGTATCTTCAGATGAACGTGCTGAAAAGTGACCATACTGTGATTACGCATTTGCTACTGTACAACTTTATCCTGTACCAAAACACAATCATCTTTGTGTTCCACCTTTTGGCCGCCTTTTACACAAATCGAATTCATCAGTGCACCAAGTTGCTGTTTCACTGGAGTGCGGCATTTTGTGTGGACCGCAATTGACAATTATCGAGGCAACTTCCGCGGGCAACTCAATTTCGCCTTGCCGCCTACATTGGCAAGTATCACACCACAAATCGGTATGGCATTACTTACGGCTATTGTGGCCTGATGTCATTTGGATCTTTCTTTAAGGTATTTGAATTAGCTTAAACCTATTTGATGATGATTAATATTGTGTTTTACTGTTAGTTCATCTGGATTTATGCACAATTGCTCATGTATTGGTACAAGTAGATCTAGTGTGAAAGTGCGCCCGTCCAATTTGGAACTTGGCCAACTTATCGCAATAGTTGGGTAATAGGGACAGACATACCAGTGTGTGAGTCGTCATCTTGAGTTATTGGCCTAAATTGAATCGATAGTAACAACTAGCAAACTAGCAATTGGTAATATGCAAATTAAACAATAAAAATTTTTAAATCTAACATTCATAAGTGAATTAATGGCATTAATGGCCAACGTGTATGTTGATTAGAAAAGTTGGAACACGAAAATAACCAAAATTCACATAAAAAATGAATGATATTAAACGTTAATTAGAATGCACCAAATTTTAATTTATTGATATTTTAAAACAAAGTTTGAATTCAAAGTCAATCTCGAAAAAATAATCGAAATCGAGACTTATTTTAGTCTAAATAGGTCTTTACAGGTTGAGATAAGCACTGTTGGCCACCGAGGTTCACTTCGTAGCATCACAATTTCATATTATGCTCAAAATTAGAATTAGAATTATCGTACCTTTGGTTTTTAAAAGATCCAAAAAGTTGCTACAAAAAACTTTCAAATGCTTCAAAAACTTAATCTATATTAAACATGTCGCAGTATATCTCGGGCGTTTACGTCCCTTGTTTACGTCGATTTGATGGTGTGTCCACTGGTGTTCTAGAATCGCCGTCCTTTTTCATAATACAAAACACAATTATACAAGCAAAGATTAGCATTGCAATTAATGATATTGCAGCGACCATTAGTATTGCCAGCTTCATACTAATTTTAGGTACGTTTGGCATCGATTTTCTGGTTTCCACTTTCAAAATGAAATACAATCAATATTTTTTGTGTGCTTGAGAGATGGTGTCGAGCGTTCGAAAGTTCAAGAGAGAATGACAGTCAGTCTCCTGACAAACAAATCCTCTTTCGGGAAAGGAGCAAAATCACAATATTTGATGTTGATGAAATTCAACGTGAGTGAAATGAATAAATTCAAATGAGAATGTGTAAATAATGGATTTCAATATATTTCAATATATTTTCAAAATAATCCTTTGAGAATTATTGATTTCAAAATATTTTAATATTTTATTGTGTAAATATATTTTTTCATCGAATTTCGAATAAAGTCAACATTAATATATAGAACTTTTAAAAAAATTGCTCATTAAGCTGAAAGTATGTTTTGGATTTTATTTTGGCAACTAAATTTCGATTATTGCCCCTAGAGAGAAGCTCGAAACACAAAATTTCATTCACTTTTTGAGCACACACCATTGAATCCATTTCAAATTAAATTGAGTGCACCTTAATGCATCCAAAAATTATTAAATAAAAGTGATTGATTGGAACAGATTTCGTCTAGCTCAAAAAATGTCAATTGATTGCCACAAATGTGCAAACTTCCATTTGTAGATGTCGTGTTCGAAATTTCAAAATTTATTTTAATGTGTTTTCAAAATTAATTCATTTCTTGGACATTTTTAATTGCCTGAGCTGTAAAATTGCAAGACATAAACTGGGATAAACTGTAGACGCTAGAATTACTTCAATTAATTAATTAATTAATTAATTAGTAACTATAGAACTACAGTAATTAGCATTACTTTTCATGTATTTAAATTATTTTGGCTACATTTTAGAATTGACAATAATTTCTAAAAAACTCGAATGTAATTTTTAATTAGCAATATATTAAATTTAATTAGTATATACTAAATTTTTTAATTTTTTAATTTAATTTTTGCCATTTTAAATTGTATGCAACGAAACAAACTTACTTTCTGTTAAAATTATCAAATATTTAATTGCAATTGATCATTCGTTGTCTGATCGCATTTGAAATGTTTTCTATACAGAATGACACAACTATGTCCTACAATTAATCCTTAATTTTTATCACAAAAGCCGAATACACTTTGGGTGGGTTTGACTTGACTTTACTTAAATTAAAAACTCAAGTAATGAGTTTGGTTTTCAATTGATTTTTTAATAAAATTTTTATGGTTTGCATGCCAAAATGAACTTTTCAGGAGAATAGAAAATAATTTTATTTTTTTTAAATATATTATTTTAGAGGAAAGTAGATTTTCAGCTCAAAACAATGTTAATGACTTTAACTTTACCCTTTAAAATATTTATTGACGATTCAACATTATTACTATTTTAAAATTTTACGATCAAGTGGAAAAAAAATTGTAGGAAAATACCAAAAATTTAAATCATGTTTCGCCTGAAACAAAACTTGAAAAAGCTTTGTGATCTTTTGAAAAGAATCTACAAATTAACACGCAGGCTGCTGATCAGAAATTTCAATGCGTTCTTTCTTGATTTGGACCCAATTTTCACCTGCAAATCGATCAATGACATTCCTCAAAATCCCCCAAAGTTATCCATTCTCAAGCGAATCAAACAGAACATTTATTATCTCTTTCCATTGATCATGACAACTTTGATCAACTTGGATACATTCACCATTTTTGCTGGAGCTGGCTTCAACTATGGCGCTAAAGGTGATTTTGAACTTTTGGTTTCACGGAAATCTTCTCCCAAAGAATTGTGGTTTCAAGGCGATTGTGTCATGATCACTGGCTATGCCATTGAGATGGCTGTCTATGCTTTGCTGGTGCTCAAATGTGACATTGAGGAGCGATTTCGGGTTTATGCAATATGCTCAGGGGATCGAGTTGATCGAATTTATTCTAAGGGAAAATGTGAGTGTAGTAAAATTTATAAAAGATTTAACAAATTTTTTGAATTTTTAATTTTCAGTTTGGAATCAAGATTGCGCCGACAGAATAGTGCACTTTCGGATAAAAGCTCGCAAAGTGATTGGCTGTTGCCTTCTGAGTGGAATACCCGCATGTTGGCTCTTTTGGCTTTGGAATGCTTACTAAAATTATACTGGAACTTGGCGTGATATTGTGATCATTTGCATTCTTCCATTCTCGGGAGTCTATTCAAATTTCGGTAAATCTAATTTGACACCGAATTGGGTTCTACTACAAAAGGTCGAAATTACAAAAGGTCGAAAATTAACATATTGAACCTATATAATTCGATCTTTTGTAAGCCAAACATAACAAAAGGTCGAAAGCTTGGTTTTGCATGTTAAAATCTTTAAAAACAATAGGGATCTAATTAAATTATGTTTTAAAGTTGTTAGCGCTAAGATTTGCCAAATCAGACCATATATTTTTGCCAATATTAAAATCAAAAATGTTCGAAAATTTTGATATGTAAATTCATAATCAAAAATAATTATACTCTCTGAAAACCAATAGGTTAATCGATTGAGGACAATTATTTAATTGTCTGGATTTATTTGTTTATCTTCAATACAAATTTTCGTGCAGGGATTTAAGATCATGTGAAACAAAGAGCTTCATAAACGAAAGTTTATGGAATTTGGGATGTACTTGATGGCCACACAGTTGTTCTTTCGTGTGAGTAACATTATGTGACGATTTATATTAATCGAGGATTATATATTAAATAAAATCACTTCGTACATGATTATTACCACAAGTTGTTCACAAAACATCTCGAATATGGAACTGACAATCACGTGTTGACGTTCATCGTTATTGTGAAATCAAATAGCAAAGTGGTGTGATTAGGATACATAATTGTTGACACATAATTCTGGTACATTAGGAACTGTTGAGAATCTTGGAGTAACTCATCTGTGAAGAACCTAGCGTTATACGTCGTCTGTGGACAGTGCCCAGTTGGGCCTACTTAAGGACTTTCCGCACCACACCACGTTGTCTTTCCTGTTGTGTACTAGACCTGAGCAGTTGTGTGCGACTAGTTCGCGGCGTTAAACCTTGTGTTTGTCTATCTAACTTTAGCTATCTAGTCAATAAAACTCAACAGAAACACAATAACAACACATTTTAGCCTTACTGGACCAATATTTCAATATTCAAACAAAAAATATACTTTCGAACTTTTTCGACCTTTTGTAAGCCAAACATAACAAAAGGTCGAAAATATAGTTTGTGCTATTATACCTTAAAATCTCTAACAAGCGCCGCATTCAAACAAGCGCCGCATTCGTTTAAGCGTCGCAGAAAAAAGCACTGTGGACGTTACGAGAAACCGGTTTTTCGGCCAAAATTTTCTGACGAAATTAACAAGCGCCGCGGCGATAGTTTGAGATTTTACGTTACTTCTATAAAGGGTCAGGCTTTATTATTACATGAATTTAAAGTCAATTGCCGCTCGCAGTCACATTTTTTAAATATATTTTCCAAAATAAAAGGTCGAAAATGTTCGAAAAATTTCGAAAATATTAATTTATGAATTATATCATAAAATATCTTACACTCTTTCGATCTATTCAAATCTACATTGGTCAATCAATTGGATGTAGGTAATTGCCTTGAAACGATATTTTTAACAACCAAACTTATCAGCTCCATCAAATACGAACCAATCATGGCTGAAGAGAAATAAAGAGAAACAATAGCAGCTTCCGGCTATAGAGACAAATACAAAATCATCACGGAAGAAAAATTTGCATGATAAAGCTATCTAAATCCAACAATTGAATGAACAAAGAAGATAAACGAACGAGAGAAACCAGTTTCTCTGGTTTAATTGTTCATGATAAATTTTCAGTTCTGACAAACAAAGTCTGGCCTAAGGACAGACGTGAGATTAGCATAATCAGCATAATATGGCTTTGTGTATTTACTTGCTCATGTTCCAAAGTTCTATCATTTGTTTTGTCACAAAAACGACTCTAGAGAAAATTTTCATTTAGTTATGCCTTGAATGTTTTACGGCACCTTGATTGAACTAAATAAATTTTGCGAGAGGAAGATGCAGAAGACATTAACCTAATCTTTTATCCACCAATTTATAGAATTTGATTTAACTTTGAAATTTTGAAAAATAATGTTTCCTGGTAATCATTTACTCGAAATGTTTATTTTCCCAATAAGTTTAAACAATTGCTTGTGACACAATTGATGAATCAAAATTATTCTAAGAGAATATATATAAAGTAATTTTAATGATTTATTTCACAATTCGAAAATTTTCGAACACTTTCGATCTTTTGTAATTTCGGAATAATAAGCAAATAATATTGAAATAATGTAACTGAAATTGTTAATGGATTTGAAAAAGACCTCATCCATATTTTCTACCCAATATAAATCATCAACAGCAAAATCTGAGGGTTTTAAGACGCAAAAACTTGATTTTCGATCTTTTGTTATGTTTGCCTTACAAGAGATCGAAAAAGATCGAAAGACCCTCCTCCCACTCATTTAACACCAAACCACTACAGAAGTAGAGAGGAGGTGGAGTGTTCTTACTTTGCACAGCCAATCAACGCACATTGCATTGTTGAACAGCGAGCGCACTCATTTGTCTGTGCATGCTCGCCTGCAACTCGCTATCATTCACACGACCACACAACAAATCTGCCGAGCGAGTGTGTTTTGTTTACTTACTGGCTAAGAAGTAAAAGTGTTTTGATTCGCCTTTTGTGTATGATTAATCGGACCCAAATTCGGGACAAATTTACCAAATTTAAATTTGATCACAGTGGTTGAACAGTTCACAGGATGAGCTATCGCTGCTAGATGGTATCGACGATTTGAATGAAATCAACTCAACTGAATTATCTCATTCATCAAATATAATCTCTCACTCATTGTCTACTGCTTTTTCAATGTGTCGATATAAGCTTTATTGTGTTTTGTTTTACTTTGATGTATCAAATAAACAATGAGCACAAATTGTTTCGTTAATCGTCATCAACCTTGCCAACTATAAACAAGATTTGTTTTTTCTCCCTCAAAATGTCTTAAGAATTTCCAATTTCAAAAGTAACACCAATAACAACTTTAAAATAGCTGTTTAAAACGTTTTTAAGAGCTACCACAACTTTCGATCTTTTGTCAGGTTTGGCTTACAAAAGGTCGAATTTTATAGGGTCATTATGCTAATTTTCGATCTTTTGTAATTTCGACCTTTTGTTAGTAGACGGAATTGTTTTTATATTTAATTTATTCTTGATACATAAGAGTTGTGTGCATTTCCTTTTTTATCGCTCTCACCATTCATTACTTTCAAATTCGTCAAAGTGCTCTTGTGGCTCAGATTGAGAACTTTACCAAAGGAGTTGCTAAATCATCGAAGAAGAATGGCGCAACTATTTGGCGACAATTTTGTGAAATTAATCGACAAATTTTGCAACTTGACATTGAACTTCGCGCTCATAGCTCCCACTGGAGTCCGTACCTTACGGTGGTGTTTGTGGGCTATATGGCACTGAACACTTTCCTGTTGTACGGTTCGATTGTGCAGAGTGATGGTGCAAATATGGTGTACAAAATATTCTTCATTTTTTACGCAATCGAATGTCTCGCGTTGCTGCTACTGATCACGCACGAGTGTGCAATCATCGTCCGGAATAATATTCGTATTTATAAGGCTAATCGACAATTTTGCTATGTCTACGCCAAAGTTGGACGACCTAATGCTGTATGCTTGTTAAAGGTAAACATTGTATTCAAACATTTTAAGCTAATTTTGAACCCATTTTGTTTGATGTTTTGTTGAGATGAGCAAAATCATTTCCAACTATCGTGGCAATCGTAATGGCTTTCGGCTGATTAACAACTATCTGATTGACTCGAAAATGTTCGAAATGGTATTTGTGAATTGTATACTTTTCATGTATGCGCTTATGTTTTATTTGTTTGGTAGATATTCTTTTACATGAGTTCAATATACATGGCCATATTGAGTTCGAGAAGATAAATTGATAGTATACGATTATCAACTAACTCGCAAAATTTTGTTAAGTCATATGTGGTGAGCGCATGCCACAGTCATGTCGCCACGTAACACCACAAAACTTTAAAATGGAACTAAATAAAAACAATTTTCAAATTTTAAAAAAAAACCACCTAACCTAACCTAACCTAGACCTACATCTAACACCGCCTTGTTGGATCGCAAAATTTTCCCAACAATCAAATCCGTTTTCAATTTATTTTCCTTCAACAATTGAGCTTTCTATTACATTATCGAATTAAAAAGTGTGACAGACCGACGTACACGAGAATTTTAATAGAAGTGGGATGGGATGGGATTTCGTATTTAAATTAATTTAATAAGACAATAAAAAAGTGTTGTCTATACTTTCATTTAAATTAATTAAATTAAATTGGAAAATTGCAAGAAACCTGTTCTCATTACATTTCAGGGCTACTGTCAGCCATGCAACCCGGGGCGGTATGATCCGCTCCACAAATCGGGTTGATTTTTTGCATAGAATTTTATTTTAATATATGGAATCGATTTAGGGGTAGGGAAAGCATGATCAAAAGGTTCACTTCGTTCACTGGTACTTACTGCACAGTATGTAATCAATGTTTGATAACTCAAAGGTACAAAATGGTTACATTTAATCATTTGATAGAGCTGAAATTGTGTTATTTGCGTGAAGATTGAAAATAAATTATTTCGGAAAATTTGCTGTTTTTTTTTGTCTGCAATATTCTTGAGCTTCTGGATGAATTAGACCTGAATTTGATCTCATTCATAAGGCCGAGGGCCAATCAAGACAATTTCATAATTCTGTGTTGATTGTCATCGAATATTGCACATTTTTATAATCTCTTTGCATCAAAAAAAGATAAGATGAGAAACAATATGCATGAAAAACGAAGTCAAGTTAAGTTATAGAATCAATGATCTTTATTCGCACAAATTTTTACAAATCTATTATTATATCATACAAATTGATGAAAAGAAATATATTTTACGAGTAGGTTTTATACCAGTTGTGTTCAAACTTTTTCGATCGATAGCCAGAATTTGATTATCTAATACCAAAAAATAGCCAAACTATGACAAATAGAAGGAAATCTCATGACTTTTGAAACACTCAAATACCCATTTCGGGCTATTGACAATTTCAAAATATCCAAAATGGCTAAATAGTCCGAGTTTGAACACCACTGTTTTATACTAAAAATACTTTTTCATAATCGTGAAATTTGAATTCTTACGATTTGTACACAAACATCAGCAGCTCACCATAAATCAGAATGTACTATAAATTCAATTAATACAACAGAATCCGACTTGATTATTCAGACATTTAAGGCAAAAGGCCAATAGTTACTCACCTTGGAAAAGGAGCTCATCGAAATTCGGCCAAAAGTATGATAGGTAAAGCCATACGGCCGTCTGGTGTGGAATGCCTGAACGAAGCAATCGTTGCGTATTTTATACTTTCGATTCGTGTACTTGATTCGAACGATTGCGCTCACATATTTGCGTGCCAGTGACTTGATGCGCTGATTCAACCTGGCCAAAATCAGATGAATCACAAAGATGGTCACAAATTGATGCGCCCAGTCTGCAATCACAAACAGCCGTACAAGCCAATTCAGCTTGCGTATCAACAGAATGCAAAGCAACATTGCATTGAGGGGACCATACACCACGCACAGGGCCATTATAATTTGACCAGCAAATTTGTTGAAACCCAGGGTAACTCGCAGCATTCGAATGTATTCGCGCTTGAATCTGTTCAAATGATCATTCAATTTATGTACATTCACTTGAGAAACAAATGCTCGCAGTTGAGTCAAGTAAATGTGATAGAGCCTAAATACGACAAAGGCCCATGTGGCCAACATTTCATGCGAATAGACGAAGATGTACAGTGTGATGTAGAAGATGGACATTTCAAGTTGTGTTAGTATGATGGTCCATATGGGTGATTCCATTGAGAGCAGTGTTGTTAGGTAGTAGTACTGAATGGACACAATGTACAAATCTAAATATACAAATATTATATATTAGTTCCGTTTCTATATGTTACCGTAAAAAATCGAAATTTGTCATTCCGTCGTTTGCCTATAGGCAAATTAAAGAAAATTTCTTTAAATTTCTTTTTCCACCTTTTGCCTAGGGCAGTCTCAGGAATGACTAGGCATTCCACGTTTTGAAATTTTTATTTTAGGCAAAAGTGAAAATATTTAAACTTTTACCTTGTTTTTGCCTAGTCAAACCATGGAATTACGAATTTCACGTTTGGACGGTGTATGATACCGGCATAGTGCAAAATTTGTCATTCCATATGGTTTGTCTAGGCAAAAGACAAAATAGTTGTAACTTTATAAAGACTTTATATTATTTAGATATTGTATTTCTAAAACATAACCAACTCTTGGAAACTATCAAGTTATTTTATTATCTAACTATACAATACTTGAAAACATTATCAAATGTTAGTCGTAGACATGTTTTAAAGCAAAATGGCAATTTTATCGTAGTTTGTTCACTGAATTTTCACTTTTGCTTAAAATGAGAATTTCAAAAAGTGGAATGCGTAGTCATTCCTGAGACTGGCTAGGCAAAAGGCGGAAAAACAAATTTCAAAAAATCCCATCCCACTTCTATTAAAATTCTGTTGCTCGTATGTCTGTAACGCTGATTGTAGCGTTCAAAAATGGCATTATTGGAAAATTCATAATTGGTGTAACAACAAGTGAAATTTCTCTTTGGGCGTTCTTAGGCTTATGCTATGGTTAGGTTAGGTGGTCTGGTGGGTGATAGGCGTTGTTAAGAGTAGGTTTAGGTTAGGTTAGGTAGTTTGGTTGGTGATGGGCGTTGTTAGGAGTAGGTTTAGGTTAGGTTAGGTGGCCTGTTGTGCGATGGGCGTTTTTAGGTGTATGTTTAGGTTAGGTTATGTGGTCTGGTGGGTGATGGGCGTTGTTAGGTGTAAGTTTAGGTTAGGTTTAGTGGTTTGTTTGGTGTGGTTATTCGTTTATTTTATTTCTTATTCTTAACTTCAATTTTTATTGGGTTAAGCGTAGTGGGGGGCCCGCTTACAGCTTGATGCCAGCGGCTTTGTACAAAGTCCCAAAGGCAAAACTTTAGTTTTGCGGGACTTGTACGAATTTTCTTTAATTTGCCTATGCTAACCACGGAATGGTGAATTTCGCGTTTGAACGGTAACATATACCAGTTTTCTTACCGGCAATAATATTAAATGATTGAAAGGTATTCAACACCAGTGCACAGTACATTCGAATGTAATTGCCAATTGGTTTGCCATGAAAAGTCGACTGCATAAAGAAGTGCTGGTGATTGTTCTTCTTTCGCACCAGCAAGTCATACAGCAGTCTGTTCCACTCGAGATTGTCCTCACTGAAGAAAGCGACATACATGAAGTACACAGACATGCACAGAGTGGCAATCACATCCAAATGTATTTCTGCTGGCAGGTTGAACAGTTGAACGAAATCATTGTTTCTAATGAGCATTTCGAGTGGAGGCATTTCTCGATTGATTTTTTTCAGTCACATACAAATAGGTGAAGTGCACTATCTCATAGAATAGTAGTAAATTGATTAGAACAAATTTGCGATATTTTATTTGGGGCTTGTTGATTTGCTGCAATTTGAAATAGAGCTCAAAGTAATTCTGCATAAAGGACGGGCCTTTGAATGGGATTGGTTGGGTTAGTAAAAGTTCCATTTTTTTATAGTTGGTTAAATTTTGACAATAAATTGTGACAATAAATTTAAAATTAAAAGTTTTTAAAATGTCCTTTTATATATTTTAATATGCCCTTCCTGTAATAAAATATTCATGTCTAAACGAGTCGTTTAATTGTGTTCAAAACGATTTTGCAATATTAATAAGAAATTTAAAAATTATTAAAATTTTAAATTTACCAAGAATAGAATTCTAGAATATACTGCCAATTTATTATTATATTTTAAATGCAAAAATTAAATTCCCAGAAAAAAATTCGAACTTTACGTAAATGGGAAGACTATTAAATTTTAATTTTAATTTCGTACAAGTCCCAGAGGCAAAACTAACGTTGCTGCAAGCTGCCAACGGCACCCCCCCCACCTCACTCAACTCACCATCTCATCACCTTAGGAACAAAGACAACCAACCACCTATCCAACTAACCAAACCTAAACCTAACGACGCCAAACCCCCACCTAACCTAATCCAAAACCCATTCTAACACGGCACATAACCTAACCCAAAACCCATCCTTACACGGCACCTAACCTAACCCAAAACCCATCCTTACACGGCACCTAACCTAACCTAAACCTACACCTAACGACGTCCAACATCCACGAAACCAACTAACCTAAACCCTTACACAAAACCAAAAAACTATCCACTCGCCAAAGAACATAACCAAACACATAACCAAACTCAAATACCAAACCCATAAACAAACAACACCCCACATAACCCGCCAAAATGCATAGAAACTCCAAAATTCGAAATTTCAATTGTTGAACAAATTTAACAAATTGATGACATTGTTGTACGCAACAAACAGCGTGACAGACAGACATCCGTGCACGAGAATTTTAATAGAAGTGGGATGGGATATGCCCTTCTTGTAATAAAATATTCATGTCTAACGAGTCGTTTAATTGTGTTCAAAACGATTTTGCAATATTAATAAGAAATTTAAAAATTATGAAAATTTTAATTTTACCAAGAACTAGTTAATTCTCTTTAAAATTAACTAAAATTCTAAAATATTTTGCCAATTTATTATTTTATTTTAAATGCAAAAATTAAATTCACAGAAAAAAAATTTGAACTTTACGTAAATGGGAAGACTATTGAATAATTAAAATCCTCCAATTAAATCTCTATTATTAACAGAAGGCATAAATTGAAGATGCATTAAAATGGCCATTCGATTTTAGTTATATCACATGTCAACAACAATTCCATTTGTTAACGATCTTAACACCAAATGTTAGATGTCAACGATGTCAATATTGCAATTAGGTTACAGTAGTACTCTGATTATTGTTTGCTCGTTCAGTAATCTCAATAGGTATTCAGACCATTTAGCTGGCTTCTCTCGATCTATAATAGTAGCGGCCCGATTCCAACATCCTCGCGTATGTTGTAGTTCGCCAACTTGCGCACCCCACACTTTCCAGAGACTCATGAACGAAATCTTGGCGCATCTACCGTTTGCGGAGTGCTACCTCGAGAGATGAAAGTTGAATGTTCTACAATGGGTGAGACGAGGGGTTATTTTCTAACGTAACTAGCTTGCAAAAGTTTAGAAACAAAAAAAAGATTACGCCTTACCCTTGTAGAACTCGCCAGACTCAGACCAATGAGTTTTATCCTGCGAGACAATCCGCGCCTTTTTGTGGTACAAACATGGCATACTACCAACATACTAACTGCAGTCCATAGACTCATCTTTGTTGAAAAGGTAAAATGTTACCTTGGTCCCCCTTGGCGAAGTGAATCCTAATTTAATTTTGAGTAGAAACGCCAGTGCCTCGACCCTAGGGGATATCCTTATTTAAAAAGTAACTATTTTCACGAACTTGAGTGAACCCCCCTAGTTAAGGTTGTTCTTCTCAGAAGTCGAAGGACAAGTCTTGGCACATTTTGGCAACATGTTTGCGTTTCGAGGTTTTGTGACTTGGCTGCCATTAAAATTTGCCATTATGAATGGAAAATTTTATTTCAATTTACCAACAACTGCACCTTACATTGAAATTTGTTGTATTTGTTCGGACAACAAGCCGATCCAGCTGCTACAAGATTTGATCGATTCGTATTCAAATGCAACTCAATTTACCCGTTTGCGCCTGTTGGGACATTTATGTTTTAATATATATTTTAACAAGTCAACCCAAACCCTCCGCGCTCGCTTCGTTGCACTCCGCTCACTGCTCCGGGTTTGCCGTTGACTTGTTAAAAAACCCGCCCTTGGCGGGTTTACCCCCACCCCCACACCCACCCCACTCCATTACTCCATCTATGGAGTGAATGAAAAGTCTTGTTTATTGGGAAAAATAAGAATTTGAAGTGTGTGATGCATTAAAATGGTTGTGTTTGGTTACAAATGATGTGAATGCATGTTGAAGGAATAGAACGTGTTACCAAGTTGTTACTGTTTGTGAAAAAGTCAATTATGCGCATTATTCTTCCATGTGGTGTTTGAAGAATAATTTATCTGAATTAACCAATGCCGATTTGTAGACCACATTCTAAATGCGACCACCAAGAAATACGCGCAAATGGGATGGGTTTTTCACACGACTGAGAGCAACATAGCATTGACTTTGCGAAAATCCCTGATTTTCAGGTATATACCCACATCAGTAAATGTTTGTCCTTGAGCGTACTTGATTGTACTTGAAAAACTTAGTTTAACTGGAAATTGCACTCGACGCAGCACGCAAGGTAAGCCTAAGTTCGTTGCTTTGGCCATGATTTGAATGTGTGGAATAAAGACTTGCTGATCATTGAAGTGTCCATGTGCAATTTGCCAAAGCAAAATGTGACGTCTTTTTTGGTCACCAAGATCCTCAACAAATAATCGAATTCAATTTATCTAATTTGCGCAAAAATATCACTATACATTTTTTTAAATTGAATGATATGGCGTGGATATCCACTGGGAGTTAAGCTATTGATATACTCCATCATAAAACCCACAAATTCGTCTGTGTCCTGTCTTGTATCACTAACAAATGAATCTACACTCGCGAACTCTCAATCAATTCCCGTTTGCTGTTCGAGGACAATGTCGTTCAAATGCATCATCGTAGATGGTAGTCAGAATGATCTTATATTCAAGATTTCTATAGTTGGGATAGATCAAATTGATGAGCTCTTCTTTACTGGTAACCGAAAATCTTTCTGGTAATTTATGATAATGAGTTGGAATAGGTTTGATTCCATTCCCGATGCGAAGAAGCCAATTGTGATTATCATGATTTTATCGTTTTAAGTCACAGTTCGCATGTTTGTGATCAATGACATTTGGTCAAAAAGTAACCACAACGGACAACTGACTACAGACTCATTCACTATGTCACCCTCAGTACCTAGCGGCAGTATAGGCAACACCTGACGAAAGTCACTACAAATCACATTTGGTCAAATCGGCCAAGAGAGAATCAGCGGCTATCAAGGCACGCCCACGCCCATGCTACACAGGGCATAAATAGCTCAAATAGAATGCCATTTCGTCGATAAACACGATTTCCTTATTCCAGTGTAAAGCTGAGGACATAAACTTGAATTGGAAAAGTTTCCGGAAAAGTCGAGAAATTTCCCGGAAACATTGATTTTTCAAAACGTATTTGGGAAAGTTCCCGAAAGTTTTTGAAAAATATTTCCCGAAACTTCCCCATGGGTCAAGGGTCATGCAATGTCTGTTTAACTTCTACAGTGGAACTCTTCTTCTCCTACCTCTACTGTACATTACCATCACCAACGACGACGACGACGACGACGACGACCACTTTTTTCATCTTTACTTTAATATAATGGAGATTGGTATTGTCTCCTATCTCAAATCTTGAGTTTAAAAAGTTGTGCAATTTATTCCAGTTGTCAGGCGTTTTGGCGGAGTTTCTTGAACAACAAACACAAAAGTCAGAAGTCCTTGCCTTGCTCAGAGACTCAAAAATAAAGCCAAACATGAGAATGTTATTGCATTTTGAACCTCATCTGTAATGGGCATTCACGCAAGCATTCCCACTATATACAACGAGTCTCTCTCGTAAGCACCAATACTGTACTTGCACAAAGTGACAATCATTAACGTACCGAAAATGAATTTAAATACAATTTTGCTATTTTTTGCCACACAATATGTACTTTTGTATGAGATGAGTGTGTGCAATATAAATTGTGCATGCATTCGTGAATGCCCATTACATTTGAAGTTCACAATGCATAAACAACCAGGTATATGGCTTTTTAATTATCTAACATTGTGAGCAAGCGCGAGGCGAAACCTTTTATGAAAGATCTTTGCACTATGCTAGACTAGATAGCCAGACAGATTCCATGATTCCTTGAATTGGGAAAATAATATCGTTGAGCGAATTCAAAAAGGGACACAAATTTTGAAATTGCTATCGGGCAAAGCACGATGCCCTATCGCAATATACAAAAATTTGTGCGTCTCGGTAGTTTATGAAGGTTTTTTGAAGGAATTTTTTTATAAAGTTAACGGACATCACTGACAAGGAGAGTCTTTGGAACCTTGTTCACAATAACATAGTTAACGTTATTCAATCGGGTACAATCACTACATGAACGAAATAAACTGGACAGGAGAAAGCAGAACACAATAATACTGTGTTAAATGAATTGTTTAAAAAACCCGAGTTCAGTGTACCATATGCATTACATCATCAGAACACAAGTTTTCATTGTATTGTAAACTTTTGTAGTATGGTAGTAATACTTGTGTAGTCGGGGGTGCTTCCCTCTCAATCAAACCTCTTCCAATTTATAAATTATGGAAGGTTTCTAAGTTAGCGAGTTATAAATTACAGAGAGTTGACTGTAGGTGTATAGTTTACACTGTATACAATACATCCTAAAGGACAAAAGTGAAATTGCTGGATAACTTGCTAAAATTGTTGAAAAATTGTAAGTTATTTTTACAAATTTGCTGACCAGATCCCCAAACTCATTTGTGAATATTCACTGGGTAAAATTGTACAATAAGATTCAATTCAAGATTAATAATTATTTATATATCTTTACATTAATTAGCAATTTAAATTATTCAAAATATAATTATTTAAAAATTTCCGTGCAAATATTTAATCTATTGAAAAAATCCTCCTATTTGACGTAAAGTTTTTGGTTTAAAATCAAGTTTAGTCTTTTCGAAAATTGAGATTGACAAAGTTGAGAATTTCCTTATTGGTCGCTTCTAGCGCCACCTTCTGCTTCAAAGTGCAAGTCAATGTTTTTTTACATGTCAGTTTACTTTAGTTCCACGCAACTCCACTTGTATACTTAGCGGTCATTGTCATTGTCACTGTTTTGATTGTGTGAACAAAACTTAAGGCAGGACGCGGCGCATTTTCAGTAAAAATAGCTTCCAGTCAAAACAGTGGGGAAAAGTGGTAATATTTGGGTGCACTTTTCTCCTACATTTCTCAACCGATTTTGGAGTATTATAGCTTTAATTAAAAGTAAATGTATAGACTATAAATTTATCTAGAAAAATTTTAACTATTTAATGACATTATTACTAAACATGCAAAAAATTGAAAAAATTTGATTATTACTTTGGACTTAACTCAAGACGGATAGACATTTAAACCCATTTATTTTTCTAGATAAATTTAATGTCTATGCATTTTCCTTTAACCCTTTCCATGCCATAAATCACATGCCTCTAGCGGTCGCATTTTTGAGTCTAGCGACTTGAAATTTTAGGACAGTACTCCTTGGGAGTGGGAAATTTGGGGAAGGATAGTGAAGTGTTCCAATTAGAACACTTAGGACAAAATGTTTTTTTATTAGCGATCTGAGTAGATAGATCGATTCTACTCGCTTAGCTGCGAATTTTGATATATAACATGCCCAAGAAAAAAAATTTGACCCCATTTGAATCCAGGTTTCAAGATCCAAGTAACCAGAAAAATATATTTTTCAACTAATTTGACATCAAAATCGGATTCTACGGAAAAAATCATGCGGAATAGACCCCTCAACCATAAAAATAAATACAAGCAAAGCAGAGATACGCATTCTCAAAAAATGTCTATTTGAGACCCGGGATGTCTGTCCGTCCGCTCTAGGGCTAGAATAAATTTTCATTTTGATTATGTTCCCGAGCATGGATTTTGATATAATCGGTACCATTTTCTTCAGGAGTGTGAGTAGAATGCAATAGTCTTATCGGTTGGTTTTAAAAATAGATTTCCTGGAACCGGGCCCTAGGCCCTGGACCAAAGTCAAACAAATGGCCAAAATAGTACATCAAAACGTCAGAAATGGAATCTACTCATAATTCTGAGCATTTTGATATATAACTTGACTACATTAATCATCAATTTAAGAAAAAATAATTGGGACCTAGAATGGACGGACAGACATCCCGGGCCCAAAATAGACACTTTTTGAGAATGAGTATCTTTGCTTTGCTTGTATTTATTTTTATAATTGAGGGGTCTATTCCGCATGATTTTTTCCGTAGAATCTGTTTTTGATGCCAAATTAGTTCCAAAGTGGCATTATCTGGTACATAGTTCCTGGATTCTTAAGTTCCAAAATGTTTACCATAGCAAATTATATATCAAAATGCTCAGAGAAGCGAGTAGAATCGATCTAGCTACTCAGATTGCCAATAAAACCACATTTTGTCCTAAGTGTTCCAATTGGAACACTTCACTATCCTTCCCCAAATTTCCCACTCCCGAGGGGTACTGTCCTAAAATTTCAAGTCTCTAGACTCAAAAATGCGACCGCTAGAGGCATGTGATTTATGGCATGGAAAGGGTTAATAAAAGCAATGCCCAGTGGGTCAATTGTGGGCGGACAGGAGAAGGATGGCACTCCGCTGTACATTGGCCGGGCGGTGCACGATGGCTCGGTTTGTGTGGGCAAGATCAATCCCAACTTGCGAACACTTTACTATCCAATGCATCAGGAGCATGCTACACAGTCGTTTGAGGTGCTGGTGGTACAGTCGTTCAGAACTTGTGCTTATTAAGTTTTTTATTAATAAATGGTTGGGGTGACCCTTTTTAAGATATAATTCGGCTTTTTCTACAAATTACTTCGAATAGGCCAATTGACAAACAAACGGTCACATTCACTTGAAGATCATCACACGCCAAATGGTATTTTCATTAGTGAGCTCAGCAAGGAATTTTACAAACGATCTATATGAATCACTCAAGAGTGGTAGCCTACTAGTGGCTGATGAATCTACATTCTGTGGATAAAGTTTGGCCAAATGTTTCTGAGATTTTTTCACATTTTTAATATTTTTACTAGATTATAAAATACATTGATCCTGGTAAAATTGTAACTAAACGTGAAAACTAATATCAATGTTGCACCAAATCTTAAAAATTTAAAAATCTAAAAATCTAAAAATCTAAAATTTTTTATCATTGATGAATCATCAGGAGCCTCGACCCTTAATAGTCTACCGCTCTCTTCTAATAGAACCAATTGGTTCGAATATTGTGTTTCGACTGAGTAAGAATGCGATGAAGCACCGTACTCAAGTCGAGCTCTTCCTGGTAAAGTCGTCGCACAAGACACCAAAAAGAATTCCTATCAGTTTGGGCCAACTTTTCCACCTGATCCAGTCCCTCCAGCATGGCCATAATCTGACTCATCTTGAAGGACTTGTGTCGAATCACGAGTTGGTCCGCATATTTGTCACCACCACCGCTAATATGCAGCTGCCACATGACAATCTCAGCACGTCGTAGAATTTCATTGCCAATACTGAGCAGATTCGATCGCACTGAAAGCATGTTTGATGGATCTTCGTTGGGTTTCATTGGACGGCCTGTACATTTTAGGAAAAAAATGTTATTAAAAATCCACGTTAAAATTACAAAATTACAATTCAAACTTCCAAACAAGAGCGCAACCAAAACGATGATTGTATGAAATTTCATTTTTTTCAAACGTGTAAAAAGTTCATATTAAAAATCAGAATCACAAAACACAAGTTTCAGTTTCGTTCAGGAGAGAATCGCAATTGTGTGGCTTGAACACAAAAGTCCAACTGACAGTGTTGTTGTTGACATTTCGTGTGAATTGAATCACCAATTGTCATGGAAACAATCTTAATGTTTGCTCTCAGGGAATCACTCAAAATATACATAGTTCATATTCGGTTCTTAAGTTATCGATTTTGAAATTAAGAAATCCCACGCATAAGTATATTTAGATCATCTTTAGTTCAAATTTCGCTCAAAATTGAAACTACTCATTTTTTACTGGAACCTCTTCGAGGAGTATTTTTAGAAGCAAACCCTAACCAAAAAAATTAACCCAATCCTGTGGAGATTTGGCATCAAAATATTCAGAATACGTAACGTCATTTGTGATCAGTTTTCTTAGGAGCAAAGCGTCCATTTCACTGTTCTTTCGATTTTACCCAATACTAAATTGAAATTTTTTATTAATTTAGAGGTGATACTACCCACCACAACGGAAGGCAGCAAAAGTAGCGATTGCAATGCAGTAAATGAGTAAAAGCTCATCAAATTAGGAAAACGTTACATTTTGCATTCTTTTTTTTCGGCCACAAATCATATTTCTAATCCCCTATCAAAGATTTACATTGTCCCTGCTTTAATGTGACAGTTCAGATCAACAGAATCATTGAGATGCACAAAAGGACAAAATAAGTGTAGTCAAGTTTGTCAAGTGCAAACCAAACAAAAGTGCATAAGCGATAATTGAACATTATTGTTTCTCACATGTCTCACGCCCAATAAAACTGTGAACGTATAATGTCCTGTCATAAATTTTACTTGTGTGATTACAGTGGAGATCTAACAAAACACAACCCAGTATATTGAAATTCAGTTTCACTTATTAATTTTAATTTTGCTTAATGCGTAAGTTTGCTTAAGTAAGTTTATTTAATTTTTTGATTAATTATTTATCTTATTATTCAAAGACAAACGAGCAAGTCCACTTATTATAAGCGTGTTCATATGAATATGGGTCACTTTGGACTGGCTTATGGTTTCGACATGACGTGAACATGGATTCCTTTGGAGTTTAATATTTTAATTGTTAATATTTGATTTTAATAGTTGATTGTCAATTTTAGTCTTTTCAATTGGATGGTTTACTGCAGAACTGTCCAATCGAAAAGACTAAAATATGTATCATCTACTCGTTTCAATGAGTGATTGATTGTAAAAATCCAATACAATAAAAAATAAACTTTGTTTAAGATAAAATCATTTTGATAATCAATACTAAAAGGAGTAAATTTATTTCAATTAAGTATGCTTTTAGTTTATAATGGTAAAAATAATAAATGAAATGGTTCTGAGTACATGCACCGAACTAAATGTTCAGTATCACCAGTGATGAAAACAACTCGTGGAGTTTAAAAAATCAAAATGCTATTGCGCCGTCGTCTATATGGCTGCGGACGTCAACGGACTAACCTTTCAAAGACTTGCAATCTAAGGTTCTTATTATAAACGACAACCGGGCCTAGAGTCTAGATCTAGACCTAGGTCCTATGACAATTTATCATTTTTAAACAAATTGCAGATATATTTGTTGTTGGAAAAGGAGATTTGTGCGACCCTTGAGTCACCATTCGAATGTCGAATGTTCGACTAACATGTCTCAACAGAGAACTCTGTTTGTGCTCATATATCGCAGCACTTGCTCTGTCCGTAGTTGTACTGATTTAGTTCTTGTTCTCTAATAAAGAACCTTTTACTTTCTCTTGTGTCTCCTTGTGTGTTCTTCGTGGCCGAGTTAACCGCTTGTACTCCCCGAAGACCTGTGTTCTGCTCTTGTGGCCGAGTTACCCTTTGGACTTCCACAAGACCTATTTGCTCCAACATTTGTTTACAGTGCGGAGACCGTGGACCACTCGGTCCACTGGTGGACTTCCAAAATTTTTCTAATGTCCACCGAGTGGACCTCACTGAAATCTATGAGATTAATGTTTTAAATACACAAATGACCCATCATGTCTTCCATTTACAATAAAACTCAATCATTTAGTAAATTCATTGAACATTTTACTCTATTGAAATGTGTCCAATTTTGCTTGTGGATTTAGGCTGATGGACCTGGTCACACAGTTTTCTGCCTAGAAAAATGTTTGAGTTGGTAGATCATATACTGAATTGGATTGAAGAACCTTACCCCACAGTTGGTGGAACGGGAAGTGTCCTCAGTTGAGTTTGGGAGTCTTATGCTAACAATTAAAGAAACTCAACCAATTATATGTTCGAATTAATAACACGACTGTAAGTCCCCAATTTGATCATAGAATTAACGTCGACTTTGATAATTGATAATCAAGTCTTACTATTTGAAACATTGCATAAATCTATATAAAAGTGGAATATTAAGAAATTTTAGCAACCACAAATTTATGGATAAGGTCTATCAACCAAATTATGATCCGCAAACATAATTGGGGACACATCCCGTTTCACCAACTGTTGGATAAGGACTATCAATCCAAAAATGACATCTTGTTAGCTTTTAATAGCATTGAATCAAAAAAAAGTTTATTTGTGAAAATATAAAAGGGTACCCCCTTCTATAGTATTGGGTGGACTTTTAGGGGTATGGAGGTCCACTCTAGTGGGTCTTGAATTCAAAACTCTCCGCATCTCTGGTTTACATATTTAATTTAGAGAATATTCTTATTCGATTGAATTAAAAAATTACTCTCCTTTGTTTATGGCAAACTAGCAAACCCACTAACAGAGCACTTTTGCACAAAATTGACCTTTACTTTAGTAGAATGTTTATTTCCATCCTTTCAGATAAGATATGATATTGGTTCTTATGAACTAGTATGCTTGTTTAATCTGTATCTTTTGTTTCTGTATCAGCTTGAGTTCTTTTAACGTTCAAAAAATGTTATTTTCTTTCCCCCCGCTCCCTATCAGGTGAGTGACAAGAGGGAGACATTTGATAAAGATAGGAGGCAGCAGTGATCTAAATGCACAAAGATGCTCGAGATAAGTATTTTGACACACAAGGATTTTGACCAACACAGAACAACAAATCTTAAACCCAAGCCTGACTGAACAGTTTTGAACGTTGACGTGTTTTTTGATAATATTTGAATGAGAAGCAGACTTCAACTGAAATCACAGTCAGATATCACGGATGTGAATGTGCTAACACAATGCGAAATATTATCACAAAACTTGTTTTATGGCACATTCAAACGATTTCAATTTGACTTTTATTATTACTGTTTCCATTCTTACTTATACTCGTACTACTGTCTCACAGTCTCATCATTACCGGTTGATCTCGACAACAAGTAAAGTAATAAAGTCAATTTAATGTATAACAGTACAAATACATTTCTATCTTCGTATTAGTATATAAATTAAAAATGTGTTAATTTTGGGATCATCTCTACAACATTGCAGATAAATTTGCAAAAATCTGAAATCTCCAATCGAATAAAATGAAACTTTTGGTACTGCTGTGTGTGGCCGGTTTGGCCCTTGCTGGTCCCCTCCAGAAGCACAATCGTTTCAACGTTGAACTCGGTAGAATTGGTGAAAGTTTCATTGTAGGCGGCACGACTGCAGCAGCTGGTTCAGCGCCCTGGCAAATTTCGCTTCAACGAACAAGTCACTCGTGTGGTGGCTCCATCATTGGAGCCGAATGGATCGTCACTGCTGCTCACTGTGTCTCTGGGTAAATTTGGATTTTGGTTTCTATTTCAAATTCAGCACATACTTTCTTACAGAGTAGCTGCCAGCTCTTTGAACATTCGTTACAACTCGCTCACCCACAACAGTGGAGGCCAAACTGTGGGCATCTCGAACGTTTTCTCACATGAGAACTACGACAGCTGGACCATCGACAATGACATTGCTCTGCTCAAGACTGCCGCTCCATTGACACTTGGAACCACCAATGCTGGTACCATTGCACTGCCCGTTCAAGGAACTGATGTCACCTCTGGTTCCGTGACTGTTACTGGTTGGGGCTATTTGACTGAAGGCTCGGGATCTCTTCCTGCTAATCTACAGACTGTGACAGTACCTATTGTTGATCGTGCAACCTGTAACTCTGCTTATGGCTCTGGATCAATCACCGCAAACATGTTCTGTGCTGGAGAGTTGGGTGTTGGCGGTAAGGATGCCTGTCAAGGTGATTCGGGTGGACCTGTTGTGCAGAACAATGTTCTGGTTGGAGCTGTTTCGTGGGGTTCAGGCTGTGCCCGACCAAATTATCCAGGTGTGTACACTCTGGTGAATAACTATGTTGACTGGATCAAGTCCAAGGGTTTCACTGGTTAATGGAATGTAGCACAATTAATGTATAGAAACTTTTGTAATTTTATTAATCGTCCCTTTTTCTTAAATTTTTAAATTCTAAAATACATTGACAAATAAACTTTTTAGAGATACATTTCAAGTCCCGAGATTAATTTCTGTCGTTTCAATCAAGATGTAGAGATCCTTGGTTGGAGTTCAATAGAGAACACATTGTACAATGTACACTATGCAGCACATGCCCTCTTCTAATTAGTTTGACGCATTGATCTGGAAACTGATATTCCAATGTTACGACTTCCGGTGTAGAGTGATATACTCTGTAATTAATTGTCTTTTAAAATTAATATTTTTGCTTTAAATTTACTGTAACACGCAATTCTTGAATGAAAATTAATTATTCTGAAAATTATTACTTTCATTATTCATATCATATCTACTTACCTCTAAAATAAATAAAATAAATACTCGATTGCTGCTCACTGCCGAAGGAACATGTCTTGAGTTTCTTGTCTTTCCACGGTTCTTTTTCTTGCTTACGCTTTTTGCAAGTTTTTTTTATTATTCGTTTGATTTCCGTTTTGACAAGTTTATCTCATTCACCCAATTCTGTGGGACACAGTGGGAATCACGATTCGTGTACCAGTGAGTAACACTACGCTATTCCCCTGTTTGCCTGTGTGCAATCACTTTTGGTTATTATACTATGTGTCACCACTCGTTGATTCATCACCTGAATCTAGTGTTTGTAAATACCCGCCTTTTTCACTACCCGGGTATCGGGTACCCGCCAGTTTTTTACTACGGGTACCCGGGTATTACCCGGGTAATGCAAAATTTTTAAACCCCCCATTATTTATCATTTTTAATGTTTATAAGAAAGAATAATACTAAATATCCATATCTGCTAATATAATTTATAAGTTTTCATGGAATTAAGTTTTATTTATAATAAATTTAAACATTACATATCAAATTTTAAGAATTCAATTTAAGCTCGCCCCCGTACTACCATAGAGATTCATATAAATCGAGTATTACAAAGTAATTCACAAAGTGTTTAAAAGTTTCACAAAACAGGAATGTCCAATTTGACCTTCTTTGATTTACTTGAATAAGGATCTTCTTTTTGGGCCTTTTTGATGAAGTAGTACTTCAGAACAACAAGTGCATTAAGCAATTCATTGCCTGTCTTGTTTCGGACTTTGGTGAGAAATATGCTTGAAACGGAGAAAGTTTGCTCACACGGAGTCGAAGTAGGGTCGATAGTTGCCAACGAATTGTACAGATTCTGCAGTTTAGGAGTCAATTCCCGAAAAGATTCCATCTGCTGGAAATCGTTTGAAATGTCGTCTTTAGGAACAATTTCTGGAATTTCAAATTCCGAATCAATGTATGACTGAAGATCACAACTAATTCCTACATTATTCAAACTAACTTCTTCGTTTTCCGATTCACTTGCAGCATCAAATTCGACTTCCAATTCATCTTTTTCATCTTGACCAAAGAGTCGCTGATAAAGAGTTCGAGCAGTTTTGATCACCCTTGATCGAGATGAATATTCCAATTCATCGGTCGGCTTTGCTAAAGCGTCGAAAGAGCGAGCGTGTAAAACCTTAAGCAAAGATACAAGATCTTGCCTTCGTCGGGGCAGCATATTATCAATAAGCGATTGGCTCAATTGGCGACTCAAATCCGAATTTACCATTCGCAAACGATCAAAAACATACTTCATGGTAGCATCTGCAATTAACAAATTGGATTTATGGCTACTAAGTGTCACAATCGCCTGTTCAAGTGGCTGTAAGCAATCGACAATTGTTTGCAAATTGTCAAACAGTTCATGGCTATAGTCCAGTCGGCCGACCCCAAATTGAATGGCGTACTTAATGAGGTATGGTTTCAGAAGTAAAAGTCTGTTGTACATTTTCACAATTGAGTTCCATCGATGTTTCACATCAAGAAGGCATTTAAGTTTCTTTCCTTCTCCATCTTGGACAAACTCTTGTAAAACATCGTTTCTAACAGGCGACACTCGAAAGAATTTTGCCAATTTCCTTGCTTCTTTCAATGTCTCCATTAGGCTCGGTACAAGAACAAGGTCGTTACATTCTTCAGAAGGTTCCATTTCAAAATATGCTTCCATTGAGCCAAAAATCTTATTGTTGTTTCGAGGATCAAATTCCTCATTTTCTTGATCATCCATATCATCGTCTGAATAATCGTTATCAGAATCCTCGTAATCAGTATCCTCGCTGGGAGTAGATGAGTTTGAATACAACACTTTCGCAACTCCGAGATGCATTCCGTGATTCAAACAAACCTGACTCTCAGGTTTTGAAAGTTTGCCGAACTTGATCATCATCGGTGCACCATCATGACTTGAGCTAACAATGTCTGAGTCAAAGTCCAGGCCATAGATTGAAAGTTTCTCTTCAACGCATTTGACATAATCCTCAGCTTTGATGGAACCTTTGATTGAGTGAAGTCCCAACTTCCACGATTCGTTTTTTGTCCGCAAAGTTACTCCAAGCATTCGGGAATTTCCAAGTGTATTAGTCCATTCGTCAGTTGTTATCGAAAACTTTTGTTGCTTTGACTTGAGATTGTTGAATGTTTCTTTGTATTCATCGATAACTTGTTCATGAAAAGCAAGAAGTAATTTTTTGATCGAGTGTTCAGACTTAGGTAGATAGTGTCCATGACTTGTCGCTTGTTCACGAACAGCGCTAGATCTCGCAATTGCTGATAAAGACATGCCATCCACAGCAGCAGCACGTGCAACAATTTCTGGTAATGACAACTTATTCCGCTTGCCAAATTGAATAGTCGTTTGCTTCATACCGCTTCCTTCAAGTGGTCGTTTAGTAGATTTAAGTTCAATCTTATGCACCATTCGCAGATGTTTGATACAGTTACTGGTACATCCACCATCGACACTCAATTCTTGTCTACATTCTCCCATCAAGCCATTTCCTTTGTCCACTTTCACCAAACATTTGCCCCAGTGCTGATTGCCTCTAGAAATCTTACGGCAATTATTCCACACATCAGACATCTGTAAATCAAAACAAATTAGAAATCAAAATTACACAAGAAAGTATTTGTACCTTTACAGAAAAGTAACAACAAATCAAAACAGTATATTTAGCAATAGAACAAACAAGTGAATTAAGGTTATACACAAGAATGCCAAAGCGAATGAAAACGTAAACAAAACGTGTGCCACAGGGCCACATGGGAAAGTAAATAGTCGCGTATTCAGAAAATTAAGTGGTGGGTAGCAGGGCACATAATTGAAATACTAATAGACAAATCATCCACGTAGACAGATTGATTTTTACCAAACTAGGGTCGTATTGCCCTAATTGTTAATTTAAAGATACTGTTGGGGTTTTATTTGACTAATTTGTATCGTGTAAGTTTGTGTAAATACAATAAAGTGTTCAAAATTGTAAAAAATATTTAAATTTTAATATTAAAAAAATGTTCAAATTACCCGGGTAATTGTACCTCAAGAACCGGGTAACGGGTAATTGAAAATTAGGCGGGTACCCGGGTATCCGGGACGGGTACTGTACCCGGGTACAAACACTACCTGAATCAATGCCTACTACCACAACGCAACCGCACCTATCGTCTCCTCAACCACTTCAAGAATCGCCCAAATTCAAGCCACCAAGCTCTTCTATTTGTCACACACCAACCATCACCAGCCACAAAAAACCCCTCCCGCCCGCCCCAAGTCCTCACTATTTCCACTTCACTGTTCAACACAACTCAAATCAACCATTCGCAAATTTCGTTCTCCTGTCCTCCTGAATTTTTTCTGTTCTGCTGATGTATTTACGAAGAAAGAAACAATTGGTACCCCCATTCCTTTTAACCCACTATCCCTTTCCCCGTCTTACCGATCCTGTCATTTCACATTATATTAGAATTGCTTTCAGTCTTGTTTATAGTATTTATAGGACGAATACTCGTTTGCATTTATCAGTTTTAATTTGTAGATGTATCGATCAATTTGAGTATTTTTATGACTTTCGGTCCATACTGTTTAGTCATTTGGACTTGATTATATAATGTTTTGTTTGGATTATTTGATTTACAGATATTTTGATCAATTTGAGTCTTTACATGACTCCCGGTCCATTTTGATTAGTCATTTGGACTAGAGAAGGTCGCCGCTCATACGCGCTCGCTCATACTCGCTCACTCATACTCATGAAAGCTCATGAAAGCTCATACCAATGATTTGACTGAAAAGACTTGCACCGTGCAAACACAAATTGTGGTGATTTTTGGACTTGGGGGTTATGGACTATCCCGAGGGTTGCGAATCGACTGGTGGTGGTGAATTTGGGATTGGAGCACCCTAAAACCCAAAATGGTGACTGGAGATGGTGATTTTTGAACTTGGGGGTTATGGACTATCCCGAGGGTTGCGAATCGACTGGTGGTGGTGAATTTGGGATTGGAGCACCCTAAAACCCAAAATGGTGACTGGAGATGGTGATTTTTGAACTTGGGGGTTATGGACTATCCCGAGGGTTGCGAATCGATTAGTGGTGGTGAATTTGGGATTGGAGCACCCTAAAACCCAAAATGGAGACTGGAGATAGTGATTTTTTAACTTGGGGGGTTATGGACTATTCCGAGGGTTGCGAAACCAGTGGTGATGATGGAATTTGGGTTGGGAAACCATGGAACCCAAAATGGAGATTTGGGTGCATAACCCAAATGGAGATTCGACTTTATATTCCAAATGGTGGTTCGGGATTATCCAACAAATGGTGGTTCGTGCTCATATCCCAAATGGAGATTCGGGTTTATCCACAATTGGTGGCTCTGGATTATCCCACAATTGGTGGTTCGGGATTATCCCACAAATGGTGGTTCGGGCTCAAATCTGAAATAGAGATTCGGGTTTATCCACAATTGGTGGCTTTAAATTATCCCACAATTTGTGGTTCGGGATTATATCCCAAATGAAGATTCGGGATTATCCACAATTGGTGGTTCGGGCTTTGGAAAATTGGCAAATTTAGAAATAGGTTCCATCAACCCATTATGAGTTATAAACCAGCAACCCAATTGGGGGATAATCCCGAATCTCCATTTGGGATATGAGCCCGAACCACCATTTGTGGGATAATCCCGAACCACCAATTATGGGATAATCCAGAGCCACCAATTGTGGATAAACCCGAATCTCCATTTGGGATAAGAACCCGAACCACCATTTGGGGAATATTCCCAAACCTCCAATTATGGATAATCCCGAATCTCCATTTGGGATATGAACCCGAACCACCATTTGTGGGATAATCCCGAACCACCAATTATGGATAATCCCGAATCTCCATTTGGGATATGAACCCGAACCACCATTTGTGGGATAATCCCGAACCTTCAATTTTGGATAATCCCGAATCTCCATTTGGGATATGAGCCCGAACCACCAATTGTGGGATAATCCAGAGCCACCAATTATGGATAATCCCGAATCTCCATTTGGGATATGAACCCGAACCACCATTTGTGGGATAATCCCGAACCTCCAATTATGGATAATCCCGAATCTCCATTTGGGATATGAGCCCGAACCACCATTTGTGGGATAATCCCGAACCACCAATTGTGGGATAATCCAGAGCCACCAATTGTGGATAAACCCGAATCTCCATTTGGGATAAGAACCCGAACCACCATTTGGGGAATATTCCCAAACCTCCAATTATGGATAATCCCGAATCTCCATTTGGGATATGAACCCGAACCACCATTTGTGGGATAATCCCGAACCACCAATTATGGATAATCCCGAATCTCCATTTGGGATATGAACCCGAACCACCATTTGTGGGATAATCCCGAACCTTCAATTTTGGATAATCCCGAATCTCCATTTGGGATATGAGCCCGAACCACCAATTGTGGGATAATCCCGAACCACCAATTATGGATAATCCCGAATCTCCATTTGGGATATGAGCCCGAACCACCATTTGTGGGATAATCCCGAACCTCCAATTATGGATAATCCCGAATCTCCATTTGGGATATGAGCCCGAACCACCATTTGTGGGATAATCCCGAACCACCAATTGTGGGATAATCCAGAGCCACCAATTGTGAATAAACCCGAATCTCCATTTGGGATATGAGCCCGAACCACCATTTGTGGGATAATCCCGAACCTCCAATTATGGATAATCCCGAATCTCCATTTGGGATATGAGCCCGAACCACCATTTGTGGGATAATCCAGAGCCACCAATTGTGGATAAACCCGAATCTCCATTTGGGATATGAGCACAAACCACTATTTTGGGTTCCATGGTTTCCCAATCCAAATTCCATCATCACCACAAGATTCACCACCCTCGGGATAGTCAATAACCATCAACTCCCAAAATCACCATCACCAGTCACCATTTTGGGTTTTAGGGTTCTCCAATCCCAAATCCAGCACCACCACAAGATTCACCACCCTCGGGATAGTCAATAACCATCAACTCCCAAAATCACCATCACCAGTCACCATTTTTGGGTTTTAAGGTTCTCCAATCCCAAATCCAGCACCACCACAAGATTCACCACCCTCGGGATAGTCAATAACCATCAACTCCCAAAATCACCATCACCAGTCACCATTTTGGGTTTTAAGGTTCTCCAATCCCAAATCCAGCACCACCACAAGATTCACCACCCTCGGGTTAGTCAATAACCATCAACTCCCAAAATCACCATCACCAGTCACCATTTTGGGTTTTAGGGTTCTCCAATCCCAAATCCAGCACCACCACAAGATTCACCACCCTCGGGATAGTCAATAACCATCAACTCCCAAAATCACCATCACCAGTCACCATTTTGGGTTTTAAGGTTCTCCAATCCCAAATCCAGCACCACCACAAGATTCACCACCCTCGGGATAGTCAATAACCATCAACTCCCAAAATCACCATCACCAGTCACCATTTTGGGTTTTAGGGTTCTCCAATTCCAAATCCAGCACCACCACAAGATTCACCACCCTCGGGTTAGTCAATAACCATCAACTCCCAAAATCACCATCACCAGTCACCATTTTGGGTTTTAAGGTTCTCCAATCCCAAATCCAGCACCACCACAAGATTCACCACCCTCGGGTTAGTCAATAACCATCAACTCCCAAAATCACCATCACCAGTCACCATTTTGGGTTTTAAGGTTCTCCAATCCCAAATCCAGCACCACCACAAGATTCACCACCCTCGGGTTAGTCAATAACCATCAACTCCCCAAAATCACCATCACCAGTCACCATTTTGGGTTTTAAGGTTCTCCAATCCCAAATCCAGCACCACCACAAGATTCACCACCCTCGGGTTAGTCAATAACCATCAACTCCCAAAATCACCATCACCAGTCACCATTTTGGGTTTTAAGGTTCTCCAATCCCAAATCCAGCACCACCACAAGATTCACCACCCTCGGGTTAGTCAATAACCATCAACTCCCAAAATCACCATCACCAGTCACCATTTTGGGTTTTAAGGTTCTCCAATCCCAAATCCAGCACCACCACAAGATTCACCACCCTCGGGTTAGTCAATAACCATCAACTCCCAAAATCACCATCACCAGTCACCATTTTGGGTTTTAAGGTTCTCCAATCCCAAATCCAGCACCACCACAAGATTCACCACCCTCGGGTTAGTCAATAACCATCAACTCCCAAAATCACCATCACCAGTCACCATTTTGGGTTTTAAGGTTCTCCAATCCCAAATCCAGCACCACCACAAGATTCACCACCCTCGGGTTAGTCAATAACCATCAACTCCCAAAATCACCATTGGTGACCTAGGCGAGTTATACATCAAATCAGATCTCATGTATGTCCTCAAATAGTGGGCAGTGGATCATGATGTGCTGCACGGTTTGAATTGTTCGTCCATCACACCAACAGAAAGGACTGTGTATTCGATTATTTTCGTCGCGTACCTTGAGGCGATTCAGATATTCTCCAAAAGACCCGTGTCCACTGAAGATCTGGGCGAGGAAGAAATCTGGAACAATGTACTTCGGAATTTCAGTCCAGTTAAGGAAGAATTCCTTCAAGGTTGCATTTGCGAGTACTTGAAAGCGAGTTGTCATTTTCTGGTTGGTGATTGATTGGGCCACCTTTTTGGCGCTGTGCTTCGGGTATTGCTTGTAACAAGATTCTCTGTCGTTCTCCATCGAAATCTCTCTTGCTTTTTGCTTCACAATTTTCATACAAGCATCTGAGGGACTAGCCATAGTAATCACCACTGGAAGCTCGAGTAAGTTCAGATATTTGGCGATGGTCACTTCGATTGGGCTGAGTGCGACGGAGAACTTGGACAAGTTGGTGAGAATTGTTCTGTTTGTGGTTACGATTGTGATGGAATTGATGCAGGAGTATTCGTCACAACGATGTGCTTGAATGTACTTCAGTGCCCTCATGATCGAAAATTGTTCGCTTTGATTCTTAGGTACGTAAGGATCAAAGTAGAAGGTGGCGGTCCTTTTGTCCGATCCTCTCTTGATTGTGGCCGCTCCTCCTGCCGATGTGCTGTTGTAAAAACCAAAAGAATAGATTTGGACTTCGTCAGGTTTGATCGGCATGTGAATCACTGATGTAGATGTGATGATGTCGTCTGTCGACAGTTCTGGTTCTGTTCGTTCTTTTTCTCGTTCTCGTTCACGTGCTTGTCTGTATCTCCAAGCCTTTCTTCGAGCACTTTCTTCATTTGCATCGGAACTTTCTTCTTGCGAACAGATGATTGATTCTTCAACATTTGAATTCGGCGCGTCAATATTTTCGTGTTCCTCAATGATGGTGCCATCATCCAGGATTTTGGTAATCAAAAATCCTCCTGGGTCTTGTGGAGATGGTTGTGGTCGCATTGGTCGGTTTGATTTGGTTGGTTCGCTGGTTTCTAGGGGATAGACTCTTTCCGTTGGTGGAGGGGTGTAGATCTGTTCGTACGGTATCGTGAAAAATAATGCTCTTTCTTCCGGTCGGGCACTGCTTAAGATGTTCAGTTCTGTACTCGAGCCCAAGGCGGGTGCTTTCCTCATGAGTTCGTATGTTGTTTTCCTCTCGAGAAGGTAGAACCCAATATACGGCGTTTTGCTTAGTACTTCGCAAGCAATTCTACTGATTGTTCGGTAGCCGCAGATTGCATTTCGGAGACATTGGTGTTGTGTCGATTCCAAACGCTTGAGAGTTGTTTTCTGTTTGAGCATCTTTTCATGAAACCAAACCTCGCATCCGTATGACAACATTGCGATGATGACAGTTAGCACGATTTGGAGTCGTTTGCTGGTGTTGATTCCGGTCAGATTACGGCAGTAAAGGAAAAGTCTGTTCATGAGAGGGATGACTTTGTTGATCACTTCGTTGATGTGTTCAGAGAAGGATCGCATTCTCCCCTGAAACGTCACTCCCAGAATTTTGACTTTTTTGACTGTTTGTAATTGTTCCGTTTGGTTCAGATGGTTTGTGATGGTGAGCATAGATGATAAGGTGCAAAGTGTAGCACTTTGGTCTTTTCCGAGCTCAGAGATAGTTTGTTATCTTGGCACCAATTCTGAACAAAGTTGATGGCTTCTTGTGCCATGTCCTTCAATCTCTCAGGATCTTTGTGTATGCAGAGTAATGAGAGATCATCGGCGAAAGACAGTACGATCACTCGTAAAGTTTTCATTTTCCTGAGGAGAGCAGATAGAAGCAAATTCCATAGTGTTGGTGAGAGAGCTGAGCCTTGGGGGCACCCCTTTGTGATTCTTTTGCTTGCTCGGTATCGGCCGTATGATGTTGTTACAGTTCTTTTGGCAAAATAGCTTTTCACCAGAAGAATGAGGTATTTGGGAAAGTTGAGTTCATCCATTGTACGGAGAATGGATGACCACCACGCATTGTCGAAAGCACCACGAATGTCCAGGCTGATGACAATTGCCTTGTTACCATCCATTCGGCTCTTGTCAATGGTCTCTTTGATCATGTAGAGTAGAAACCACCGAATCTTCATATGACCTCGAATATTTTGATGCCTCATCGACTAATAGTTACATTTTCATATAGAAATAACTATTCTCCATTTTCAGGGCTCAAGGATAACAGCTTGATCACCCAAAAAAATGCATGGCCAATGATAGCAATTCAAAAGCTCTAACTCTCACCAGTGCATTTTTTTGGGAGATCAAGCCGTTGTCCTTGAGCCCTGAAAATGGAGAATATTTATTTCTATATGAAAATGTAACTATTAGTCGATGAGGCATCAAAATATTCGAGGTCATATGAAGATTCGGTGGTTCCTAATGTAGAGTGCGTCGATTGCTGATCGATTTCTGGTGAAACCGTACTGGTTTTCGCCAAGTAGTTTTTGCGGATGGGCAAACTCTTCTATCCTTGTTTTGATAATTCGTTCGAAGATTTTCCCCATGATAGGAAGGAGGGTGATCGGTCTGTACGAGCTTATCTGAGTTGGGTCTTTGCCTTTTCCCTTTGGAATGAAGATCACTTCTCCTTGTTGCCATTCTTCTGCAAAATAGACCGTTTCAATGCTGTTGTTCAAAATTTTGAGAAACAGTTGTAAGGAGGTAGATCCGGATTTTTTGATCATGTTTGCACTGATATGGTCAAGTCCGGGTGCCTTTTTGCATCCCAGCGAGTCAATGATTTGCTCGAGTTCGGGTAAAGTGATGCTTCGAGGTTGTTGCTGGTTAGATAGACGGAGGTTTTGAGCGTACAATCGCGTTTCTGTTGCAGACGGAGTGTCGTCTTCAGTTGTGTCATCGGGAAAGTGGTGGTCCATCATTCGCTGGAGAGCTGGTTGCCTTTCTCGAGCTTCCAGGGCTTCCAAGTATTCGAATGAGATCATCTTGTCGAGAGCCGCTCTGATCAGTTTGTAGGTGTTCCCATATGGAGTCATGACTCCCGCTTCAGTCAGGAAGTCCATGAGGCATTGATATCGTTTAGTTGAGGCCATCTCACTGAATTTTTGCTTTTCCTCAAGAAATGATTCTAATCTAATCTGCTTGCGATGGCTGCTCTGTCTAAATCGCTTCCGAAGCCATTTCACCAGCTTGAGTTTTACTTCCAAGTCAGTGTCCCACCAAGGAATCGGAATGCCTTTTTTGGTTTTGAGTTTTTCATATGGTCCTTTGCCTTTTACTAAAGTAGATTCGGCAGTTTTGACAAGATGTTCTCTCAGAATACGAATGTGTGTGCTGATGAGTTCGTCATTGACGGTGCAGTTTTCCTCTGTTAGGTTCTGGAGTAGTAGAGTGTCGATCTTGTTTGCATAATTGTCCCAGTTGACCAGAGATGCTATTTCAGACCATTTCCATGTTGACAAGTGGAAAATGCCTCGCTTGATGTTGTTCTTCCCGATATCAAAGTCGAATCGTTGTATTTTGTGATCGGAGAAAATGATGTCATCGTCGATGTGCCAATTGCGGATGTTTGGGTCAGCAGATTGATTGGAAAAGGTTAGATCGATTAGACTTTCTCCGTTGTGGTTGCTGAAGGTTTTGGTTCGATTGTTCTTTAGTAATACTTTGGTTCGTAGCATCCAATCTACTACTTCATTACCAAACTTGTTGTTGATAGGCTCCCACCAGGCCGTGCTTCTCGCATTAAAGTCGCCGGCGATGATGACTGGTGAGTTGGATGATTTTGCCATATCAAGTATTCTTCTTGCTTTTGCTAGATTTTGTTGCAAAATGTGGAAAAATTTTCCAGGGGGCGAATAGATGCTGGCTAGGTAGATGGTGGATTTGGTAGTCATGATCTTAAGAGCAACAAAGTAGTCACTGCAATGTTCCGTTATGAGTTCCACTTTGAGGTTGCACTTCTGTGACACTACTATTGCGGACCTTATTTCCCTGGTGAGGTTGTTGCATCTGTAAGTGAGGTGCTTGGGAAAAGGAATCAGCCCTCCGTTTGGTCCTTCGGAAACATAAGGCTCTTGGAGTAGACCTATGTCGATTTGATTGTTGTTCATGTATGTGAGCATTTCTGTGTTGGCATCGCGACATTTGCGGTTCCACAGTTCAATGGCAATAATGGTTGCTTCATTGAAAGTGTCCAGAGCGAAAGGAAAATCGTCACCCCAGGTTGGTGCTTTTGTATTCTTGGCAGCTTTGGTGCTGTACTCGACGTAGGTGACTCCAGTTAATTGATCTGCGGTTACTGGTAACTTTTTTAAAAATATGTTTAGTAATAAGCTAAAATCAATTAACAAGTACTTACAGTTGGGCCATATTTGCTGTTCATTCCGTAAACACGAACAAAAGCGTTTTCGACTTGATTCAACTGTCCGGAATTGACTTGAATGTCAACCAAATTGGGATTTTGACCAAGACTGTCGAAACATACTGATCGAGCTTCGGTTGACCAACAAATGGTAAACAAAAGTATAGTAAAAATCAAAAACTTCATTTTTTTAATTAATTTTATTATCTAATATTTTAATTAAATATATAAAACACGATTCAATACGATTGAGTTTTGTATATATATGTATTTATATAAATCGGATCAACTCTAGATAAACATTATTGCTCTTGCATTACTCGTATGCAACTTTCTTGGCACAAAAAGATAATCTTAAGATTTGTTTGTTGATTATTTAATGTTTAAGTCTTGGATTATTAGCATAATCTTTGATCAATCGTACAAAGTTTGTTACTCTATGAAACGGTGATATGCCAAATTTATGCTCTTGTGCTTTTATCCAGCTGTTGTAAGCTAATTTGGCATTGTAATCAAGAAATCGATGGCTAAAACGGCTGTTTGGGTTCCCTTTTTTGATAATTGTCTTTTGAAATTCACGCGTTAACGTTATAATAAAGTCTTATTGCATATTACTATGTCCCGCAGTAAACAATAGATGGCGCCACAAATGTGTAATACTTCCAGGAACTCGACAAAGAGTAAAAATGTAAGTCTGAATTTAAAACCGTATTTTTAGGAAACAAAGGATAACTGTCCATGCATAATTATTATTTTTAATAGGTACATCAAATGATAATTTTTAAATTTTTTAGGTCAAACAGATCAATCAGGTAAAATATCTGCATGGTTTGTTTGAGAATGTTGTCCACCTTACCGAATATAACAACATAAATAAGACAGCATAATATTAACACATAGCTAAAGAAAAAATCAGTGATGATAAAGCTCCAGAATCAACTCGTTGAAGAGGGCAGATACTTTGCGATTGTTCACAATAAACTTTTCCCAAACGTTCGAACGCAGTTGAGATATACTCCCCAGATGGTGCATGTTGTTTTCTATCTGAATCACCTCTTGAATCAATTAATTTATAGTTTTTAGTCTGTATCGTTGCTTCAAGTGAATGTAGTTTGTCAACAGATGAAAGTAATACGGAAGGGCAATTAGAGCTACAAAATAAATATTTTAGTTGACAAATTCAGCAGTCAATTGGATTAACTGTTCTAACAAAAACCGACTTACCACAAGTGTAAGTGGCCCAAAAGATGATGAACACAAAGAGCCAAATGTTTCGAAGTGTAAAGAAATTTCATTGTGAATTGAATTGTACAAGTGATAGCCAACATATTAGGCAGAGGCATAAACAGTGGCCCTCTCGGCCCGTTAAAAACGCGTGTAAAAGGTCCACTGTTTATGCCTCTACCTAATAGAAGCAATATATGAGTACACACGAAACGACCATTACGATTGTGTACATTTTTCCTCATTGCTGCACGCTTCTTCAAATTTCTGCCTGATTTTTCTTGTTTTCAAACTTATATAAAAAGCCAAAGAAGAAAATTAATGACAGTGAGGATAGAATTGCATTCAAACTTACACTTTCCTTTGAAATAAATAGTTCGCTTCTGAATGTCATCGTTCCATACAGCAAACATAAAGTACTCTGGCTCAATGTTTGGTCGCATAATGAGGTACACATAATAGGAACAAACTTTGTGTTATTGCTGTAAAAGGATTATATTGAAAATGTCCCAAAAATCGAATGGCGTCATCTGGTGGAACAGCAGTTCGGGCATTCCAGAGACATTGTAGTGGTCGTACCAGACAAATACAACATAAACATTATCCAAATGGAAATAAAGAATCACCATTGCTGATACCCATTGGTAAAGTGTAAAGTGTAAATTCACTTTCATCCAAGGTAATCGGAAAAAAGCTTCTCAGTGGACGAGTCAACTTCAGTGCCCCAATTTCTTCAAGCGAATTACAGTTTTTAATCGTGTCAAGCTTAAAGCAAAATTTACTCAGATTCACATAGAACTTCTTGAAGAATTATTTAATTATTTAATTATTTAATTATTTAATTATTTAATTATTTAATTATTTAATTATTTAATTATTTAATTATTTAATTATTTAATTATTTAATTATTTAATTATTTAATTATTTAATTATTTAATTATTTAATTATTTAATTATTTAATTATTTAATTATTTAATTATTTAATTATTTAATTATTTAATTATTTAATTAAATGTTAATTTGATATTGCTAAGACGTCATGGTAGTTATCAGTGTTCCAAGCCATCCTTGTTGATGGATTAAATTTGGATTTTTGTGAATGGATTTTATTAGCTTAGGTACAAATTATTTGATTAAATTTCGTTAATTACTGTGCATCCACATTCAGTGAGTCCAAACCAACCTGCACGGTGGCTTTTTCATAGTATGCTATATATAAAATTTATATAGAACAACAAAGTTCCACGAGAAGAGAATTAAATTAGGAAGAGAAACTAATCTGTACAAATAATAATGAAGTAAGCCTGTTGGGCTCAGTTTTAGCTTGTCTTCATTCAACGCTCAACATGCGTCAACATAAGGTTTAGGTTTTTTCCTCAGCAAAATTTTTGTTTCAAACAAATAAAAAATGGTTCATCAAAATATATCAAACATTACAGATACATTTTATACGAATGCTACAACAACAAAAATGATCAACTATGTAGAATTTTGTTACACAGGACCACCACTGGAAAGGGTTCCATCAAAGAATGTGCAAACTTTTTCTGACTTGTATCTATCTCGTCACATCATTCCTGTCACTGTGCGGCAATTCAACAGTGATCATTATGCAACTTTACGGTAAAAAGTCAAACGAAAACATTCGCAAGTATTTAATAAATCTAGCCCTATCTGACCTCACCATTGGTGTGCTCTGTGTGCCGTTCAACTATTCGGACCTAGTCACCGGCCACTGGGACTATCCACACTGGTTGTGTTCCACCGTGCAGTACATTCAACCCCTCTGTGTACTTGTGACCTCATTAACGCTCAGTTTAATTGGCATTGAACGTTACGTGTTTGCACTTCATCCACTGTCGTCACTGTACAAGTTTCTTCAAGCTCACAATCGCCCAATCCTCCTTTCGACTTGGTTTATGGGTCTGTTGTACTCGTATGCCATTTTTGGTCACACCGAAACACGAGAATACCTCAAGGATGGACAAATCTTCTATGACTGCGTCTACAGCAGTGCACTCAACACACAACAGCGCAGAATACTGATTGCAATCAATTTTATTCTTTCATTTCTGTGTCCATTTGTCATGTTGACGTTCTCTTATTTTTGCAATCATGAAAAACTTGTGCAACAACAACCAACGGAAGGCAACAGTAAAAAGTAATAACATTGAATCTATTCAAAATCGACTAAAGGTAGGTTCAATCTAACTTTCTTTGAAATCTAATCTAACAAATTAAGTAACTGATTAATTAAAAAATTAATTAAAAGGCAATTCGAATGCTTCTCACGGTGACAGTGCTCTACACGTTGTGTTGGATGCCAATCAAGATATATCAATTTTTACTCGAATTTGGCATTCTAGCTTTCTGCACAAAAGACGAGTTCTATGCACTCGTGTATCTCTACATTCTGTGTCACTGGCTTGCAATGGTCAACAGTTTTGTCAATCCAATCGTGTACGCCAGCATGAACGCTAGCTTTCGGGTAATTTTACTATCATTTTATTAATATCATATATTATTATCAATATTATACAATCATTATTGTGACTATAAAATATGTTACGGTAAACAAAACAAAACACAAATCAGAAAAGTTGTTTGTTTTCCCTAGATAGTCCAATTGACAATACTTTTGTACTGAAATGTAGATGAAAGTTTATATATTTTTTACCAAAAGCAATATATTAAAAAAATTTTGCAAAAAAAATTATAAGACCAGTAATTTCATAATCTACGTGATTACTCTATGTTAATTTTCTAAATTGTCGAGACAGACAAGACAGCACTAGCAAATTCCCTAGATACAGTAAATGCACATATTGAGAAATAGCTATTTTTTACTTTTACTACTTTTACTCTAACATTTTTCACTAATTATCATTTTGTAGGATGATTTTTTGGAAAATTTCACGCCCTGTCTATCTCACCGTCCGTTCGCTGATTGGAACATTCACGACAACATGCGTCCACTAGAGTATTAAAAAAATACCAACCTGTATGTATATTTTTGGTACGAATATATTTGTATATACGTATACCCAGATGTACTAGTACAAATGAATTTATAATGCTTAAAACATGTCTACAATTTACTTTAATTAAAATTCCATGAAATTTATTTGCAAAAAATAAACATTTCAGGTTTATACAAAGAATTTCCTGATAATTTGGTTTGTGTCATGTATTATTAATTTAATTAAATTAATTTTGCTGAGACTACTTCAACGGAACGGACGGAAGTAAAGGAGGGATGGATGTCTCAGAAATGTTTACTTGCCCGTACCTTAAATGACACAAATGCTTGCCTGAATCGACCACTGTTTACTGGCTAAAAAACTTAAACTATGATTCAAATATTTTGAGCTCGCAATGGCTTGTCAATCATATCTGAAAAGAAATGAGGCGTTCCATTGGCATTAATCCTATCCTACTTATTAAAGAGAAATTTCTATGAATTTCATTGTTGCAATATATTCAATCCCCCTTTAACATAATAAAATAACGCGTTTGGAGTTGGTGATCGGACAAAAACAAACACGCATGCGTCAGTTTACACAGTGAAAGAAGCACACGCTTTGTCAGCTGTTTATGTTTTTGCTTTCGCCACCAGTAGCACAACAGCTCACCCTACCCTACCTTCCTTTGGTTCTTTTTTTCACATTTCCACATTTGCGTATTTTTGTTTTGATATCTTATCGCCGCCGTTATGATCACTACTGTATCTTTATCTCTCTTTCTTCATCATCATAATTCGTAGTGACGAAGATATCAACAACATTTGCGAGGTCAGATGTGTTTGAACCGAAACCATCTTCAAATCCCTATCAAATCTGTAATATTTGGTATTTGTTTTGGAATAATTTCTACTTGAACGAATAATCAGTTAATGATTGCGTAACGGATGACCAATTTCGATGTCTGGGGAGCATTCTGACACTGAGTTCTGTGATTCTTTTGATTGTTTACAATTTCCTTTGAACAATGTCTGTTCGTAAAATCATGTTTTGGGCTAGATTTGTTCTTATGATGTTAGAAATTTCTTGATTAACGTTTGCAATGTTTTTTTTGTAATAACTGTTATTTCTTTTCTCTTTACAACCTTATAACATTGTAATGATTGAAGCAAATCCTAATTCTGAATGTGGTTTTTATGGTAATTTCAAACATTGGAAGTACCTTCACTACTAGCTATCTAGCAAATCTAAAATCTGGCTAATCAGCGTTGCTTCCACCTATCCGAATCACAAGAACTTCAAAATGATGTTTTAAATCCAGGATGGCAATGTACGAGATAAGATGAAAGATGAAAAGATGAAAAGTTAATCTTAATGTCAACATTCCATTCTTCATCTTCATTTTAGATTGCACTCATAATGTTTCCTCGACGAATTCAACCCTTCATATTTCATCGATTCTACCATAGCAAAATATGCATGCACAACGGAACGCATCGAATTACAGTTTTGTAGTTTCTTGCTCAACTAAGTTTGTTCTATCATCTCATCATCAATGCACCTTAAAATCCCAAATGATTATACAACAAAATAATCACTTTAAGAATCGTTTATGTTAGATATACCCTTAATGATACCTAAGTGAAAAGTCTCTTTCTTTACTGTCCAGTTAAAGACCGAATTAAATGGCCAAGTCTAATCAAGTGTAGCCTTTAGAAAGTGCAAGTGTTGGATTAGCATTGTTCACTTCAAACTTCAAAATCACTTACAATTCTTCCACTTCTATTATCTTACTAGAGATGCTCTCAACTACCAGTTCCACATCACGCCAGCATATAAAGTCATTCATCGGCATAACCAAAAGACATTGCGAAATCTTTCTGTGTTCAAGATCTGAAAGTTCCAATTTATTCACATTTATAATATATCGAATTCAAGAAATTTTAAAATATGATCAAATCATTCTCTAACACTTTTTGTAAATAATTTTCGTTTTTTTCTGTGAATTTTAATTGAGGGAATGATTAAAGTATTTTTAAACCCAAACATTTGTTATTTGAATTATTCATATTCTACAAATTTTTCTTCATTCACACCAAATGGCGTTTTGCAAGGATATGTTGTTGAAAGGACAAATTACATTGTGCCAACAAACAGAATTTTCTTGATTTGAGTGAGAATAAACAATGAAACGATCGAGTCACAGAAGTTGTTCATATTTGTTGTGTTTTTGAATTGAGTTGTGATATGGACGAGCCAACAGTAAAAATATACAATAATACATAATAACTTTAGATAAAGAAGACACTGAATTCGAGCAGTCGTCTTTTGCAGAGCAGTTGGACTTAAGTCTGAAGATCTACTGAATCTGGCAATTGACACAATTGTTTCTTGGTCGATACAGAGCCAAAACTACTGGTTGGATTTCCGTAATTTCTTTATGAACATCATTCAGTGTATGTCATTTGGATTTCTCAATGTATATCATGGGAGTTGGATGTGAATTGAAAACTTAATACGTCAATGAATCACCTCTTGCTTATTTTCTCCATTGACACCGTTTTGAAAATGTGCATCTAACTTTGTTACGTATGACATACGTCGTATGTGGGTCGTGGTGATAAGTAAAGTCACACGAATGCTAATTATTATTACTTTGTACGAACAAAGATTCGTACATCCATTCATACACTTTGACGACATTACAGATAGTTAATAGCGATAGTATAGTCGTTTAACTCAAATTTGACTTATGCTATTAGTTATCAATTAAAATACATACACCGAAGGTGTTTTTTACAAGGAGACGTTCGCCCCGCGACAAATTGAGAAGCGACAGCTTCGAAATTTGAGTCTCCTTGTAATTAACTTCAAAATTTTGTTTGCGTTTTCGCTTTTAGGTTAGGTTAGGTGCCGTGTTAGGATGGGTTTTGGGTTAGGTTAGGTGCCGTGTTAGGATGGGTTTTTTGGGTTAGGTTAGGTGCCGTGTTAGGGTGAGTTTTGGGTTAGGTTAGGTGCCGTTTAAGCTTGGTGTCGGTTTTATATGCGGCGGCGCCGCTGACAGCTTGCTGTCAGCGGTTTCGTACAAGTCCCAAAAGCAAAACGTTAGTTTTGCGGGACTTGTACGAATTTTACATTTAATTTAAGGTAAGACTTGACGGTTATGCAGTGAAAACAACGTTTTAGCCTAAAAGGATGGGATTTAGTAGCCTTCTCTATTTTTGTAAGGAATCTTCGTTTGTGGGCCGATTTGGACATATGATACCTTTTTGGAAAGATAATCGCATGGACAAAATAATTATCTCAACAGAATACCCAGATTTGACAAGGTTTTAATAAAATTTAACAAAATGTGTGAAAAAGGTATGTTTTTAGCTTTGTGATCAACTCGTGATAGCACAAAGTCTAAATTGTGTATTCTGTTGAGATAATTATTTTGTCCATGCGATTATCTTTCCAAAAAGGTGTCATATGTCCAAATCGGCCCACAAACGAAGATTCCTTATAAAAATAGAGAAGGCTACTAAATCCCATCCTTTTAGGCTAAAACGTTGTTTTCACTGCATAACCGTCAAGTCTTGCCTTAATCAAATTGATGCGATTTATATTAAATAAATTTAATCATTAATCATTTTTGTATTAAATCATTGCTCAATTAAATTATGAAAATACTAAAATAAATTCACTTTTTGTTCAAGTACGTATGTTAAATGAAAATATTTGCGCAAACACAAAATTGAATGTATTCAAATAAATCAATCGAAATCACAAATTGATTTCGTATATTTTAACCTACCAACACAAGAAGTATTATCTAGAAATTAGTATTTTTCGTTGACAAATTATCTGAATTAATGTCGAGAAAGTGAGATTGAATTTACAACTAGCATTTTTTTATGCAAACTCTGAGATTGGTCCCAAATTTTAACCAGATAATAAGCATCCCTAGACAAGGTGTCTGACCTATTTTGGTTGGCGTATGGCCAGAGGAACTTGTTTTATAAAGGTCAAAAGTCAAATCGATTTCAAGAACGTATACGTATACGTGGTATTGCAGACTCACTAAATATGCCATTTCAATACTTCATATATTGGGGCAGTATTGCATTCAATTAAATATTTTTAATAATCTACTTACCCCTAAAAAAATACAATGTTTACGTTTCTCTGTTATACTTTCACCGGTGAAACCGTCCTTTTAATCGAATCGTTCATCACCGTCACTGTCGTAGTGCAATGGACAGACAGACTGACCGACAGACTGACAGACAAACATTTGGTGGTAATGACTGTTAGTCGACTGTGATCAGATGTGACTTTGTATTGACTTTAGGGCGAACGCGATCAACTGACCCTAAAATAATCTTATCTATAAGAAATGTATATTCTGTGTATGTACTGTGTGATGTCAAAGTCAATTGGATTGCAATCATCACAAAATCTTCTTGGTTCAACAATTGTTCACTGCAATTGTAAGTATTTTCAATTTGCTTCCGCAAGATCTCTTAGGTAAGTAAACCGACTGATTAGTGAGTTTATGTTAAAGTTTCAGTTTGCATTCGAGAGTGTCAATAGGTCAAAGTCCGTGCGATTGCCATATCCGTAGGGCAGATAGATACTATAAGGCATGTTGAGCTTGCCGAATATTCTTTATTATAAATGATTGCATATAATGATATGTACGTTTAATGAGCTCGGTTAATTGGCCGGATTTGTCAAGTGAGAATTACACAAGCACCGATTCATGTATAGTGTTAGTTATCGAACGAAACTTTGCTTCATCGGAGATTAAGTTTTGTAAATTAAAATATGAATATTGCGCAATGTTTGCGATTGGTATTGTTATAGAAACATGATAATCGTTTCAGTTTTTTGCACGTATTAATTAGTTCAGACAAAATAAGGTAAGCCTTGCTAATACTACTGACCCTCCAGTCTTGCCCTACTCTACCTTAGGGTCAGGGTTTAGAGATTTCCAAACTCGCTCACCTCTAAAGCAAAGTAAAAAATTTAAATTTGTAATAATGCGTTTTTGTATTTAAACTTATGCAAAATTTATTGGTAATTTCGCAAAAAGTACTGGTGGGCTAAACTTATAAAACCTCAAAAGCAGTACAGTGCCCGGTTAAAAAATCGAAGTCACATAAATTGAAATTTTGACTTTCAGTGCTCAATTTATTTAGTTACCATATTAAATGTGACACATGCTAGATAACATTTGTTGATGTTTTGAGTTTTTGAAAAAAATAAATATCATTTTACAGAGATTCGAAAAGAATCTTACAATTGTGCGACTAACAGAGGCACAAAGCCTAAAAAGCACAAAGTTAGCTTTGAACATCTGAAGTAGTGTTCATCAGGTCATATGACCTTTGAGAGATCTAAATACCGGTAATGGTATGTGGATATCTTTGGATATCAGTGGTTGTAGAGATTTGAGATCATATGGGTTATTCGGTATTGTAGAAGAATTGGTAGAAGCAAATAGTGACGAAAAGGCAATTCATTCATTCATTCATTAACGAAGTACGCAACCACCATTGCTGGTGGACTTGACCGAGCCCCGAGCAGTCTGATTACAGGCCAAGTTTTTGCTGATCGCGTCGCGTAATGCGTAATGCATTGTGCCGACTGGGGAACGAGTGAGTGGCAAGCCCACAGCTGAAAATCCAACAGATCTTCCCCCCGAGATTCTCCTCGCGCAACCAGGACTGATTATTGCCTCACAGGGGCTCACACCTGGTCAAGGATGGCACTAGATGGTAAGTGGTGGAGTGCCAGGAAACAATGTCACAGTTTTAAGAGGAGACATTTGACCCCTTCCGTCCGTACCGAACTGGTTGGCTCAGCGGTCACTGGACTACCCAAATTTTTCATAGACAAGACAATTCATAGTAAATTGAATCGCAAAGGGACCCAAAAATGAATAAGCTGTTTGTTGAATAAAATGAATGAATGCATATCATGGGATATCATAGGAATTTGGATATAATGGATTAAAATTATTGACAATATATTAACCGTAAATAGAAAGTAAATATTTCAATATATTGACAAAATAGTTTTCCATTTTCAGTTTGAATGATTATATCTGCAAACAGCTTAGCTGGCGCAGTTTTTTCCGCGTTTGCCTGACGACTTGTTAATTACTTGTTTTAATCAATTTTGTCAATTTTAGGTTTATATTTTAGACAACAATAGTTTTATAACTTAATTTACGACAAAATCTTAAATTTTCGTATATGAATTGCTCGAAATGAGTTATTTTTGTTAAACCATTTGAACACTTTAAAACTCAAGGTATGTATTAGCGTTTAGACAATTAATCGGATATGAAATTAATTAATTTCGACGTTTCTAGTCTATAATTAATTTGTTAATGCATAAAATCATAAAAAAAGTTCAATGAATACAAAGTTAATGTTCAGATATGAAGACAAGTGTATTATGATCAATGCCAGATCGTTGCCAGAATATCAAAAGTATGTATTTTTGATAGCCAAAAAGTACTTTTATGATTTTAAATGTACATTCTAAGAATCCAATAATAACAAATGATCATTCAATAAAGACAAATTCATAAATAAAAAGTAACGCATGCATAAAAAAATTCATTAGCACAAGTATGTCCAACATACCACAAAGAGCGTATAGCTCCTGTACTTTTGATATGACTTTTGACCTTTATAAAACCTGTTCCTCTGGCCATACGCCAACCAAAATAGGTCAGGCACCTTGCCTAGGGATGCTTATTATCTGGTTAAAATTTGGGACCAATCTCAGAGTTTGCACCAAAAAAAATGCTGGTTGTTAGGTCCATAGAAATAAGTCGTGTTTTCTTTGGACCAACAATTTACACTATCATTGCACAATTTAATTGATAATGGGATTTTATTTGTTGTTATATAAAGCAACTTTCTCGGAATTTTTAAAACTATTGACATATTTCCGTTCTTAGAATTGTGGATGCCCCTTATAATTGTGATCCACCGTATACGCTAGATGATACAGAAAGTACTGTCCACTTTTCTGTTGACGCCATGCAGGTAAGCTGTTCATTAGTTGAACAATATATTTGGGAAGCCAGTTTATTGGTGTTATTTAACATTTAAAAGTGCGACATTGTCAGTTAAGCTCTAGTTAGGGTGCGAATTGAGCTTATTCTTCATATCACAAAAAGCATGAGCAGGTAAATAATTAATTTTAATTTAATAACAATAACAATTTTTCTTCAATGAAGCAACGATACTAAATCTAATCTAACTACATTAAAGTAATTCTTCTTTTTCGTCGTCGTGGTGGCATAGCACTGTCAAAGGCACAACACATTTTAGTGTAACCAGAATGGAGATACTGTCAAAGGCAGGACTGAATTTTACTACAGTCAGAGTAGAGTTTTCACACACCAAAATTGTCTTGCATAAATGCGCTACTCAAAGGCGGGAAATATTATTTTCCAATGAATTTATATGTTCTGTTTGAAAAAATTTAATTTTAAGATCCATTCTTATAGTATTTTTCACGCTGAATGGTATGCTCAAAAGTTATAAATTGATTCACGTTTTGGAAATATTTAGGTTTTTACATTTAAATATGCATTTACGCATGATAATGTACAAAGTCACATTACATTGTCAATGTAGATGTGCGTAAGGTGCTTGAAGGAGAGCGAATGTATGATACCTTGAACCATGATCAGGAATGCGCAGTCAAGGCTATTGTGGATTTAGGGATGCACAATGGCAAACAACCGTTAACGGTTGTTCACTATTGATGGTAATGCTGGTTCTGGCAAAACCTACATGTACAATACCATTTACAACATTTTGGTTGGTAATGGCAAAAAGGTGTTGTGTGTTTTATGGTCACACATCGCATCTGCACTACTTATTCGTGGTCTCACTGTGCACAATCCTTTAAAGTTGCCTGTTCCGCTTGGACAAGGCAATTACCGTTCTGCGATCAAAAGATAAAGTGCTGAGGCTCGTGATCTGATAGAGGCAGATGTCATCTTTTGGGATGAAGTGTAGATAACTTCGAAGTATGCGCTTATTGCTGCTGACGAGATATTTCGTGACGTGACCCGATGTGATCTGTCATCAGATATGTGATCATTGACAACGACTTTCGACATATTTTGCCTGTTGTAACGAAAAGCTCAGAAGGTGGCATTGTGAACAAAACTGTCAAAATGTGGAAACTATGACTGTTGTTTGAGCCATATTCATTAATTACGAATATGTACACTGCGGAGTGTACTGGAGTTGAAGTCGAAAATGGTGACGATCATCTCTTTGCATTGATGACGGTGTAGAAGAGTGTGATGCCGAAAATTTCATCAATTTCCCAGAAGGTTTTCGTGTTAGCAGTTTGGATGGGTTGATTGAATTTTTGAATTCCGATTATGACAATCTCGAGATAAAATAATTCTCATGACGATTAGCGACACATTTGTGGTCGAAGATCGATGTCTGGATAGAATGCAGGATGCGGGGCGTGTGTATGCCAGTGCTGATTAGTTTGTAAGCGAAACAGGGCACGATACTTCTTTCTGGAACGCATGATGATAGAGTTTATGAACAGCATCACTCCGACCGGATATCCCTAACAATTTGCTTAGACTAAAGAAAAGTTGCATTCTGATGTTGAATAGCAATCTCGATGTACAATCTGGTTTGACCAATGGTGCTAGGTTGATTTTCGAAGAGCTCGGTGATCGCAACAGACGACACAGGTTATACCTGGTAATCCAGTAATCTCGCTGAGGAAGAGTGCTACGTTCCAATACTATCAACCCGCCGCTGAAAGCGGCGGGTTTTAACAAGTTGACTTCAAACGCGAGCAGTGAGCTGAGTGAAACGAAGCGAACGCGAAGCGAACGCGATGCGAACGCGAAGCGAACGCGAAGCGAACGCGAAGCGAACGCGAAGCGTTTGGGTTAACTTGTTAATATATTTTCAAATTAATTATAACGCTCTAATAATTTTTTTTAAAACAAGAATTTTTAAATTAAATCAAGAAAATAATTGGTTGGTATTTAGAAAATATTTATAAAATCCAAGATTCAAATGATAGATTTTTTATTTGCGCTTGTAAATGATTGAAACAAGAAAATGCGCTTGGGAATGTTTAAAACATGAAAATTATCACTTAGGTAATATGTTTGAGATGTTCTTAAAATAAAAATCAGGCGGCGGGTTACCAGAATGAACTAGTCATAGATAAGTACTGTGGAATCGCTAAAGAATAAGACGATGATTCATTCTATCTGTAATAATTGCACTCATAAGGATTAATATGAAAAGAAAACTTATTGGTTAAATCGATAACTCAAAATTACAAATAGCAAATCAAAGTTAGATTAAAACTGACATTTCTGTCGTCAAACTCGCCAAATATCATATGACCTTCTTAATGCTTTGCTATCACTGTGCAATGCAGTGTGCACTGTATTTATTTGAACAATCCAAGATATCGAATCACTACCTCTTAATAATGTATTTCTGATTCTAATTAACAATTCACACTTTCACATTCAAGATAAAGATCCAGAAATCACTTTATTAATATTTGCTCAAATTTTAATTCACAAAATAAATATTATTATATTAAGAAAACTTACAGCAGAATTACAATTTCCGTTCAGAATTTGGATGGAATGCTATAACTCAAAACTTATCACACACAGTAAATGTCTACTGATCTGCTTTTCAGATGTTCATTATAACGATGGTGAAAGTCTTTCTGAAAATACAATCCACCACGATCAAGTGATTTAAGGCAAGACTCGACGGTTATGCAGTGAAAACAACGTTTTAGCCTAAAAGGATTGGATTTAGTAGCCTTCTCTATTTTTGTAAGGAATCTTCGTTTGTGGGCCGATTTGGACATATGATACCTTTTTGGAAAGATAATCGCATGGACAAAATAATTATCTCAACAGAATACACAATTTAGACTTTGTGCTATCACGAGTTGATCACAAAGCTAAAAACATACCTTTTTCACACATTTTGTTAAATTTCATTAAAACCTTGTCAATTCTGAGTATTCTATTGAGATAATTATTTTGTCCATGTGATTATCTTTCCAAAAAGGTATCATATGTCCAAATCGGCCCACAAACGAAGATTCCTTACAAAAATAGAGAAGGCTACTAAATCCCATCCTTTTAGGCTAAAACGTTGTTTTCACTGCATAACCGTCAAGTCTTACCTTAAGTATAATTCTGAACGGAACTGATTATAGCCATTTTATATGTTCAAATGCATATGGCATAGTATTGCTTTTTTATTATTTTGAGGATTTAAATCTCACTAAAATTGTCAAATGAACTATTGCTTTGCCAAACCTCAAGTTCTAAATGTAAGGCATTCGCCGCCTGATTTTTTTATTTAAAGAACATCTCAAACATATTACCTAAGTGATAATTTTTCATGTTTTAAACATTCCCAAGCGCATTTTCTTGTTTTAATCATTTACAAGCGCAAATAAAAAATCTATCATTTGAATCTTGGATTTTATTGTCGAGCGTGAGCGAAGACTCTTAGTGACAAGAATTTCGATTTGGTTTCCAGTTAACTACTTCTACATTTCTTGACCGATTTGCATCAAACTTGGCCAAAGTGCTTAAAATACTATGCGACTGTGCTAAAAATACTTGGTTTTTGCGAAAAATGTTTTTTAGTTATAGCTGCCGAACAAATCTCACTAAGGCTAAATCTCAGCTTGAGACCCCATTGTTGCGTCTGATGTCCAACAATGAGTGCAACAATGGCAATGAGAATTTTGGTTACGGGCGTCGGTTAGGATAGGGTTAGGTTAGGTTTAGGTGGTTAGGCAGGTGTGGGCGTCGGTTAGGATAGGGTTAGGTTAGGTTTAGGTGGTTAGGCAGGTGTGGGCGTCGGTTAGGATAGGGTTAGGTTAGGTTTAGGTGGTTAGGCAGGTGTGGGCGTCGGTTAGGATAGGGTTAGGTTAGGTTTAGGTGGTTAGGCAGGTGTGGGCGTCGGTTAGGATAGGGTTAGGTTAGGTTTAGGTGATTAGGCAGGTGTGGGCGTCGGTTATGATAGGGTTAGGATAGGTTTAGGTGGTTAATCAGGTGTCGGTGTCGGTTAAGATAGGGTTAGGACAGGTTTAGGTGGTTAGGCAGGTGTGGGCGTCGGTTAAGATAGGGTTAGGACAGGTTTAGATGGTTAGGCAAGTGTGGGCGTCGGTTAGGATAGGGTTAGGTTAGGTTTAGGTGGTTAGGCAGGTGTGGGCGTCGGTTAGGAGTAGGGTTAGGATAGGTTTAGGTGGTTAGGCAGGTGTGGGCGTCGGTTAGGATAGGGTTAGGTTAGGTTTAGGTGGTTAGGTGGGTGTGGGCGTTGGTTAGGAGTAGGGTTAGGTTAGGTTTAGGTGGTTAGGCAGGTGTGGGCGTCGGTTAGGATAGGGTTAGGTTAGGTTTATGTGGTTAGGCAGGTGTGGGCGTTGGTTAGGAGTAGGGTTAGGTTAGGTTTAGGTGGTTAGGCAGGTGTCGGTGTCGGTTTGGATAGGGTTAGGACAGGTTTAGGTGGTTAGGCAGGTGTGGGCGTCGGTTAGGATAGGGTTAGGTTAGGTTTAGGTGGTTAGGCAGGTGTGGGCGTCGGTTAGGATAGGGTTAGGTTAGGTTTAGGTGGTTAGGCAGGTGTGGGCGTCGGTTAGGATAGGGTTAGGATAGGTTTGGGTGGTTAGGCAGGTGTGGGCGTCGGTTATGATAGGGTTAGGATAGGTTTAGGTGGTTAATCAGGTGTGGGCTTCGGTTAGGATAGGGTTAGGACAGGTTTAGGTGTTTAGGCAGGTGTGGGCGTCGGTTAGGATAGGGTTAGGATAGGTTTAGGTGGTTAGGCAGGTGTGGGCGTCGGTTAGGAGTAGGTTTAGGTTAGGTTTAGGTGGTTAGGCAGGTGTGGGCGTCGGTTAGGATAGGGTTAGGATAGGTTTAGGTGGTTAGGCAGGTGTGGGCGTCGGTTAGGATAGGGTTAGGTTAGGTTTAGGTGGTTAGGCAGGTGTGGGCGTCGGTTAGGATAGGGTTAGGTTAGGTTTAGGTGGTTAGGCAGGTGTGGGCGTCGGTTAGGATAGGGTTAGGTTAGGTTTAGGTGGTTAGGCAGGTGTCGGTGTCGGTTAAGATAGGGTTAGGACAGGTTTAGGTGGTTAGGCAGGTGTGGGCGTCGGTTAAGATCGGGTTAGGTTAGGTTTAGGTGGTTAGGCAGGTGTGGGCGTCGGTTAGGATAGGGTTAGGTTAGGTTTAGGTGGTTAGGCAGGTGTGGGCGTCGGTTAGGATAGGGTTAGGTTAGGTTTAGGTGGTTAGGCAGGTGTGGGCGTCGGTTATGATAGGGTTAGGATAGGTTTAGGTGGTTAATCAGGTGTCGGTGTCGGTTAAGATAGGGTTAGGACAGGTTTAGGTGGTTAGGCAGGTGTGGGCGTCGGTTAAGATAGGGTTAGGACAGGTTTAGATGGTTAGGCAAGTGTGGGCGTCGGTTAGGATAGGGTTAGGATAGGTTTAGGTGGTTAGGCAGGTGTGGGCGTCGGTTAGGAGTAGGGTTAGGATAGGTTTAGGTGGTTAGGCAGGTGTGGGCGTCGGTTAGGATAGGGTTAGGATAGGTTTAGGTGGTTAGGTGGGTGTGGGCGTTGGTTAGGAGTAGGGTTAGGTTAGGTTTAGGTGGTTAGGCAGGTGTGGGCGTCGGTTAGGATAGGGTTAGGATAGGTTTATGTGGTTAGGCAGGTGTGGGCGTTGGTTAGGAGTAGGGTTAGGTTAGGTTTAGGTGGTTAGGCAGGTGTCGGTGTCGGTTTGGATAGGGTTAGGACAGGTTTAGGTGGTTAGGCAGGTGTGGGCGTCGGTTAAGATAGGGTTAGGTTAGGTTTAGGTGGTTAGGCAGGTGTGGGCGTCGGTTAGGATAGGGTTAGGTTAGGTTTAGGTGGTTAGGCAGGTGTGGGCGTCGGTTAGGATAGGGTTAGGTTAGGTTTAGGTGGTTAGGCAGGTGTGGGCGTCGGTTATGATAGGGTTAGGATAGGTTTAGGTGGTTAATCAGGTGTGGGCTTCGGTTAGGATAGGGTTAGGACAGGTTTAGGTGTTTAGGCAGGTGTGGGCGTCGGTTAGGATAGGGTTAGGATAGGTTTAGGTGGTTAGGCAGGTGTGGGCGTCGGTTAGGAGTAGGGTTAGGATAGGTTTAGGTGGTTAGGCAGGTGTGGGCGTCGGTTAGGATAGGGTTAGGATAGGTTTAGGTGGTTAGGTGGGTGTGGGCGTCGGTTAGGAGTAGGGTTAGGATAGGTTTAGGTGGTTAGGCAGGGTGTCGGTGTCGGTTTGGATAGGGTTAGGATAGGTTTAGGTGGTTAGGCAGGTGTCGGTGTCGGTTTGGATAGGGTTAGGACAGGTTTAGGTGGTTAGGCAGGTGTGGGCGTCGGTTAAGATAGGGTTAGGTTAGGGTTTAGGTGGTTAGGCAGGTGTCGATGTCGGTTTGGATAGGGTTAGGACAGGTTTAGGTGGTTAGGCAGGTGTGGGCGTCGGTTAAGATAGGGTTAGGACAGGTTTAGATGGTTAGGCAGGTGTGGGCGTCGGTTAGGATAGGGTTAGGATAGGTTTAGGTGGTTAGGCAGGTGTGGGCGTCGGTTAGGAGTAGGGTTAGGATAGGTTTAGGTGGTTAATCAGGTGTGGGCTTCTGTTAGGATAGGGTTAGGACAGGTTTAGGTGTTTAGGCAGGTGTGGGCGTCGGTTAGGATAGGGTTAGGATAGGTTTAGGTGGTTAGGCAGGTGTGGGCGTCGGTTAGGATAGGGTTAGGTTAGGTTTAGATGGTTAGGCAGGTGTGGGCGTTGGTTAGGATAGGGTTAGGATAGGTTTAGGTGGTTAGGCAGGTGTGGGCGTTGGTTAGGAGTAGGGTTAGGTTAGGTTTAGGTGGTTAGGCAGGTGTGGGCGTCGGTTAGGATAGGGTTAGGACAGGTTTAGGTGTTTAGGCAGGTGTGGGCGTCGGTTAGGATAGGGTTAGGACAGGTTTAGGTGTTTAGGCAGGTGTGGGCGTCGGTTAGGATAGGGTTAGGATAGGTTTAGGTGGTTAGGCAGGTGTGGGCGTTGGTTAGGAGTAGGGTTAGGTTAGGTTTAGGTGGTTAGGCAGGTGTGGGCGTCGGTTAGGATAGGGTTAGGACAGGTTTAGGTGTTTAGGCAGGTGTGGGCGCCGGTTAGGATAGGGTTAGGACAGGTTTAGGTGTTTAGGCAGGTGTGGGCGTCGGTTAGGATAGGGTTAGGATAGGTTTAGGTGGTTAGGCAGGTGTGGGCGTTGGTTAGGAGTAGGGTTAGGTTAGGTTTAGGTGGTTAGGCAGGTGTGGGCGTCGGTTAGGATAGGGTTAGGATAGGTTTAGGTGGTTAGGCAGGTGTGGGCGTCGGTTAGGATAGGGTTAGGATAGGTTTAGGTGGTTTGGCAGTTGTGGGCGTTGTTTATAATAGCTAACGCTCGACTATTCCCCATAATCTCTAATTTTGGGGGACATTATTGAAGCCAACAAAGTTTAATGCTTCAAATATAGCACCCGCAGGGCCCACTAGTAAATATATTTCAACCATTTTCAGTTTAAACTAATCATTTTTAATTTATAAAATATTTATATTTTTTTCCTAAGAATAAAATCACTCAAAAGAGTCAAACTTCATTTAGGATTAATTACAGATAATTTAAATCCCCAATTCCAAAGCCAAAATCCAAAAACCATGCTCGGTCATTAATGTACAGAAAATGTAATGTATAATATATATGTTAGCGTCAAAGTCCGCTGGCCGGCAAGGTAGGGAAATGCCGCGGCAAAGTCCGAAGTCAGATTTTTAAAAACAATTTGAATGACATTGCCGCGGCAATATTGGATAATGCCGCGGCAAAGTACACTATGCCGGAATTCTATCCGGCAAATCCCATTTTTTGACTAAAATAAATTGCTAAAAATAATTAATTAGCTGTTTTAATAAGATAACTAATTAGAAAATTAATCATTATGCATTAATAGCAATGATTTATAACTTGCACAAATTATACAAATTGAAATACTAAGAAAACCAAACAAAATATGTTTTCCATTATTTTCATTTATTTGCAAAGAATAAAGACATCAGGCTACTTTTTCTATTGGTAAATGATTTCATACATTAAATTAGTTCTTTGTATAGTTTTTTGAAGATTTATAATGACATTGTCTTAAAAATCAATTAATAATCAATTAGAAAATAACTATGCCGAAATGAATTCAGGCACTTCTGACTTTGCCGCGGCATTTTCAAGAACTGCCGCGGCATAGTTCGCTCAAATTATTTTCATATCTGACATCGGACTTTGCCGCGGCATTTTCCGAAAATGCCGAGCGTTCGGACTTTGACGCTAACATATATATGTTAGCGGCAAACCGAAGAACTCGTAACTTCGCGAATTGCCGAAAATTTGTCTCGGCACATCGCGAAGTAGCGGAAAAATGATTAACTATTCAGTTTGCCTAGTGAGATTGCAAAGTGACTAGTCACTTCCTAAAGTCGCGGAGTACTCTTCGGCAAATTAAAGATCTACATTTAATTTATTATATTATTGATAATAAATGAGTCCAAATACATCAAGAATGCTTATTTTTACAATCGAAACTATTATGACAAGTGTTCGCTTCCTAACCATGTAAAATTTGTCAAGGATACTCTGTTTGGTTCCAATTTGATAGAGGTCAATTTCAAAATTGTTTTCCATGACAACGGTCAGAAAGTTGTTAGAGTCTTCTTTACCTTTGTCCACATCCGGAATCCGGAATTGTTGCTCACATTTTGGACATTTGGACTCATTTATTATCATAAATAGAACAAATTAGCTTAAGATTTTAACTTTGCCGAAGAGCTCTCCGCAACTTTGCGAAGTGACTAGTCACTCCGTGATCCGACTAGGCAAACTGGAATAATCGTTTAAATGCCGTGACTTCGCGAAATGCCGAGACAAATTTTCGGCAATTCGCGAAGTTACGAGTTCTTCGGTTTGCCGCTGACATATACAGTCAAATGTGGAAGAGTAGGACATCAGTGAAAGTAAAAAACCAATCCACACAAACACCTACAAATAAGTCACGTCACGATTAATATTGTTGTTTGCACTCGTTTACCACATTCAGCTTTGATGTTTGGTGCACTAGTCAAATCCGGTTTCACATCTAATTTAAATTAAATCAATTGACGACGTTGTACCATAGTGAAAATAATTCCAATTCCTTGACCAGAAATATTTCTTGAACTTCATAAAATGAAGTTGATCATTTCCAGCAAAAAATCACATAATCATGCATTAAATGGATAATTATTACGGATTCGACTTATACCTGTAACAGAATAAAGACAAAATTAATAGGTTTCAATTTGTGAAATATAACTAGTGACAATATATTAAGACAGTGGAAAGATACTTCGATTCCTGTGTGGGTTATAAAAACAAAAGTATTTAGAGAGAAATAAGTATTTAATGTCATCAACACAATAAAATTACATACACGAAGAGTAAATTGAATCGGAGTAATCGCCAAAAGCAACACACCACACAAACACCAAAACAAAAACAGCTGATCGATGTAAGGACGATGTTTTGATTATAATACGAGTTGAGTTCAGAGATTCAGAGATTGAGTGTTGAGGATAAATTGTTGAATGTCGTGAGGTAACGATGACGGTTTCGTGGTGTGCTTGGTTCGGTTGAATAGGTGAAGAATACAATTCAAAACAGTAACAAAGTGAAACCACAACAAACAACACTCAAACACGTACACGCAGAGATACATTTGTTGATGCTAAAAACAAGGCTCGAAACAATAGAATAAGCCACATGGACCACATAGCCACCGAGAGATTAGCAATGTGTTCAGAAAATGCGACACATGCCACAGCAAAAGTGGCGTGTCGCCCACACAAGGTCCATTCATATAGTTTGAACTTCAACTTTACACTTCCACTGTACACTTGAAAAACCTTCCTTGAGATGTGCAACGCCGAATGGTATGATTTTTTATGGGCGCTAACGCCCTCCAATGTTTTAATGGGGAAAAAGCGTTACGGACACAGTCAAAATCATAAAAAATCTATAAATAATATTTATAATATGTGCACAATAAGCTCTTAGCATACAAACAATGACAATCAATGTAGGACTGAGTGATGATACGCAATTATAATTATCAATCCTCACACAAATATACAATGAGATGAAACAACAATCAACAAGGCACAGGCACTATACTGAACAAAGTTGAGGTTAAAGGTCTACAAAGGAAAACAGAACAGTGGATTTTCGGTTGATAGTGAATAAAGACCAAAATAATGATTCACTGACAGTCAATATTATTGTTTTCAGCAACTAAAAAATTCACAAAAACACTCATTATTTTATTATTTTTGACAAAAAGTTAAAACGAACTGAACTTTTGTGCAATCGGAATGATAAAATTTTTTAACTTAAGCAAAACAGAATAGACACAAAGAAAGATGAGTAATTACTATCGAAAAAAATTGAAAAACACTGCACTTGAGTATAAAATAAAAAGATTAACTTGCATTTAGACAATTCCTATGAAATTTAAGAAAAACAACAATCTAACAAACTAACAAACTAATAAACATGCACTTGGTAAAAAACATAAAACATGTGGTTTGTGTCAAAATAATTAATCAGTAACTAATTAATTAATTGTATAAATTTTAAATATAAAAAAATTCGAATACAAATTAGCCAACTCGAACAATCAGGTATGAAATTTTCTTCTAAACAGTTAATCTTCGAAAAATTGCTCATGTTGTGCACCCACGGAATACCTAAAATCGATGGTAAAAGATCCTCGGGTCCATTCAAATCAAACCAGGATATATAGCAAAAGCAATTTGAGTTTAATTTAAAATAATTTTTTATATACACAACACAATATTTTGTCAAGTGTAGCATTAACCGAAGTTGCTTAACAATATCTGGGTCAAGTTCATAGTTTTAAACAGACATGAGAATCTTTGCCCTGTCAATGTTAAAATTGTGTGGCATATATCGATTGCACTGTTTGCCAATTGTTGTGTTAATTATTTTATTATTTGGCAGCTATTTTTTGCCTTGATCATCTAATTGTCATTATGATGATAGACATTTGGAAAAGGATGTTTACGTTGGTAGATAGATTGACTGATTGGATAAAGTTTATCACAAATTTTGGAATGCTCTACAGGAATATAGTAGACTTGTCATGAAATGATTGTTTTGAGCCAATTTAGAAAACATATAAAAAGTTGATCATTCTCAGAGCATCTCAAGGTTGACCAACTTTCAGTCACTAAAAACAAACAAACAAACAAACAAAAAATGCGTAAATATCGTAATATTAAAATTAACCTAATGATTTCGATCATTTATTTATTGTTTATTTACAATGGTGAGTTTGCTTAAAAAATGGTGCGCATCTGTCTAATTAGAATTTTTTTCCATTTTAAAATATATAGCAATCGGGAGGGATCGGGAACAATCTTACAGGGACAATCAAACGGTCATCATCAAAGTAATGAAAAGAAACAATTTTCAATTAATTATTAATTATTAATTAATGTTTTTATTTTCTTAATGTGGCTGCTATTTTTACACATTAAACACAGACATACACAGTTTTGAACATGATGCTCAGTCCTTTTATACTTTGAAGTGCGAAGATTCTGATGGAAAAAATTTATTAGCCATTTTGAAGATTTAAAAATTAAAAACAAATTTACAAACTCTTTTATAAATACTAATGTAATCCTGATAAGCAGGTTCCACTTTAAAGCATACAAAAAATACTAAATAAAACACAAAATTAATATCTAATCTGTTGTTTATCGTAAATTAATAATTACCAAATCCTGCGGCAGTTCCTAATTTAAATTTAAATTGTTGTTCTGAAAATGGAACTTTAAAAAAGTTAAAACAATTTTCAGCTACATAGGAGACTTTTATGAGTCATTTTACCATACAGAAATTTGATTGGATTCATAGAACAAATTTTTTACTATTTTGCGTGGAAAAAGATATCTCGTTGATGATATATAAAATATATTATATCTTCTATTTTTTATCTTTACAACACTAACTTGGGCAATTTTACTTAATTTGAGGGTCACTAATTCACTAATGGATAAGTAAAAATCGGATTAAAACTTGCACAAATTTTTTTGAATTTGAATCTACCATTTTGTTCATCAAAATGAATACGTGCTACTAAGAACTATTAGTCTACAAGTAGATTGAAAAAACAATGTCATGTATGTTTTTGTACAAAGATTGTTTTGATTATTATGATTGTTTTATTTCAATCTAATGTACAGTTCCCTTTACCAAATTTGTCCTACAGATGTAATGGGCATTTACTTTGACGGAAAATTTGTGCTATAAAGAGTAGACAAAAATGTGCACCGCATCCAAACGAAGGTAATCTCAAAGGTATCGCCTTATCGCTAATCGCTTATATGAGTGTAGTTGCAATGTGTTTGGGCAAGGTTTTGACATTATAAGCTGATAAAGATAATTAAAATCTCATTTGAAGTAATAACAAAATAGAGCTTTTTAGATATTTATTTAAGATAACATTTAATAATCCATTTCATGTACAACAATGTACAATTTGTTGGGTGGTCATCAAACAATATAATTAAATGCTCGCACGTCATCTGTATCAAGTTTTTTGGATGCTACTCAAAAATCAGGGTGCCATGGGGTTTCAATTTATTAATTCCGTGAATTCTATATTAATTAAATATAATGAGCAGCGAAAATATATTTGAATAATTGAGCTAACCATTTTGTTATTGAAATTTTGTTATTAAAATTTTGTTATTGAAATTTTGTTATTTAAATACAAATATTAAGTTTCATGTCAAAAAAAATAATTACAGTACAAATTGTGTATGTTAATTTAATTGGGAATCTAGATATCCAGAATTCTGGTTTGACAAACTAAAACTTTTTTACATTAAAAACGCCATCGTCTTGTGAATAATACAAATTACTATAATTGAATATTAAGCGACAAATATGACATTTTGAAACGGTATATGTGGATAGCCAAAAATGAAAATAAAAGTCAATTTGGTTTTTGTTGGACACTAGAACCAGCTAAATCAGTTTGCAATTATCCAAAAATTGTCCAATTAGCGAGACATTACTGTACATTTCATAGTGATGCCGCATCACTGATGCGTATATAAACTAGAATCTGCAAGCAGAAAAACTGAGCTCGAACGAAAATGCTTGAAATGTACCAGACATAAAAACCCAAGGCACCAACCGAATGTGCAAAATGTATATAAATGGTACAAAGAATAGAAACAAAATGTTATTTGGAAATTTTTTAAATTGGAAATAGGTTCTCATGAGAAAGTCATACATAAAGTGAATAATACATAAAGTGAATATTACAACTGGGAACGTGATTAGACCAATTGCATCAATTAAAGGTGTCCGCATCCACTGGCAAAGGGACCGAATAGTGAAAATTACTATTGATTCCAACTGGATTACTTGAAGAAAACACACACAGAATAAATGCACTGAGTAAAATGTAGAATATATATTTAATTAGTAATTAATCAATAAGATCACAATCAAATCATTCCGCAATCCCATCATCAAGGCGATAACATTGCCAATTCACTTTCTTTCTCCACCACCGCAGCTGTGGCTCGGTGGTGCGACTACTACGAGTGTCGGTGCAGCAGTGACGGTCAGAGGTCATTTTGCTCTCTATTAACCTTCCAATGTTTGTCTGCTAGTGCTCGTTCGTTCTCTCTCTCTCTCTCTGGCAAACCCTCAACATAGAGCCAGCGTGTGAAATGGGAGAGGCACCACTGGGCTAACGACTGCACTCCAATTGTGAGGATTCGGTCTTTCTCGGGTCCCTGGTTAATCATTGGGATCCAAACTGGTCCAATCGGCATCAGACTGCAACATTCTCATGAGAAAGTCATACATAAAGTGAATAATTTTACATTTGTAAAAATACTGTTTATTTATAATATATTCGAGGTTTCATCATTAACCCTTTCAGTCCTGACGACCACTTTTGTGCCACCAACTTTGTGGAACGATTTTGACTCCACCTTGACTCGCACAGCCTGACGACCACTATTGTGACTCTCTGTATAGTCTTTTAAAAGCGAAAACAGTTGGCATAACTGCAATACACTACTTTGCCTCCATAAAAACAGACGACAAAAGAAGCATATTCAACTCTCGAAGTGGTCCAAAAGTCAATCACCACGACTTGACTTTACATTTCGCTTTCTCCTGCGTTCCTTGGTCGATTACTTTTGGACCTGAAGTGTCTATTCGATCACAAACATGTTAGGCTATGACATAACGTAAGTAAGTAACTAAAGTAGATTTTGATAGAATAACATAACTGAATTTCATTGTTGATGATGGTAAAAAGACAAATTAGCACAGTTTTGTGAACATGTGCGAACGATAAGGGGCCGTACTTAAATCCTGTGATCAAATAGGGAGGGAGGGGGAGTCTGAAGCTTGATCACATTTTGATCACGATAAGATGGGGTGGGGGGTTGGATACTATCCAATAGATAGTGATTGAAGTCATGGTTTAAGAGTTTAATTAGGAATTTGACCCATATTTCCCATTAAAGAAATATTTTCTTTATATATGTGATAGAATCCATCAACCAATTTTGAAATACTGTATGGTATATGGGGGACACCATGTCCATTCGAAGGGGGTATGTCCACTGATCACACATGATCACACAGGAGGGATGGGGGAGTTAAAAAATGGGACTTTTTTGATCACAGGATTTAAGTACGGCCTCTAATTAGTTAGTTTAGATTAGACATCTTGATTGAGACGTAATTCACATGATCATACAAATTTGTATTTAAAAAAAAGACTCGTTACGGTGGCACGTTGATGATGTCTCTTGGGTATATTTCGACTGAAATCTTAAAAAAACACTTTAGTATGTGATTGTAGAAATACATTCATAATCGAATACATTACTGTTGGAAATTTTAGTATCGTGTGCATGATCACGTGTGAACAGAACAGCGCCATCAAAATAATTTTGCGGTTTGGAATTGGAAAGTATCTCTGGTAACTCGTGATTACATTTATTATCTTGTGAACTTGAGTTAACATGAACCGAAACCTACTGTAATAACTTAGTTGCATTTTATTGAACAAGAAATTTTTATTTTTACCTTTTTAATTAATAATTCATAGTAAAAATCGATTACAAGTGACTGAGTACATAGACAAATTTAATTTAACAACATTTCGCAGAAGTCACCTGTTGCACTGTTAATTTGAAATAATGTTATTGTATTGGATCAGACAGAAAGATATTTTCATAGTTGGCACATTTAAATTATTTATTTTTTCGATTTAGAAGAGGAAAATGCATTGGGAGATTAATCCAAACTGATTAAATCAAATTTGGCTGAATTGATATGATAATATTAATGTAAATTAGGTTTAGTTGTGATAGTTGAATGATCAGATAACAATAAATCAATAAACACAAAACAAATGAAAAACGAACAACTTCAATCTCAAGTACACAACACGCACACAACACTCGCCACTGGTCGATTGTTTTGATTCTGTTCTACTGTCTGTGCAGTGAGCACACACGCTCACTCTGCATCTAACAATTTTATTATGGCTCACTTGGTGAGAGAAGGACCGCCTTGTGGCTGAGGGCAACGCGATGGGTCACACCGCCCAAAAGAATAACAATAATAATAGCACTCTCGGGTACTTTTCTCAAATATTTGTGTGTACTACCGCCCTTGCCTCTTCCCTTTCGTCCAAAGCGCCATCTGTGAACATCCATACGTACTAAAAACCCAAGATGTTTAGTTTTAGTAGTTTTTAGTAAATGATTAATCTATGGTACAAATAAGAGTTATGTCTCAATATTGATATATGAATGGCTTATATATTTTTTAGACATGGCCGCGACTATGTATCGATTTTTTCTGATTGTACAATACAAATTGAAAGTTGAACCACCTGACAGATAGACTTCACCTCATGCACAGGACCACATCAAAGCATTAGCTAAGCAGCATCAACTTAACCTCAAAGTAATCAAGACATACCAAGGTAATTCTAGAAAAAAAAGGGAAAATTGAAAATATTAAATTAACGAACATTAAACTCTTGACAAGATAGTAAAATAATCAAGACAATCTCAGAGTTGAGACTTTACAATTATTTTGTGAGTACATAACGGCATTTGATTTAATGCCATAGCGATATAGTTTGATTGTATAAATAATTTAATATATATTACGAATTTACATTGAGAATATGAAAATGGAATAAAATAAAATAAATTTATTCTTTACTTTCTTCATCTTCAAAAAATAATAAATACTAATTCTCCAAACAACAATTCACTTTGTCTTTATAGCAGTGAGAGCGGTTAAATAGTGATTTCAATTTACTCTCGTACTCTCATCACTTCCGTTGCAATAGTTTTCGATTCTATGGATTAGAGTTTAGCACAGTTGTGACTTTTGGCTGTATTTGAACTTTTGTGAAACGTTCCAAAATTCCTCTACAAATTGTAGCTGGAAAGCGCTGATATGACGCAATCATTGTATCGACAGTTTGCTGAGTCAATTTGGCCAACTCTTCTGCACTGTCCACTAAGTCAAACGGAATTGCCTTTCCCACATAGGTGACCAGCTTTACCGGAAATACACACGGCACTGGAAAGACTGCAATAGAGTGGTCCTTCTCGTATCGTGGTCGTGCCCAACGCTGTAAACATTCAAAGTGAATGCACGTTTGTCGAATGTTGCGTGTGAAGACGGGTACGATGTCCACCTGGGCCTCACGCGCCACACGGGCAAAAGCCAGCTCGATTGTTCCACAGTGTCTCATAGCGCAGTGTGGCAAATAGACATTCACGCACTCCACCAGGCGCAATTATGATCGAATGGCCACTTCTCAAAGTAGAGACACAGTGATCCGCAGGACCAGGAAATGCATAGTTCTTTACAAGCTTCGCCCAACATGAACACCCAAAAGTTTCCTTGTCCAACACCGCACGAATAACGGAAGAGTGCTCTTTTCTAAAGTACAAATGTACAATAAAATAGAAAAGATCCGCAGGCGTCACTCCGTGGTAAAAGATGAACAGAACCGGTCGATCAGTGGGAATTTTGTCCAATTGCACAATTTGATACGAATGTACAATCCAGCTGTACAGTTGAACTATTCTGGCTATTAAATAGGCGAGCACGTGAAAAAAGATGGCAGTCCATCTGAGTGGACAGCAACATTTCTTCTCAATAAGGCGAGCTGTGGCGTGCCATGTGTAGAACTGAAGGATGAGAATATTGGGTAAAAATGTATACAAAACTAGGCCAACCAAGGTAGAGAAGACAATAATGACGATTAACCAAACCAATTCCATTTGAATAAATGAAATGATGATTCAAGGGGAACGACGAGACAAACACACAACCTAACTTATTGGAGTTGATGACTAGAATGAGCAAAATGTACGAGAAATATTTTGAGAGAGAGAGAGAGAGAGAGAGAGAGAGAGAGAGAGAGAGAGAGAGAGAGAGAGACAACGAGAAAGCGTGAACATACATGTCCGTGCTTGAGTGAATGCCCGTTACATTGGTTGCAATGACAGAGTAGGACTAATGTACATTGAAAATGGTACAGGATAGGACAAAATTGTAAATATTTTACTGAATAAACAGGCATTACAGTTATGTTTATTGTAGAGCGTTGGGGTAAATTAGTGTTGATTTTTTTAATTAAATTTTGAAATTATTGAAAATATTGTTTAAAAATTTATTTTTGTAAAATCGAAATTTTTGATTTAAGTAAACGTAATCAATTTTTATTTTAAATTTTAAATTAAATAATACAAATTCAGAAAAAATGCAACCATACTTTGATTAAACAATATTGTTATTATTCAAATAAAAACCATTTACACTTATTTTTTTGTATTCAGAACGAGTGTCTATAAAAGAACACTTTACACGATTCACTCGAAAGAGCATTATTGTTGAATTCTGTTTTATTTTTTTAATTAGTCAAAATCAGTTAAATCACTTCATAGAATATACAAACCGAGTATTCAACGATGATGTTCTCACGAGTCAATCGAGCAAAGTGTTCTTCTGTAGACGTACGTTACGACGTTGAGGTTTAATATAAATGAAATTCGATGAGTTAGAGTTTCTAAATACGAGTTGCAGAATACAGAACAAGTTTTTATACATTTCGAAAATTTTATGAACAAGTCAAATATAACAACATCATTACCATCCTTTTGTCTCATCTGTACTGGACTTGCACGCAAACACTTTTGAACATTATAGCCTCAGCTAAAAAGTGCTGTCTTAGTGCCTTTTGCTTTAACAATAATAAATTTCCATACACGAGTAGAGCAATGTTGCGGTCTATGAGAAGGTCATTTTCTATCCTTGATTGGTTGCAGTGTTGCAATGCCACATTGTGTGATTAGAGTATTACGGCAAATCAAAAGTGTGAATGCTTGCGTAAATGCCCATTACAGAAGAGGTGCAAAGTACAATGACTAATTGATAAAAGGCTTTACAGCATTAGTCACAATGCAAAAGTGTACATTTTAGCGCACAAGTCAAATATATTGAATAGAAACACAGAATGCATTGACATTATCACCATTTGGCTCCCAACTTTTTTACCAACAATACCAACATTGTTTTTTGGGTTAGCTGACAATAGTCAAAATGATTGTTTGTCTTCTGCTAAGTCAACTGGAAGGCAGGTCGGTCACTACTATTTAGACACATGAGCCGTTTGTTTTATTTTTCCAAATTTGATGAGTCGAGCTAAAAATAAAAAGTAAAAATTTTTGACATTAGTGGTTTTTCATTTTGTGAGCTTTTTTGGTGATAATTTTAGTTTTCTGACTCAGAAGTTGAGTGAGGTTAGGTTACTGTTGCTCGAAGTTGAGTGAGGTTTTTTTTAGGTTGTTTAATCTTTTATTGGTCGTTAGAAATTAAGTAAACATATCCTTTGACAAAAAATAAGTTACAAAATGCATTTGCATGCTTACAAAATGGCTGATACGTTTTGGTGTGTTGATGTTTTAGGTGAAATGAGTATTTTTTTGTTTTGTTTTGTTTTAGATTTGATAAATAGTTCAATAATTAACAATAAATAATAAATATAGTACAGACAAATAGACTAGAAAGTAATTACAATGTGTTGATTTCGACTTCTTCAATGGCTGGGCTGTCTTCTGTTCTGGGTTGTTGGGCTTGATAGTCGATTTGAGGCGGGTTGAGTCGAAAAGCTCTCAGTCGATCGAGAATGGTTTTCATTTGAGGAACGAATCTCTCGTTGAACTGTCCTTCCGAGAAAATCCAGTTAGTCAGTTTTCCGATGTTTCCCAATCGAAATTCTCCACCATGACCTGCATATCCACTTCCATGCATGTCCTTGAAGAGAGGGCACTTGAGTAGGACATGTACCACCGTTTGGATTGTCGTTCGATCGCACCAACAGTACGGTCTGTATACACTGCCCGTTTCATCCTTCACTTCGAAACGATTCAGGTACTGGCCGAATGGCCCGTGTCCACTGAAGACTTGTGTTAGATAGAAAGACGCTCAAAAAAAGTTGAGTGAGGTTAGGTTACTGTTGCTCAAAGTTGAGTAAGGTTAGGTTACTGTTGCTCGAAGTTGAGTGAGGTTAGGTTACTGTTGCTCGAAGTTGAGTGAGGTTAGGTTACTGTTGCTCAAAGTTGAGTGAGTTTAGGTTACTGTTGCTCAAAGTTGAGTGAGTTTAGGTTACTGTTGCTCGAATTTGAGTGAGGTTAGGTTACTGTTGCTCAAAGTTGAGTAAGGTTAGGTTACTGTTGCTCGAAGTTGAGTGAGGTTAGGTTACTGTTGCTCGAAGTTGAGTGAGGTTAGGTTACTGTTGCTCGAAGTTGAGTGAGTTTAGGTTACTGTTGCTCAAAGTTGAGTTAGGTTAGGTTACTGTTGCTCGAAATTGAGTGAGTTTTTTTTTAAATTCAAAAATTTGATTTTATTCATTGAATTTTAAGGTTTGTTTTTACAAAATCGATTTCAAAAAGTTTTGCTCAAAGTTGAGTGAGGTTAGGTTACTGTTGCTCACAACTGGACAACTTTATTTCAACATACAATCTTTATCTTATCAAAACAAACCAATTAACAAAGATTGTTATTGATATATTGAACCTCATGTGTAATGGGCATACACACAAACATGCACACTTTTGTTTGTCTATCTAAACTCACACAAAAGAGTATATTGCAAAAACAGGACAAAATTGCCTTTAAATGTCGTTTTATGTGCTTTATTGCAATTTGCACATTGTTTGCAAGTAGAGTGACAATTAAAACAGCACTGTTAACAATTTATTTTAATTAATTAAGCTTAAGCATAGTTAATTCGAAAATCCGAATATATTTGCATTTAATTTACGGATAAAGTAAAACTGATTTATTTAAATTTATTTTGAATTATAAATTTCCTTTAAAAGGGGATTCAAAACTTTGCTGTCAATTTCACTGTGGTACAATTTTTTCCAAAGTGCAACTGGTTGTATCAAGCTGTTCTAGCGCACATACCAGAGAATCCATCTTTTGTTGAGTAAGGTTTCTATATTTCAATGTCATATATTTGTACAATAATTCAACATAAGTTGCATGGTTGTATCTATAAAAAATAAAAAGTTTTTTTTTATAACACAATGTAATTTCTACTCGCATAAGTCACTTTGCACTTGTCATACTTAACAAATTCGGGACAATTTATGCCATCTCAGGGGCTTGAATAATAGTTGGGCAATGATCTAGAAATACAAAATATGTATATTTTTTAATTTTTAATTTATAACAAAAATCATCAACTAACTAAATTTCGAATGACCACATCATTATCCATGGCCTCATTAATGAGGGTGAAAAATTGCCCAAGTAGTCTCGCAATGTCTTGAGGCATCAAATCGAGTTTAAAGAATATTGCCTTGTCTCCTGTTGCATTCTAGAAATTAAAATCCAAAATATAAAATGTGGACAAACAAAAAAAAATCTTTTTAGTTTACCGCAATAATTTTGAGTCCATTGGTTTGTTTGTCATAAAGGAAAGCTGTGTAAACGATGAAGAGTGCCTGGTAAAATTCTCTCAACACTGTCAGTTGGTCGCTTGGCTGGAACTGCCTGAATGCGTCAATTTGTTTACAAAACTTGATCGTATTGCGCACATAGTGCTCTGCAAGATTGACAATGTATACGAGGTCTCTCGATTCGCCAATCAACTTCGCTTTGGCTTCGTTGGGAAAAATCTGCATTGCACGCTGAATTTTGCCAATTCGCTGCAGATCGTATGGTCCCAATTTGATTGCGACTGATTATTATTATAATTATAAAACAATAAAAAACATTGCTTCAATCTATTTGATTAATTTAAATCATACCATTTGCACTTTGAGGTCGTAGATCATTGGAATGATTTTCTCTTCCATAAACAAATTCCTTAAATCAATTTGTAACTAACTGAATTTTGCCAACTGACAATTGTGAATCCAGAGATGTAACTCAATGCGAGTGTTGATTGTGTTTTTTCTCGTCACATTTCTGAGCCAAACACATCAAAATGGCAAAGAAAACTTTATTTTGGTGTGTTTGTTCAAGAATTTTAGAAAAAGGCGGACAATCAAAATTTCTAATTGAGTTGCACCGTTGGATTCAGCAATGCTTATTTAATTAATATAAAATAATTGGTTTTCACAAATAATCACCTTTTTCATACCAATCAGGTAGCACTTATTCAAACGACAGCGCTGGCACACCTTTCGTGTTGACTTGTTTATCACACATTTCAACTCGCGACGACATTTATAATTCTAGTTGACAGATAGTTTAGACAAGGTGTGCACAATAACTGCATCAAATTACCTTTTCAATGCTTCTTCGGAAAAACACTTTACAAGCTGCACACGAGAGTCCATTAAAATTGAAGCCTAGTTATACACAATAATCAACAATAAATATATATTAAGAATTATATAGTGAGCAATATATCCATGCACTTACAATTGGCCAAATCGCCACAAACACCACACACTTTATTAGGATTCATTTTTCTTTTCAAAATGTTCATTGATTTTTTTGTACAACCCTTTAAGACAAATTTTTAATAGAATTGACTGTATTACAAATATTAATTCCTAATGCAAAAGTAAAATTCGATTAGGAAATTATAAACTTGCGTAGAGAAAAAAATTAATATCGATACATGATGCGCAATTGGTGTTTTAGTTAATGATACAACTGCACCATGTAACTTGTATATATTGCCGTAAAAGTAGTAAGCCGGAGAAAGTTTAATTTATCAGTAAATACAGCCATACAAATAGCTACTTCTTCTTCTTGTACATTGCATTGTGCGCCACTCCAATGTACTTCAAAGTACAACAAACTGCTGCACGATAAGTTGACAGGAGAGATAAAAAGACGCCCTAATTGCACTGAAGCGCTATCAATGAGTGCCCTGCCTTGTAGGCAAACTTATCTTTACCCTGCGCTGATTCTCTGTTCAGCGTGTGATGAGTGTTCGAGAAGATATTTGGCATTAAGATGAACACATTCGTTGATGAACTATTGATCGAGTGTCGGAAGATGATAAAACTGATCAAAGATTAAATAAACAAAGAATTAGTAGTTTGTAAAGGAATTAAAAAATTAGTTGAGGAATTCCCATTGTACTTGAAGCCATTGATAGCAATCGCGAGAATGAAGAGAATCGCACTTTGTGTGGTGTCACAGCCAGCGATGGGGATGAGTGTTTGGATTTGTTTTTCTTGTATTTTCTTAGCCAAATTGCCAACATAACTTTGCAATGGAATAAACAGTAACATGAGAATTAGTCCACCCACAACTGAGACGCCCAGTTCAACCCACAGCAACACGAGTGCAATTCCAATCTGAACCGGTGCTGTCCACAGAAAATGAAACCACAAAACGAGATCCATAAATCGAGGACAGTCGACTGACATTAAATCGATGATTTCTCCGGTTGTGTAGTTCTTCTTGGAGTACATCGCAAGCACCAGTGACTTTCGGTAAACTGCACTGATCAGACAGTTCCGTATTCGCATGCCCAAAATGCCCATGCGGTGTTGGTGATAGGCGGATGTTATACTTTGCACCACATTTGTGACTACAAAAATCATTGTAAAGAATATTCCATGCCAAAAGGGTGCTGAAGGATCCGAAACAAATGATATGACATATTTGACAACGAGTGGATTGACTAGTTGCACATTGTCAGTGATGAATCGAGCTGCGCATGGAAATAGAAAAAAACACTCCAAATTGTCGAGTTAGAATAGAAACTACATTCGTTTTGATTTGTTTCAATGACGATTAATCGCTTTTTGTACTTTTTGTCATTTGAACCGAATGACTTGTGTTGCCAAAAGAGATTGAACCGATCGAATAGATTAGTTGCTTGATCATGTTCTCGAATTTTCCACAAGTCATCCGTGGTCAGTGGTCGTCGAAAGCCTAATATGGCCAGAGAATTGAACCACCAAAATGTGAGTTTCGAAGGAAAAGATGCCGTTTCTTTGGGACAAAATATTGAGGCGATTGTTTTCCCCTTTTTAACATCAACAAGCGATCCGTTGTGAATTTCAATTTTATCCGAAAACGAACAGAAAAAGAGCAGTATAATTTCAAAGCCAATTTCACCGTATATCAAAACTAGTTCTGTTATCGATTTGTCATCAAATTGAATAAAAGTTGGAATCGACAAAACAGTGCATGCAATTCGCAATATTAAGTAGAACCGCCGCAATTGGTGAAACCACACGTTGAAGGTGAATCAAACTTGTCATCAAACAATATGCGAACAAACTGACGACCGTGCCAATGATTTGTGCTTTATCAATAGAAAGATTGTCCTCAAACAAATTGACACTGACATATATCACATGTGCCACACTAATGGCCACAAGTGACAGTGCAATCAAGCACTTGAAAACATTCACTCGATTCCATTTGATTGAGACATTTTCTTTGCTATTGACATATTCGTATAGAGGGTACGGAAAACAGAGAAGAAGAAATAGAAATGGCAGCCATACGAGTGCGGTCGAGGTGAAACAAGGACTCAGTTTATATTTTCTCAAAATAAAAAAAAGACAAAATGGCACCATTTGAAATATGTTGTGCATTATTTATGCGCTCGTTTCGTGTTATTGCAAAATTCCCATGCTATTCAATAAAAAGATCTTTATTGGTATGAAACAAACCGAGAAATTGTTTGACGTGTTCAACAGACAAAAATAAACACCAATTAATCGACTGAAAGTTTATTACCGCATCTGATGAGCAATAATGCTCATAAAGGTGAATGAAGTCCTTAAACATGTTTATGAATTAATGAGATTGCACTTAACATGACTTTTCCAGGCATATGATGAAACAGTTATGACCAAGTCAAAAATATTTTTGATCAAATAATAGAATACAATTTGGGAAATCTTTCAATAGTCTAATTGAGTGGTAGAACCTTGCAAGTCAATTGGAGAATTTCAAAATTTAAAATCCACAATTACACCAATTAATATTCCAATAATGACAAATAAAATATTTTATTTACAAAATTGTCTGATCTGATGAGCATTTTCACCAGTAAACAGTGTCAAATTGCCCAGGTATCATTATTTTCCAATTACAAATTACAAAATTTACAAAATCTTATACAAAATTACTAATTAGTGAGTTTTTTCTTATACAAAACTTTACTTTATTTTAAATATCTCACTGATTTTGACCCACTGATTCAATCTAGTAGAAAATATTTCAGCCCTATCAATCCAATCCGACTCGCTAACTAATTTGGGTATTTTCCTTGTTTTCCAGTTGGAAGATAAAAATCCACCGAAACAATTTAGATTTTTCCTTGCCAACAGAATGAATGATATGATATCTAAAGGATAGTAGTGCTGTTGCTTTACTACATATCATAATCCATCATAAAATAGCACACAATTAATATTGCCAATGTCAATTGTCTGCACTTGATATGCCACTCTGTATGAGTGTAGTGAGTGCATGCTTGCGTGAATGCCCATTACATATATTTTATCTGTTCAAATCACATTTGAACAAAAATTGACCTTTTCTTTAGCAACATTTTTTGTTTGTCTATCTATTGAGATAAGCTGTGATACATTGGTTGTTAATGACTAATATGTTTATATTATCTGTGCCTTTGTAAGAGCTTAAGTTCTTTTTATCGTGCATTTTTTTTGGTTGAAATTCCATTTTGGAATTACACTTTCATCATTAGTTACTACAACAGTGAGTCTTAAAAAAATAGGCGTTGTACCCAATAGCAGCTTCCATAATAATTCTAAAACGGCTTTAATACTATAAAATATACAATTTATGGGGGTTTGAAATTGTCGGATGCAATCTATTTGAGTTTTCAATGTAAGAATTAATCTTGAGATGGTAGTTTTTGTACATATACATATATAAATGTGTCTCAAATAAACTGTCCATCGAATTCCCACTTTCTGGCTCGGGTGTATTTTTGGAAAAAACAAAGTTTTTGATGGTCAAAACTAATTTGCTAAAAGGTACAACTTAGATGCATTCATATTTTTTAATGTTATTCAATCTCTTTCCAAATAATTGGAGGAGCGACCGCAATCACTCACGCTGAGCGAGCGAAGCGAGCGAGGTGTGAGTGATTGCGGGAGCGACGATTCATACCCGGAAAAAATGCGACTTCGGTCATTTTTGTGCGCATTAAATCTCCGAAACTACTGCATGGATCGGTCTGAAATTTTAACTCAGTGTTCTGATGGTGTTGAAGGTGTGCAGTGCGCAAATAGCTCGCTGTAGGTCAAAGGGCACCGGAGATATGATTTTTTGAAAATTCGATATTTTGTATAGAAATGTGTTGGGATCGAGAGTCAACATTGTGTGTGTTCCTGTGTGACACATCCAAGCACACTCTTCCCCCGTGCGCCCGCTGTGCGTAAAGAAGATGCGCAGTAGCAAGCACACTCAAAGGAGTTGGATTCGGGCCATTTGACTCGAGTGCAGTTGTGTGTGAATGTTTGTTTGCGTTTTCCAATTAAACCTTAAACAACTTTATTTAAAATAATACGTTTATTATCACCTAACCAATGGCGTATTTAGTATAATAATAAATAGTAAAAGTTGAAACTTCCCTTATTCCCTGGACAAATTCCCTTGCAGAAATGCATTGAGAAATTGCAATGAAAAACAACCTTTGACGTTGTATTGGATCATTGAAAGGTGTTTTCTACTAGGAAACTAGAACTAACAATGAGACTTAACACAATGATAAACTCAAGACAAATAAAATTGCACAAAATGTGGATTTTTAAATCATTGTATCTATCTTCTGACCTTGAAGTCCCGTCCTGAAGATGCTTGAATTCATATGGATTTGGGAAAGATTGCGAAATTTCGATTTGTTTTGGTTCACATTTATTTCATTCGACTTTTTGGAATATGTTTTATTGGAGAGTTTCCTAACAAATGTTAGAGAAAGTTTTGTTGGATATCATTTGTATCTATATTATGTTCAAGCGAAAGATTTTGTGCATGAATACATGGGAGCTCAATAATATTTGGAATCAACCGAAATAGGAATAAGAGTTGCATGCAATGAAAATATTTGAATAAGGTGGTGTTCACGATCCACAGTCAAAGATGAGTGATGTAAATCGAGAATTATTATGTGTATGAATTGGTTGTAACTGATTGCAATGATCTGCGTATTCAGATAATCGTTTGAATGTGTGATGATAATAATTATTGAAGATTTTGAGCAAAAACACGGCCTAAAACGGTCAAAATTTATTATTTTTAATCTATTTTTAAAGATGACACTTTACAGGTAAAATGGCAAAAATGAGGCTTAAGTAGATCTGGTAAATGTTTTTGTTGTCCGAACAATGTCCAAATATATACCATTTTACCTGTAAAGTGTCATCTTTAAAAATCGATTAAAATACTAAATGTTGGTCGTTTTAGGCCGTATTTAGCTCAAAATTTTCAGAAAAACGCGTAAATTTTGAATCTGAGCATTAAATTGGTATTTCGACTACGAAAAATGGCGTTAATGTCGAAAAATTGTCAAAAGCCTCAAAAATATCAAATATCTCGAAAACTTGAATAAATTTCTGAATTCTGAGTAAACCAGTTGAAAGATCGTTAAAAATGCTATGAGATTGGATCTTAACATTTTGAGTGCCTCCAACTTATTTTTCGGTGTATAACAGTGTAATGAATTAGATTGATACGTGAACGTTTAACTGCCAGTCAAAAGTTAGAGTGTCTCATTCATTAACCGAGAATGGACTTTCTGTCCCAAATGCATTAAATGTTACTAAATGATTTGTGACGTTTCACACGCTCTCGCTCCGACTTTCATGCCAATGGCATTATCTATTGTTATTGATGATATCTAAAATGTTTTAAAATGCCATCTGCTGGTTCAAATACTAGTTAATTTCAAAATTACAAACAACAACAAACTTGGGGCTAGGAAAGTAAATTCTAGTGCAAACAAAACAGCCGGGTATGATCGGAAAAAATGTCCCAACACGAGTGAAACTATCAGTGACGTTGCACCTGCAAGAAACGAATAAAAAGATGCAATCTTAACGGTAAGTTTGATGTGCTGCTCGGTGAAGGCAAACATTGCGGGCATCATGGCCGACTAGCCATAGCCCAGCACAGCAGTTCCAACATAGATAAATGTCAAATTGTTTTGAAAACAAAAAATTCCAATCAGAGATCCAAAATAATCAAGTAGTGATAAGTTAAAATGAAATCTGGTTGCAGTTTGAGTGAAATGTCAAGTAAACTTGATAAATGAAAGCAGTCGCCAAGCGGCCGAGAGTGAACGTTGCGGACAGTGCTGCCATCACTTGGGCCGAATCCGTTGCTGACAAACCAATGGCCATGTATTGCCACATTGTGATGGAGAAGGACATGAAGGACACTTCCGCGGTCGAATAGGTAGCAATACAAAATCCGCATAAGAAAATTTTTAATTTACGATGCGGAATTTGTGTATTCGATGCAATTTCATTTTCAATCCACGTTTCAGGATTGCGAGATTCTGTAGTTGAGTTTTTTGAAGTTTGGTTATTGTGTTTAGTAATTTTTCCGTAAGGATACGCAATTAGTAGTATCAAGAAAAGTATTGGAACTAGAATTGTACATGTTACGAAATATGGTATTTTGAATTGTCAAAGCACTTACCAATTGCTTGCGCTGCCCCCGCCATTGCAAATGGAACTGTCAACGAATTGACACGATCTTCAGCACTGATTTTACGGCCATCACTGGTGGCATTCATCTCTCCATACACAAAGGGAGAAATTAAGATAGGTCCCACAATATTGCCCAGTCCACACATAAATTGTGACCCCTGCAGCACTGCAGCATTACCCACTGGCCACATCTCAACCAGCCAGACACTTGTGGAGCTATCCCACGCACCGCTTCCCACACCAAAAACAGCAGCCATAGACCAAAAGAGCCAAATGTTTCCATAAAGCGGAATTCTTGAGACAGTTCCTGCGAAGACCAACAGAGCAATTGAGAGAAAAAATTGACGACTAATCCAACGGGTTAGGTAGCTTGAGAATGCGCCGAATAGGTAGCCAACTCCGACTGGGATAGAAACGTAGGTCAAGGTGTTGAGTGGGACATTATTTATTTATTGCATTCAAAATTTGTAAAAAAAATAAAACAAACTTCTCATGCGGGTTGTCGTTTATAATACAATTGAGAGACTAAAATGAGAGTCTAAAGTGAGAGACTAAGCACTAGACGACATTAACAACATCGAGTGTTGCGCAGGTACAGCTTACCGTACCAGAGCGTATAAAGTGAGAGACTAAAATGAGAGACTAAATGGAGAGTGAATGAGAGACTAAATTGAGAGACTAAAATGAGAGACTAAATTGAGTGATCAGTTATAATATATCGATGTATATAATAACTGTTTTAACAGATTTGTAAGATCTGTCATATGCTTGATGGTTGATGGCTTCGTGTGTAAGAATTCATAAATTAGTTGATGTTAACAATAGAGTGGCTTGAGGCTTGAGTTACAGAAATTAACTTGGGGATATTGCAGGCTTGACTTCATGAGAGATTTACGGCGAAAATGATGTGAAATTGGTGGTCAAAGGGGGAGATGGAAGGGGAACTGCATCTGGATCAAGTCAATCAAGAGTAAAACGGAAAATCAAACACAAAGGGTAACCACTAAGTACCGAGAGTCATATATGATATTATATGATATCATATATAAAGACTCAAATTGACCAAAATATCTATAAATCAAATAGGCCAAACAAAATACTATATAATCAAGTCAATATGACTAATCAAAATGGACCGAGAGTTATGAAAAGACTCAAATTGATCGAAATATTCGTAAATCAAATAAATCAAATAAATCAAACAAAATGTTATATAGTCAAGTCCATATGTCTAATCAAAATGGACCGAGAGTCATGAAAAGACTCAAATTGATCGAAATATTCGTAAATCAAATAAATCAAACAAAATGTTATATAGTCAAGTCCATATGTCTAATCAAAATGGACCGAGAGTCATGAAAAGACTCAAATTGATCGAAATATACGTAAATCAAATAAATCAAACAAAATGTTATATAGTCAAGTCCATATGTCTAATCAAAATGGACCGAGAGTCATGAAAAGACTCAAATTGATCGAAATATACGTAAATCAAATAAATCAAACAAAATGTTATATAGTCAAGTCCATATGTCTAATCAAAATGGACCGAGAGTCATGAAAAGACTCAAATTGATCAAAATATCTGTAAATCAAATAAATCAAACAAAATGTTATATAGTCAAGTCCATATGTCTAATCAAAATGGACCGAGAGTCATGAAAAGACTCAAATTGATCAAAATATCTGTAAATCAAATAAATCAAATAAATCAAACAAAATGTTATATAATCAATGTCACTAGTCCAATTGACTGAAAAATATGGACCAAAAATCATAAGAGACTCAAATGAGCTCAAAACATGTTCAAAAAAAATAAACCAATCAAAAGCTTGTAAAATCAAGCCCAAATGACTAAAAAGAACGAAACTTAACGTCTAAATTGGCAACTAAAAATAAAGTAAAATTCAAAAGCGGTGAGCCAATTACGAAGCAACAAGGTCCTAGATACTCTAAAATGAACGCAAAACACTATTAATCAAGATAATCTAAAATGACCAGAGCGGTAAAGCGGGGAAAGGAGTGGTGGACAAAGGAATGGGTGCACCAATGGTTTCTTTCTTCGTGAATACACCAGTGAAAATACAGCAAATGTTCACTTCAGGTTGACAGCAGAACGTAATTTGTGGTTGAGTGGAGTAGTGTTGAACAGTGTAGTGGAAATAGTCAGGATTTTGGGAGGGCGGGTGGGGATTTTTGCTGTCGTTGATGGTTGATGAGTGAAAAGTGAGGAGCTGGAATAGTTGAATTGAGGTGATTCTTGATGTGTTGATGGAACGTGATTGCTTCTATGTAGTAGATGGTCAAGTGTTTGTTGTTGAAGCAAAAAAAACAGAAAAAGTGGACACAAATATGTAAACAGAGTGTTTGCCTTCAGGCAGAACAAGGGAACCAGGTAGTGTAGCTCTCTGGCTCACGAATCCGGGTGCCTTGAGTGTTCCACTGTGACTGGTGAGTGAGATAAACTTTGCCAAAACTCGATAACAAACGTTACCGTAAAAAGACAAATAAACTCATGTTCACTCAGTCGAGGTCAGAGTGAGAGTGAGGTTACCACACATGTGTTGAGTGTCTGTGTGCAGTACCAAAAGAAAAGAAGGAGAAGAACTGTCTTTGAGAGGAGGGAAGGATAGACCTTTCTAGGAAGCGGCGAGTGCGTTTGTGGCTTGTTTGCTGTCGTTGATGGTTGATGAGTGAAAAGTGAGGAGCTGGAATAGTTGAATTGAGGTGATTCTTGATGTGTTGATGGAACGTGATTGCTTCTATGTAGTAGATGGTCAAGTGTTTGTTGTTGAAGCAAAAAAAAACAGAAAAAGTGGACACAAATATGTAGACAGAGTGTTTGCCTTCAGGCAGAACAAGGGAACCAGGTAGTGTAGCTCTCTGGCTCACGAATCCGGGTGCCTTGAGTGTTCCACTGTGACTGGTGAGTGAGATAAACTTTGCCAAAACTCGATAACAAACGTTACCGTAAAAAGACAAATAAACTCATGTTCACTCAGTCGAGGTCAGAGTGAGAGTGAGGTTACCACACATGTGTTGAGTGGGACATTGTAGATTAATCGCAAATCAACCTGAGGAGCTGCAATGATCATTGTTGAAATTCCCTTTATTAGCAAATAGATTAAAAACAGACAAAACAGAACCACACTTACATATGCAATTTGATTGAGATAAATTAAACATTTATACAACAGTTTGCTCTTGTTTTGGCTCAATTTGAATAAATTTGATAACATTTTGCAAATTTGCAAATTAATTATGTTTAACCAAAGAAACAATGAGAACAACCGATATTTAAAAATATTCTATTAATAAATTATTAAAAGCAAGTTTCAATTTTTTCTATTCGAATAAAAGATTTGTGTTTACTGGATTGTATTCCTTTGTTGATATCCTTTTAATCTTTGTCATTTCAAAGCAAACAACTAATGTTGCACTCGACATAATTGAACACAATCTAATTAAAAGCCTTTCTTAATTAAATCTTGAAAATCAATCAATTTTAGTGCAAATAAGTTATTGATTTTGGGTGTAATTTTTTTGTATTAGTCGCACTGCAATGCACTAACATTGCATAACGATAAAAAGTATAAAATACACCTTAATAAGTCATATACCAGTTATAAGACATGTAGACGTTTGCCTTTTGCTTTTTGCCTTTTGCCTTTTGCCTTTTGCCTTTTGCCTTTTGCCTTTTGCCTTTTGCCTTTTGCCTTTTTCTTCAGAAAATTACCGAATCTAACAAGTTAGACAAGGGCCCATGCAACTGCGGAGATACCATGTTTGTGTGGCGTTAGAGGGATGCGCTTGGAATATACGTAGACCCAAGATTTTTTACGAAATAGCTAGCACTGGGATTCCATTATCCTTGAATTGGGATACTAATAACTTCGAACAAATTCAGAAAAGAGCCATTAAAATTGCAATTGCGATCGGCCGAGGCACGAGGCCCGATTGCAATCTGCAATTTTTTTTTAACCTTGTGGGATATGAAGGTGTGGGAGTTGATATCTAAAGAATATATTCGAAAAACATGCACTTTATCATCGACGTATCGAATACAAAGCGCATCGATCCCATGTCGTATAATCTTTAAGCTCACATTACAATCAGTGAAGAAAACCATTTACAGTCTCATGATGATGGAGATTTGAGTATCAATATAATTTAATTAATGCTACTTCGTTCAGCCTATAAACAATAGACCCTTTTGGGGTCTTTGGTTTTACTTATTCCTTTAAATATATGTCAACGAATTGAGGAGAGATACGCGTGACTTTGGATACCGAGACTTGAATTTGAAACATTTATTTGAGATACCGATGAAAACCGAGAACCGAAACCGTACAAAACTTTACTTTAGACAAAACATGCTTGTTACTTGACTTCTAGAACGTAAGGGGCCATACTTTAATATCGATATCAATTTTGGGAAGGGGGATCGTCAAAGGACTGATCACCCTATGATAACGAAAAACTTGGAGGGTTTCAAAAAATGTAGACTTATCAGTTAATTCTCAAATCTCATATCTAGATTGTCTAAATTGCCATGCTAATTGCAAACTTGTCCCAGGTCAAAATATTACACATTGAATTATTAAATTTGTCTAGTGCCAAAAAATCGGCAATGTTTCTAATTAAGATCAAGTTTTGGCGGAGGGGGTGGTCATGTCCTGATAACGGTTTGATAATTTGGGTGGTAGGGGTGTCAAAAATCCGGAATTCTACATTTTATGTAGGGTTTAGTGATGGAGGAGACCTAGCGTGAGGAGGGTAGTGGTACTAGAATTGTGTGTGTCGAGGGATAGAAAAGAGAGAAATACAACAGAAGTAAAACTAAATTGAAAAGAGGAAAAACGAAGGAATAGAAAGGAAATGGTTGATAGGAGTGGCACCTAGGATTCGCCGGCCGAACGAACCCAAAACGCCCCTAAAATCCACCATTATCCAATAAACCAACGATTAGTTGACATATAAAAATGTCATAAGGGAGAACTCTGGTAATAAATCAATTTATGGTGTCACTTGTAATAAAGAATGATTGAACAGTGTTAAAATTGTTCTTTTGGATTAGTTTCCATTTAGCAGTGACTGAATTTGGAATGCTTCTTGGCTTGAATGCCACTGTTGTGGTTGCAGAATTGTTGCACCATTGGGGCAGACTTGGTGGTACTGCTCGAAGAGGTCAGTCCGACCACCTCAATTCGATCCACGTGCATCTTCTCCAAGTGCAAAATGTCCAAGTCAACAAAACCATGGTCCCACTCAAAGTCAATGCTCTCCAGGTTGACTGGGTCAATGGCCAACACTCCCGGGTGAGTGTAACTCTGGCCAATCTTTAATAGTGCCGAACTGAACATGGATTAAAGATTGTTGGGTTAGGTGTTTGGTCAAGTAAGCATGAACAAGTGATTTACAGTTTGGCTTCGTCGTTAAAGCTGAATGCCTCTGAGTGACCACTTCGATCGACAAATTTGATGTGCACATGAGCGGTCTTGTCGAACTGCTCCAAGCCAGTGCTGCTCATGCGAATGTGAATCACATACTGGTACTCTATGGCAAATCATTTGACATGATCATTATGAAATAAACAAACAATTCTTACTGTTGAGAAGTGGTTTGTGCTGACCGGTGATCATAAAGAAACGTTTTCCACTCACTCCACTGTTGATGTCCGACACTGAGTTCTTGTATTCTGGGTTGCGTGGACCGAGGATGGCACACTTTTCACCATTCACTCCACAATCAGTACATTTGCCAGCGGTAAAGTCCTCGTAACTGTGGCATTCGTATGCCTTTGGCAATGGATTGTTCTGTCCGATCGAGTCAATGTAGTAATCGACTGCTCGTTGATGGTTGCATGCCACCAGTCTACGGGCACCTTCAAAAACTCCATGGAAAATGCCAGCAGTGAGTCGTTCCTCATCACAGCCAGGCTGCACCTTGCCACCGTTTGGATAAATGTCCACATGGGAGCAGGTCTCGTACATGCCAAAGCCAACCTCCAACATTGGTCGAGCATCGGTGTGAATGCTGTCCACATATTTGGCATCGGTGTGCCAGAGTCGAGCTGCAGGTGGAAGGCCTTCGAAGAATGGTCCAGCAGGGTCCAAGCCAGTGATACGGCCCAAGTTGCCCTTCAGCCACTTGCCTGCATTACCGGCAATGTGCGAGCCCAACGAGTGGCCCATAATGTGAAACTGACCTGGGTTGGTGTTCTTCAGTTTGGACAACAGTTCAATCTCAATGCCCACCATGGCACCAACCATTCGAGTGTTCACACAAGCCTGACCATATGGGAAGAAGTTGCCCTTGTGCCAGTCAATGGTGATCACATTCACATCTTCATGATCCAAAATGACGTCCTTCAGTTTACGCATCCACTCACCAAACATTTGATTGTCAATGAAGCCGTGCACGAGCATCTTGGTTGGCTTGGTTCCATCGAAGGAGGACGACATGATCGTCTCCGAATGGTTGAAATGCAACTTGTGAGCATGTTCTCGGTCCTTTCGGGTGTACAACAAAAATTCGGGGTCAATATGTTCGGGCGATTGAGGCACGAACAAATCGGTGAATGGTCGATGCACGGCATCGAAAAAATCGTGCGAATCGAATGTACCGATGCCGGGGTAGGTTACCGACTTGGCGGTAATCACTTTAAAGTAGTTTTATGATTAACAATCATGACTTGTACAAGGAAATGAACAACTATTTACCTGGAATGATGACTGCGAGTGCGCAAAGTGATAGCAGAGAGAATTGAGCCATTTTGGTGTTTGGTCACTCGGCGGGTGATGAAACCAATCTGTGAGTGAGAGTTACTTATATAGCGAAACACACAAATCAGAACCAGGATTGTCGATATATTCCCAATGCTAATGCTCAACCAGTAACTCAATTAATATAACAATAACACTACGCCTACACTTACCTGCTTGTTTACCAGTTAGCATAAAGCCAAGTTGGACTATAGCCAAGCGATTACCTCGACCATCACCTCTTGGAGTGATATCCCCGGTGGATTGATTAATTGGAATCCACTTGTAGAGCACAATCGCCTCTTTCCTCTCCCCTTTCCCTATGCATTTGTCAGTTGTGTAATCGTGAATCTACCTTTGTTTATCACACAGGTATCACTCAATTTATCTAACCTTTAAACACATCTTTGGGTACAAGGCAGGACCAAAATTGTTTGGTGTTCAATAAATTTAAATATTTTCCTCAACATTCCAACCGTCTAATACAAATCACTTTCTTGTTGGACCACCTAATGATCCAAAATTGTCACAATGAAATGAGTTGACACAATTGATTTGTACCCAATATACTTTTGTTTAGCGCTATATTTGTGTGCCTTGATTTGAACCTGACATGTCTGTAAATAAAACACGTGCATCATTGTGCACAGTGTTAGGAGTAACATTTTTGAACGGATTTATTGTTAATACCACAATTGGCATATCAAATGATGCACATTGTACAGCAGACCGAGTGATCAACTCTGAAACAGGATGCGCAACAAACAAATGCTTTATCGTGTGGCAAATCTATGACTAATTGTACAGTGACACTCCCTTTGTTCGTGTTGATTCTTAAATTGACACATTGTATAGCTAACATTTCAAGTAAATTAAATTAATTTGTTGAATCTCTTGAATGAATTGTATTGCTTTATTTGCACTTCTTTTTGATTATAAATGTGTCATAAAATGAAAGCTATAAAATATTATTATAAATGCAAATAGACTGTGTTTAATTGATGGTGGGAAAATGTCCTTTTGTACTGTTCCTGAACTCATAGTCAAGACAAAATGACAGTAAAACAAACTCGTCGGTACATTTTGCATTGTGTCACAATTGTAACTTTCGATTGGAACTATTTCGCACACTAATACTACTGAAACATATGTCAGATAATTATAAGCAAGTAGACATAACTCGAATTCGTTGCCTCTTTATTTCAATAATAGAATAACCCACAACTGATTTTGCCAAATATTCTTCCATCAATGTAGAATGCATGCATAGCGCACAAAGTTAGCGCACAAAGTTGTAAATGACCACTCTAAAGCATTTCATGAGCAAGAACATAAAATACTTCTATTTCTGTTATTAATTCTTCAGACATAATAACATAATTTAAATCCATCCACAATCAAATCGCAATCAATCTGCATATGTCACTCATCCACTTTATGGACCAGGTGTGGGGAAACTTTTGGATGCGATGGCCACAAAAGTGGCCATCGAATGATCCAAATGGCCACCAAAATTTAACTAATTTTAAAGTCTATAAATCGTCTATTTTTGTTAAAAACACGCTCGGGTATCTTTATTGATTTGACTGCCAGCAAACAGATTACAAAAATGTGCAATGAATTACAGTTGGAGTTAGAGGATTGCAGATTGTAGCTTGGTTTCATAAATCGTCTATTTTGACAATTTCGCATTCTCCAATTTGTTCCTGTGGCATTACCGTTCGCAAAGTTACTTACTTAGTAATGATTTAATCAATTTACTTAGTGATTTTAAACGTAACAGTATTGATAAATTTAGCTTGATTTCACATAATAGTAACACGAAAAGAAAAGGTTCGTTTGACAAAACTCCCAAACTGGTTGACTATCCCGAAGGTGGCGAAACCGGTGGTGGTGGTGGTGGAATTGGGATTGGAGAACCCTAAAACCCAGAATGGCTGCTGGAAATGATGATTTTGGGACTTGGTGGTTATTGACTATCCCGAAGGTGGCGAAACCGGTGGTGGTGGTGGAATTGGGATTGGAGAATCCTAAAACCCAGAATGGCTGCTGGAGATGGTGATTTTTGGACTTGGTGGTTATTGACTATCCCGATGGTGGCGAAAGGTTGTTCTTATCCAGAAATTGGGCTATTGGTTCTTATCCCAGAATGGGGTTGCTGGATCTTATCCCAAAATGGGACTGCTCTTTCTTATCCAACAGTCCATCACTAAACCCTACATAAGCACACAGTTCTACACCCACAAGACACTCACGTTTAAACAGTCAAGTAATAAGCATGTTTTGCCTAAAGTAAAGTTTTTGTACTGTTTTGGTTTTCGGTTTTCGTATCTCAAATTGTTGAGAAGTGGCTCCCTCTTCATGACCACTTGTCATGTTCATGCTCACTCAGAGTGGAGTCACCGTTCACCCAGTCGCCCAATGTCGACATAGCCACTCTGTTCTGCCTTTATAAGCACGTGTGCTGAAGTGATCTATCATCGTATGCCTCGTATGTGCTACTGATCGGTTGTCTCTAGTGACTTGTGCTAATGCACCTCTTCCTTTGCAGATTGTGTATCTTCTAACCTTTGGTGGCCTTCCCTCATTGGTCAACTTGATCTTAACTTGGTGGTACTGTCGACTGTGGTCAGCATACCTGAATTCCTTCTTATTCCTTTACGGACTTTATTGTTACTCTCTTTTATCCCGAATAAACGCTTTTAACAAACACAAATAAAAGTGTTTCAAATTCAAGTCTCGGTATTCAAAAGTCACTCGTATCACTCCTCAATTTATTGACATTGTGGTGGCTCGGTACGAGCCACACTTGGCTCGGCCGGATACAAACCAAACACAACATCCGAAGCTATTGCTTCGCGCGACCGTGAGAACTCGCGCTTGTTGATACATAGCATCACGTACATGCACATCACATACCGATCTGTTCTGATTCACATTCAGAGAGAACTCGACCGCCGATCACGGCGGTCGCATTAGACCACTCTCTCTCTCTCTCTCTCTCTCTCTCCGATGTATTCCAATCACATTGCCAATAAAATCCATCTAGTCCAGTCTTGCGTTCGATCATTTTTAACCATTGGTTTAGCTTGACCATCGGTCAAGCGACCTCCACAACATATATATTTGTGTTATTACAAAAATATTTACCACTTGCAATTCCGCTACAGATCCGACATTTTTTGATTGAATTCATATTATAGATGTTAGTAACATGCTGTTTGATTTACCAGCAAACACTAAGCCGTCTCTACGTGCCCGTATATTACAATTGATTCACTGTCCACACATACACAACTGAGGAAAACAGCATTAATTCTCTACACAGCATCCACTGAATAACTTGGGTTGACTATAGTCTGTCAGTTTCGCAACACATACAGTCATTTACTGTACATTACGATGTAATGGGCTTGCACGGATGTATGTACATTTTGCTTCAAACCTAAACGAGTGGAATGTGCTCGAGTACAGTACTAATAATACCATAAGATAACTACAATTTGTAGTACAAAACGAGCACGAGACTCGGATGTGGCACTGGTGTGAATTTAGATTTCATTTAAGGACAGACGCGGGTAACGTCCTCCATGAATTAGCCCTTAGCTCAAATTTATAGATTTGACTAGATGATATTTGAAAGGTTACTTCTCCTTTAATACTTGACCGATTGTGGAATATTATAGCTTAAATTAAAGATAAATTAATTGGCTTTTACGGCATCAGAAAACATTCATGGAAATATTTTTTTTATTGAGAATATAGATCAAAAAATGTAAAAAAGTAGCATATTTTGAACACTTTGAGATGAACTCACGATCAGATAAGATAAAATGTTTAAAATGTTTTCTGCCCGCCAAATATCGTAATCGTGATCGTAAGCATTGTAGTGGCACTTGTGTGCTCATCACCCGTCCGATCACCATTTGCATCAGTAGTAGTCGTCATCGGTTCATATGCTAACCATCATCCCACAACACACTGCTTCACTGACTGACTGCTCACAACTGATTGTGTCGAGACAGACTCGCCGGGCAGTATTTAGTTTGTGCGAGTGCAGCTCGCAACTGTCATTTGTTGTTTCATTGCTCATCCATCCTGTTCCCTACTGTCCCTGCTTGTACATAATTAGCTTCTCATTCTGGCGCCCAATACTGAACAACACTGTCTAATTGGAATTAATTTGGCTCACTCGGTGGTCAGCTCACTACTACTCAATCTCGACACACACTCGTAATCAGTGAGTACCGTATTTTCCGTCAGATAAGTCGCACCATTTAGACAGAATTTTGCTTGAGTGCGACTTATACACCAATGCGAATAATCTGTCGAATTTGTTAGTGTTGGCCAGTAAGAGAAAATTTTTACAAATTCTTGGAATGAGAGATAAAAAAGAGGATTTTGATAGATTAATGATTGGTGTTGATGTTTTCATCATTGATCAATAACTTGTAATAATGATAATATGACTATTTCAATATATTTTCGTCTATTTAATACCCGAAAATGACTAAATGAAATGTGCTATTTTTGTCAGAAAAATATCTGCGACTAATACACCGGTGCGACTTATCTGCGGTTAGGAAAGTTTTCAAAATAGAGCAAAAGCGACTTATACACAGGTGCGACTTGTAGCCCGGAAAATACGGTAATCAGAGTTTGAGTTCTCTCTCATTGACTACTACTGAGCGCGCACTGTATGCATTGTCTCTCTCATTGTAGTTCGACTGTTCCATATCAGTCCAGTACTGTACAGGACTGTCTCTGTACAGACACTATCGGACTGTCACTACTACACCTTCACTACAATTGGATTGAGTCATGTGCGACCAGAGTGAGACGCATGCGTTCATATACCGTGGAGTAGTGTAGTGTAATACGGTGCAAATGTGTCCAACTACCGTAAATTCTCACTTAACCGCCGCGGCGCTTATCGGTTTCAGCCCTTAATTTTAGGCCAAACCACGCCCACTTTTTAACTTCCATAATGCATTTTTCTGCGGCGCTTAATTGAGGGCGGCGGTTACTGGGGATGAGGCGCTTAATCGAGAATTTACGGTATGTGTTTGTGTTTAGCTTAACTTGTGTGTGTGTGTGTATTTGTTCGAGTGTTCGGCACTGAACCCAACTGTGCATATCTAATATGTTTTCCTCGTTTTTGTCTTTCCTTGCAGACACATCACCACTCTTTGAACACTTTTAGTATTTGTGTGCATTTGTGCTGCTGTTGTAAACCACTCTCCAGGCAACCAAGTCAACTTACAACCAACAACCAAACCAGCAACCACACAAAATGTCTGCCAAAGCAGTTCGTGAAGCTTCGGGAAAGGATCTCTTGAATCGGTTTCTGTCTGGTACGGCCATCACATCTCGATTCGTCACCGTCGATGAGAAGACCAATCTGAAAGACTTGGCTATTCAGCATCCGTGGTTGAACAGTGAGGTAAGGGTCTCGTGTTGATGATGGTCTATTCCCGGTAGTAGTCCATTTATCATTGCAGTATTTATCAGTACAATGATAATCGACAATGTTGTGATATGGTCTCTCATATATATTTTGTGTTTCTCTCCTTTCCTCTTTAGCCATTGGTTGTCAAGCCTGACCAACTGATCAAGCGTCGAGGAAAGCTCGGCTTGGTGAAGGTGAACACCAACTTGAATGGCGTTAAAGAGTTTATTCAAAGTCACATGCTCAAGGA